>CM056054.1:75983148-76405648 GCA_029574335.1 Rana kukunoris | reverse complement strand
AGAACAGAAGTCGGTCAACGTGCCCTGGGAATAGTCTGTTATTTGGGGTGTCGGGGGAAGGCTGCTTCCTAAATCTCAGTCTGTGTGCTCAGGGAATTCTCTGCAATTAGTGGTGTGGAGGCAAAAAGCTTCCGAAATATCAGTCAGTTTGGTTTGGGGGGTACTTTAAAAAAACAGGGTATTCCCTGGCATCCCTGCAGGGTTTGCAACTATTGTATCTCATGGGGGGCTTAGCAGTTTTGGGGAGCCGGAAAAAGCTGGGTTCTTAGCGAGTGCGGTTTTGTGGGACAAGGATAGTCTTATATCCCATATCAGTCTTGGTGCATTGTTGTATTTCTAGGGGGGGGGGCTCTGGTAGTTTGGGGGGATAGAATCAAGATGGTCCCCAGGATTCAGGTAATGGGAAGTGGAGCTCTGTAGTTTTGGGGGGCAACTGTCCTAACACCTTACCTTACCAGAATCGCGGCTGTACGATTTTTCAAAAGCCGCACCTCCGAGGACGAGAGGGCCTCCGTGATAGGCGTAAACAAACACAGGACGAGAGGGCCTCTATGATAGGCGGACACTGAACACTGCCTCCTGGGAAGCTGATTGTTTCCGCCTATCACGGAACAGAAGATGTCGGAGGCGCGGCTTTTGAAAAATCGTACGGCAGCGATTCGTAAGGTAAGCTGTTTTTTTCGCCCCATCCCAGGCTGCGGACCTGCCCGCCCCAAGCGGCCGCTTGGTCCGCCTGGTGGTTGCGCCGGCCCTGCTCTGGCACACAGTGTCGGTGCCAAGATACATCTGACCACAGACACGTGGTCTAGCAAACACGGGCAGGGAAGGTATATAACTTCAGACCTTCTGAACCTTCTGACAGCCATCAAGCATGTAACCCATGACACCCATGTAGATTTGGTTTTACTGCAATGCATTACATGCAGGCGTGCCTTTTCTTCTTCTCCTCCTACTCCATCCTCCCTCTCCTCCTCGGCTGACTCCTCATTTTCCGATGTTACCGTCTTTTCCGCTGCGCCACCCAAGATCCCCAGAACCTATTTGACATGCCAGATGAGACGTTGCCATGATGTGCTGCATCTTTTGTGCCTGGAAGACAAGAGCCACACTGGTCCTGCACTCCTTTCAGCTTTGCGTTTACAGGCAGATCAGTGGCTAACACCGCTCAATTTGACAGTTGGTAAAGTGGTGTGCGACAACGGTGCCAATTTGCTGAGCGCGCTAAAACAGGGCAAAATTACACACGTGCCATGCATGGCACACGTCCTGAACTTGGTCGTGCAGCGATTTGTTGCCAAATACCCTGGGCCCCAGGACGTCTTGCTACAGGACAGGAAAATCTCGGCCCATTTCAGAAGATCTTACACAGCTGTGGCTCGCCTTGCTGACATTCAGCGGCGACACAACCTGCCAGTCAGACATCCTATTTGTGGAACTCAACCTTGTATATGCTTGATAGGCTGCTCTAGCAGAAACGTGCAGTTTACGACTACCTGAACGAACTCTGCGGCAGGACAGGTTCTGGGTAGCTTGTTTTTTTTGCACCGTGCCAGTGGCTGCTCATGCGCGACTCATGCAGACTTCTGCGGCCATTTGATGAGATCACCAAACTGGTCAGTCGCAGCCAGGGTGCCATCAGTGACATCGTACCTTACGCCTTCTTTCTGGAGCATGCATTGCGTTGTGTCATTGACCAAGCTGTCGAGGAGCAGAAGCAGGAAGATGAGGAAGTCTCAATGCTGAATGAATTCCCAGGGGGGGCTACTCCACCTGAGACAAGTCAAAAGTGATGAACCCCTGGACTACTGGGTGGGCAGGCTTGACCTCTGGCCAGAGCTTGCATAATTTGCAATGGAACTTTTGGCTTGCCCTTCATCCAGTGTCCTGTCCGAAAGGACGTTCAGTGCAGCAGGGGGGGTCATGACCGATTGGCGCACTCACCTAGCTCACAACAGTGTTGGCTACCTCACATTTATAAATGAATGAAGCATGGATCTCGGAGGAATTCAACACATGTGACCAGTATGAAATGGGAGCCTCTGAGGTAAGGTATATAATTGTTACCAGAGCTTTTTTTCTCAGAAAATAGGTACAGGAACTCAACCACGACCCGTTCAGATTTTACAAACAGTAGGAGGGTCTTAAAGGGGCTCTAAATACCAGGATTGCATTACATACAGAGTGCAGAGTTCAGGGGGTTACAAAGCTGTCACTTGTAAACACAGAAACCAGACTTCTGTGTTCACAAGTGATTGTGGTGAGCGGGCACCAAAGGGTCTGAGCCAAAGGTGGTGGAACTGAGTTCCCCCAAGTTCCCCCAGAAAAAAAGCCCTGATTGTTACAGTAAAGTGTACCATCATCCTTGCAATTTGAGATAGAACGTACTTGGGTCTGAGATCCCCGGAACGAAAAGCCAAGAAAGGGAAGGTTTTGGGCCAAGTAGGACTATTGCGGTACTAATATAGAGATAAAACGTAGGAGTGAAGAATTAGGAATTTCATAATTTTATTACAATACACAAACAAAACAAAATACAAAATTAAAATTATGGCAATCAAACAGCGACATCAGGACAGAAGTCCCCAGAAGGGGAAAAACAGCACGATGGGTTGAAGATTGTCACAAACTCTCAACTAGTTTCGCGGTTGGTACCGCTTCATCAGGAGAAGATCTAGAAATAGTTAAACAGTGAATCAGTAATAAATAAAAACACAATGAATACATAGGGGAACCACGGGTTGAATTGTGTGATGCTAACACTGAGAAAAGTCTATTGATGATAGATTTGTGTTGTGAGTTAGCAGTCTAAAGGTCAGATGTCTCCTTTCAGGGTTAGGGAATTAGCATGTCAATTATGTTTAGTAAAGGAATGTGACTTGTCAAGCTGTAGTAATTACCTCCTCTAATTGCTAAGACGGGACGTCTGGGGGATGACTAATGATTAGCTCAACTGGATGTCACTGGATGTTTCAGCAGACGAATTCGATCGTGTTTACGGGCGGACAGACGGGTTTTTCCAGCAGACAAATTTTAAAGCATGCTTTAAAATCTGTCTGCTGGGAACCCGTCCGTCCGACATGTCTGCTGGTTAGTACACTAACCAGCAGACATATCTGTCCGCACATGCGTCAAATGGATTCGATGCATGCGTGGAAGTGTTTTACTTCCTGGTGACGGTGACGTGGCGGCGTCAACGTCACCACCACATCACCGCGCTGTCTGCCAGCGGGGATTTTGGTTTGATCGTGTGTACACGATCAAACAAATCTATCCCAGCAGACAAATCCGATCAAAACGGTCTGTCAGACCGCGATTTGATCGGATTTATTTAATGGTGTGTACGCGGTCTAAAAGAATGTGATTCAAGCCCCCCATGGTGTGAAGTTGGGGGTGGAGAGTGTAATTGTTCCTGTGATAACTGAAATATGCCTTGTACTGTATATAAGAGAGCTAACCATTAAAGAGTTTATTCATTCATTTTGAAACCAGAGGATAGAGCTGTGAGTCTCATTTTCTGGTGAATTGATATGGATCATGTCTGCTGGTTTGTCGGTGTGTCGGATAAGCTGTCTTAAATGGTGGTGACCGTTACATCTGGCTACCTTGATCCCCGGTGGTTTGTCTAAATCCATTTGGACCATCAGCCTCTCATTGGCGCTCCTCAGACGGACTCCCCACCGAACAGCTCTACCGCTTGGGATTTTCAAAAGTGGGAACCCAGTTGATCACTGGGTCCCCGCCATTGCTCAAATGTTCCAGACCAACATGGTCCTGAAACCAGGAACACCGTATGGCACGCTCGCCCCGGCCAGGTAGGCCATAACGCCGGGGCACCATGATGTGGTCACCCTAAAGGTGGGTGCCACACTGGAAGAAGAAGACCCAGACTCAATGGTGTCTGTCCCATAAGTACGCTCTCCCAGCATGCCCAGAGAGGACACGCACTGCTAATTGGCTGCTGGAAAAGAAAAAAAAACAAGCCTTGACTCTGCTGCTGCCACCTGTCGCCCTGGGGTGGGAGAGCACCCCAGCAACAAAAGAATGAGCCCACAGCACAGCAAACAGAGACCCTATTGTAACATTGTAATTTGGATCAGAGTCATTAGTACTCTAATTGCCCTCTAAATTTTAATAGCACCGGTACTTGGAAGTAACCAGGCGCTACATATACATACATTTTTTATATGAATAAATGAAATATAATCTTACTTATCAAACGCGCAAGCCACGCATCAAAATGAGCCAAAATCGTGCATAAAAACGCGCTGAAAAAATGCTGGAAAAGCGCTCAAAGATGCTATGTTCAGTTGTGAATGCAGCTTTAGAGATTAGCTGTGCACTTGTACAAGACACTTTAAAGTTACAGGGATCTCTCCTTCTACCAGCTAACAATTAGGGTTGAGCTTCATGTTCGATGCGAACACATGTTCGCATCGAACATTGCACGTTCGATCGTTCGTCGAAAACGAACAAATCGGGTCGTTCGCGCCAAATTCGAATGACCCATAATTCACTGCGGCGTTGCGCGCTGATGATTGGCCAAGCATGCATCATGACCCCGCATGCTTGGCCAATCACAGCGCCCAAAAAACGAAGAGACCTAATTGGCCAAAGCCTGGGTGCTTTGGCCAATTAGGGCTCAGGGCTTTAGCACACGCCCCACACTATAAAAGGCCGCCTCCCGGGCGGCCTCGTGTAGTGTGTTCCGGCTTGCTTAGAGAAGTCAGACAGACAGAGAGAGAGAGATAGATAGAGACACAGGGGTAGATTCACATAGAGATACGACGGTGTATCTACTGATACATCGTCGTATCTCTGAGATCCGACGCTCGGATCTATGCGGCTGAATCATCGAATCAGGTTCCGCATAGATCTCCCTTAGAGCCGACAGGTGTAAGTGACTTACACTGTCGGATCTTAGGCTGCAATCTCCCGCCGGCCGCTAGGTGGCGCTTCCGTTTTTTTACGCGACGACTATGCAAATGAGGAGAACCGCCGAATCAGAAACGAGCGACCGGCCGTCGTTTTTTTTTTACGTCGTTTGCGTTCGTCTTTTTCCGGCGGATAGTTACCCCTGCTATATGAGGGGTAACTGCGGCGTATCCTATGTTAAGTATGGCCGTCGTTCCCGCGTCAAGTTTTGACATTTTTACGTCGTTTACGTAAGTCGTTCGCGAATACGGCCATACGTAAATTGCGTTAACAATGACGTCCTAGCGACCTCATTTGGAGCAATACACGCTTCAAAATTTAGCCGGCGGCGCATGCGCAGTACGATCGGCGCGGGGACGCGCCTGATTTAAATAGAAAACTCCCCCTAGCCGCGGAATTTGCATTCCGCTGGGGATTTACGATCCGCCAGGGCAACTTATGAGGCAAGTGCTTTCTGAATACAGCACTTGCCTAAAAAACTGGCGCTGGCGGATCGTAAATAAGATAGATCACGCGGATCAAAAGATCCGCTGATCTATGTGAATCTACCCCACAGTGTCTTTTCAGATAGATAGATAGATAGATAGATAGATAGATAGATAGATAGATAGATAGATAGATAGATAGATAGATAGATAGATAGATCAGGGAGGCTAGTAGTCAGTATAGTTAAATTTACAGTTTGTAGAGAATATATTGACATCCCTAAGAGTTGTCAATATAGTTGTAAACTGTATAGCTTAGCTAGATCTGCTATTAGTATCTGTCAGGCAGGAGATTGTGCTTGATGCAGTGCTCTAACGTGTTGTATTGCCTGCAATAGGGTTTACCTTAAACATAGTACTCCGTGTTAGTCAACGTGTGCTAGTTAATTGCACATAGACGCATTACCTGTTACTGCAAGTGTGCTATTTATTTGCACAAAAAGGCAGTTGCTGTAAATGCAAATGGGCTATTGAATTGCACAGAAACGCAGTCGCTCTGACGGTGCGTGTGCTGTTTAATACCACCTGAGCGCATTTGGTGTCACCGTACGTGTGCTGTTACATACCACCTGAGCGCATTTGGTGTCACCGCACGTGTGCTGTCACATACAACCTGAGCACATTTGGTATCACGGCACGTGTGTTGTTACATACCACCTGAGCGCATTTGGTGTCACTGCACGTGTGCTGTTACATACCACCTGAGCGCATTTGGTGTCACCGCACGTGTGCTGTTACATACCACCTGAGCGCATTTGGTGTCACCGCACGAGTGCTGTTACATACCACCTGAGCGCAGTTAGTGTCACCGCACATGTGCTGTTACATACCACCTGAGCGCATTTGGTGTCACCACACGTGTGCTGTTACATATCACCTGAGCGCATTTGGTGTCACCGCACGTGTGCTGTTACATACCACCTGAGCGCATTTGGTGTCACCGCACATGTGCGGTTACATACCACCTGAGCGCATTTGGTGTCACCGCACGTGTGCTGTTATATATCACCTGAGCGCAGTTAGTGTCACCGCACGTGTGCTGTTACATACCACCTGAGTGCATTTGGTGTCACTGCACGTGTGCTGTTACATATCACCTGAGCGCATTTGGTGTCACTGCACGTGTGCTGTTACATACCACCTGAGCACAGTTAGTGTCACTGCACGTGTGCCGTTACATATCACCTGAGTGCATTTGGTGTCACTGCACATGTGCTGTTACATACCACTTGAGCCCATTTGGTGTCACTGCACGTGTGCTGTTACATATCACCTGAGCGCATTTGGTGTCACTGCACATGTGCTGTTACATACCACTTGAGCCCATTTGGTGTCACTGCACGTGTGCTGTTACATATCACCTGAGCGCATTTGGTGTCACTGCACGTGTGCTGTTACATATCACCTGAGCGCATTTGGTGTCACTGCACGTGTGCTGTTACATACCACCTGAGCACAGTTAGTGTCACTGTACGTGTGCTGTTAAATACCACCTGAGCGCATTTGGTGTCACTGCACGTGTGCTGTTACATACCACCTGAGCGCAGTTAGTGTCACTGCACGTGTGCTGTTACATATCACCTGAGCGCATTTGGTGTCACTGCACGTGTGCTGTTACATACCACCTTAGCGCAGTTAGTGTCACTGTACGTGTGCTGTTACATACCACCTGAGCGCAGTTAGTGTCACTGTACGTGTGCTGTTGCATACCACCTGAGCGCATTTGGTGTCACTGCAAGTGTGGTGTTACATATCACCTGAGCGCATTTGGTGTCACTGCACGTGTGCTGTTACATACCACATGAGCGCATTTGGTGTCACTGCACGTGTGCTGTTACATACCACCTGAGCACATTTGGTGTCACTGCACGTGTGCTGTTACATACCACCTGAGCGCATTTGGTGTCACCGCACGTGTGCTGTTACATACCACCTGAGCGTATTTGGTGTCACCGCACGTGTGCTGTTACATACTACCTGAGCGCATTTGGTGTCACCGCACGTGTGCTGTTACATATCACCTGAGCGCATTTGGTGTCACTGCACGTGTGCTGTTACATACCACCTGAGCGCAGTTAGTGTCACTGCACGTGTGCTGTTACATATAACCTGAGCGCATTTGGTGTCACTGCACGTGTGCTGTTACATACCACCTGAGCGCAGTTAGTGTCACTGTACGTGTGCTGTTACATACCACCTGAGCGCATTTGGTGTCACTGCACGTGTGCTGTTACATACCACCTGAGCGCAGTTAGTGTCACTGTACGTGTGCTATTACAGTGTTTTTCAACTCCAGTCCTCAAGGCACACCAACAGGTCAAGTTTTCAGGATTTCCCACAGATGAAACAGCTGTGGTGATTTACTAAGGCAGTGAAACTGATCAAATCACCTGTGCAAAATAATGGAAAGCCTGAAAACATGAGCTGTTGGTGTGCCTTGAGGACTGGAGTTGAAAAACACTGTGCTATTACATACCACCTGAGCGCATTTGGTGTCACTGCACGTGTGCTGTTACATACCACCTGAGCGCAGTTAGTGTCACTGCACGTGTGCTTTTACATACCACCTGAGTGCAGTTAGTGTCACTGCACGTGTGCTGTTACATATAACCTGAGCGCATTTGGTGTCACTGCACGTGTGCTGTTACATACCACCTGAGCGCAGTTAGTGTCACTGCACGTGTGCTGTTACATACCACCTGAGTGCAGTTAGTGTCACTGCACGTGTGCTGTTACATATAACCTGAGCGCATTTGGTGTCACTGCACGTGTGCTGTTACATACCACTTGAGCGCAGTTAGTGTCACTGTACGTGTGCTGTTACATACCACCTGAGCGCATTTGGTGTCACTGCACGTGTGCTGTTACATACCACCTGAGCGCAGTTAGTGTCACTGTACGTGTGCTATTACATACCACCTGAGCGCATTTGGTGTCACTGCACGTGTGCTGTTAAATATCACCTGAGCGCATTTGGTGTCACTGCACGTGTGCTTTTACATACCACCTGAGCGCAGTTGGTGTCACTGTACTTGTGCTGTTACATAGCACCTGAACAATATGTCTGGAAGGACAACAAAGAGAGGCAGAGAGTCACAAGGGAAAGCAGGCTCTGCATCTAGAGGTAACGCTGGTGGTGGATGTGGTCCATCCTCTTCAGCACGTGGCCGTGGCCGTGGCTGCTCGTCCTTCTTTTCGGGAGCTGGCCGTGTTGAGCCTCAACATGCTAAGAAATTAGTAGAGTGGATGACCAAGCCGTCCTCATCCTCCTCATCCTCTCTCACACAGACTGATCTAAGTTTGTCTGGCAAAGCAGCTGCCAAGGCGTCCTCTTCCCTCTGCACAATGGCTTCACACAATACTTCCCTAGTCCCACCATGTCCTCCTGAGGAGTCCCCTGAACTGTTTCAACACAGTGTTGGGTACATGCTGCAGGAAGATGCGCAGCGTTTTAAAGACTCCGATGACGGAACACAGATAGAGGAAGGCATTGATGTGACCCCAGGGAGAGGGGGTGGCCGAGAGGGACAGCAATCTGGGAGTGATGTTCCCCCAGCTGGAGCATACTGCCAGGTTGTTGACAGTGATGAGGAGGGAGGGGATGATGAGGTCACTGACTCTACCTGGGTGCCTGATAGGAGAGAGGAGGAGGAGGAAGAGGAGGAGGAGGAGGAGGACGAGGCACAGGCACATCTCCAAAGGGGCAGGATGCCCTCCAGGGGTCAGCTTAAGGGCACACCAACGGCTCTTGTGCATGGCGCTGCTGTGTCTGACCAGTACAGCAAAAGTTCTTTGGTGTGGGCCTTTTTTGAATTATGTCCACAAGATCGTACCTTTGCTATTTGCAACATATGTCGCAAGCGTGGCCAAAACATCAACCACCTGGGTACCACATGCTTGTCTAGACATATGTCGACTTGCCATGCAGCTCGTTGGCAAGCACACCAGAAAGACCCACACCAAAGACAAAAGCGTACCCCCCCTTGCCCTTCTGGGACCTCCAACCCCACTAGACCCCCAGTCCTCTCTGAAGCCTGCAGTGAAGGTGTAGAAATAGGTGTGTCACAAGCTAGTAGTAGCGGTCAATCTACTGATAGTACCAGGCAAATTTCCCTGCCCCAGCTGCTGCAGCGCCGAAAGAAGTACAATCCCAGCCATCCACATGCCCAGCAGTTGAATGCTAGCTTAGCGAAATTGCTAGCACTTCAACTGCTACCTTTTAAGTTGGTGGATTCTGCCCCCTTCCGTGAGTTTGTGCAATGTGCAGTACCTCAGTGGCAAGTACCAAAACGCCACTTTTTCTCTCGGAAGGCGATTCCGGCTCTCTACCGACATGTGAAAGTCAATGTCCATGCCTCGCTGGACAGGGCGGTCAGTGGTAAGGTGCATCTTACCGCTGACTCATGGTCCAGCAGGCATGGACAAGGACGTTACCTGTCTTTTACAGCCCATTGGGTGACTCTGCTGGCAGCTGGGAAGGACGCAGGGCAAGGTACAGTAGTTTTGGAGGTTGTTCCGCCACCACGCCTCCAAAACACTACTACTGCCTGTGACACACCTCTCTCCTCCACCCCCTCCTCTTCGTCTTCCTCTGTGGCCTCTTCCTGTGCTGATGTTTCCTCAGAACCAGCCGTGCTCCGTAGGCATACGAGAGGCTACGCAGGAATGCAGGCCAAGAGATGCCATGCGGTGCTAGAGCTGGTGTGCTTGGGAGACAGGAGCCACACTGGGGAATAGGTTCTTTCAGCTCTGCAGGGGCAGGCTCAGAGGTGGTTGACGCCACGCCAGCTAAAGCCTGGAATGGTGGTCAGCGATAATGGCACCAACCTCCTCTCTGCCCTGCGACAGGGAAAACTCACCCACGTGCCCTGTTTTGCGCATGTCCTGAATTTGGTGGTGCAGCGGTTCTTGGGCAGGTACCCGGGCTTACAGGATGTCCTGAAGCAGGCCAGGAAAGTCTTTGTACATTTCCGGAGGTCATATAATGCCACTGCTCGGCTGACTGACCTCCAAAGGGAATACAACCTGCCCAAGAACCGCCTAATTTGTGACATGCCCACCAGATGGAACTCTACGTTGGCCATGCTGCAGCGGCTGCACACGCAGCAGCGGGCCATCAATGAGTACCTGTGCCAATATGGCAGCAGAACTGGGTCAGGGCAGCTAGGTTTTTTTCCCACGCCAGTGGGCCTTGATCAGGGATGCATGCACTGTCCTGTCACCATTTGAGGAGGCCACGAGGATGGTGAGCAGTGACAGTGCATGCATCAGTGAGACTGTCCCTCTTATTCACATGTTGGAGCACACGCCCTTGAGGCAGAACAGAGGGAGGAAGAGGAGGACTTCCTTACCTCTCAAGGCCCCCTTTACCCAGACAGTGGGCCTGCTTGCCAACCTAGCACACAGGAAGAGGAGCAGGAGGAGGATGATTGTATCAGCAGCATGGAGGTGGAGCCTAGCACTCAGCATCAGCAGCAGCAGTCTTCAGGGGATCAATAAACAGTCCCAAGGAACACTTGGACTTTTACGTGGCTGGGATGAGGTGCCTGTGGATCCTGTCGTCCTCAGTGACCCAGAGGACTGTGCCCCGAATGCCTCTGCAAACCTACGCTGCATGGCCTCCCTGATCCTGCAAAGCCTGCGTAAGGATCCTCGTGTATGTGCTATCAAGGAGACGGATCATTACTGGCTGGCAACTCTCCTTGATCCACGTTACAAGAGTAAGGTTGCAGACCTTATGTTACCATCGCAGAGGGAGCAGAAAATGAAACTTCTGCGGGAGGCCTTGCAGAAGGGTCTGTGCAATGCGTTCCCAGAACCGGGGGGAATACCAAAACCTGGCTCTGGGTGACGTCTTGCTGAGGCTTCGGTGAGTCACTGAAGGAGCGGTGGAGAAGGTGGCCGTCTGACCGATGCCTTCAGACAGTTTTTTAGTCCGCAGCCCCAAGGTCTGACCGGTTCCAGCAACCATTGCCAGCGTCTGGTTTACATGGTCTGGGAATACCTAGGGGCAATATCTGACTTGGACTCCTTCCCCACCGAAAATCCTCTGGCTTACTGGGTCTTGAGGATGGATCACTGGCCAGAGCTTGCCCAGTACGCAATTGAGCTACTGGCTTGCCCTGCATCCAGTGTTCTTTCAGAACGCACATTCAGTGCTGCTGGAGGCTTTGTTACTGATCACATAGTGCGCCTCTCCACCGACTCTGTTGATCGACTGACCTTCATCAAAATGAATCAGGCTTGGATCAACACCAGCTACCAAGCACCTGATGTTGATGTTACTGAATAATATTTTTTTGTTGAAATGTCGGATCCCTTTTAGACTGCGTATGCTGATGCTGAGTGACTGTCCTCTTATGCTGCTGATGGAATATCCTTATCCTCCTCACTTTTCTTGCTGATAGCCAGTAAGAATTGTTGTGTTTCTGGGCTCCGCCACCAGTGCCTAAGGCGCAATTTTTCTGCCCCTGTTTAACAGGGGCGCCTAATAACAACAATTTTTGATGCAATACTTTGCACGTGGCTCCTTGTTGCACTCCAATTGGAGTTATTGGGAGGGGTTGCAGTGTTGTGTTGTGCCCAAGGCACAATTTTTCTGCCCCTGTTTAACAGGGTAGCCTAACAACAATTTTTGATGCAATAATTTGCACGTGGCTCCTTGTTGCGCTCCAATTGGAGTTATTGGGAGGGGTTGCAGTGTTGTGTTGTGCCCAAAGCACAATTTTTCAGTCCCTGTTTAACAGGGGCACCTAATAACAATTTTTGATGCAATAATTTGCACGTGGCTCCTTGTTGCGCTCCAATTGGAGTTATTGGGAGGGGTTGCAGTGTTGTGTTGTGCCCAAGGCACAATTTTTCAGCCCCTGTTTAACAGGGGCACCTAATAACAATGTTTGATGCAATACTTTGCACGTGGCTCCTTGTTGCGCTCCAATTACAGTATGTTTGAGGGTGTCCTTTTCTCAAAAAATGTTCTTTCACAAAACAATAATGGCCCCCCACCACCGCTAAAATATTCGACATATTGTTGCCACACAGCACGTGCGCAAGCAGTATTATTTACATTTTTTTTTTACAGTCTTCTCATGTTGTGCAGGGACATTTCTAAACACGTGCCACAACTATAGACACCCAGCAGGTGTGATATTTAAATGATTTTTTTTTTCACTTTAAGCATCATTAAAATGGCTGCTCTGGAAAAAACGGCCGTTTTTAAAACTTTTTTTTCCATTGATACATGTTCCCTGGGGCAAGACCCGGGTTCTGAATGACGTTTTCCAACATTAACTTGAATTTTGGTCTTTAAAATGATCGTTTTTGAATTCAAACGTTCGGGTCCCATAGACTTCAATGGGGTTCGAAAAGTTTGTACGAACCCGCGGTCTGTTCGAACATTCTGGTGCGAACCAAACCCGGGGGTGTTCGGCTCATCCCTACTAACAATATCCAATTACCAATGCATAATTGATTTTAAATGTTGAGGGACCTGAAAGCAAAGGTCTGTTCTGCCCCCAGTGTTACACCTGTTGTGAGAACCTTTATCTTTACCGCCCTTGCTAGAGATGGATACAGTACTTCACGCTTCAAATAGGATTAAATGGGATACAAATGCACAAAAGAGAATTTACACTCTGAATTCTGTTGACCTCACGAGTGCAAATTTAAATGCACTTTTTGTGAAATTGTGAAATTCAAATTACTATATTTTATTTACCTGATTTATTTTTATTAAAAGCAAAATAATAATCAAACTAAATAAATGCATTACCAGTCAGATATTCCATTTTTAATATAATGAAATTGGTAGTCTTAATTCACTTTTATATATGTAGCACTACCCCCGGAGGAGCTGCTGGATTGTTTTGGGTGGTACATTTACCTCATGGCTCTTCCGAAATCCTAGGGGTGAATGGTGCATATAGCAGTAGTAAAGGAATGTCCGCAACAAGTGTCTTTTCTGTGCTCTTTATGTTAAACAATTGAAATAACCTCAAAAGGATTGGGATTATATAGGCAACAAATAATAAAAGCAGAAAAAACCCACTAGGGGCTGACGCTGCGCTAAAAAATAATACCAATGATAAGGTGAATGCGTGAGCAGCTGGCACAAAATCGTGTACAGCAATCAATAAAGCATACAAAATAAAAGAGGGTGCAGCGCTAAATTATTAGGAAAGTTAATATGATACAACATTCATAAATAAATGAAGTAAAAAAACCTGTGAAACAACATTAAACACACTCTTGCTGGAAAACTGAATCAGCATAAAATGTTCAAGGATCTAGTAGTAAAGTCCGGTGATGATCGTGATGGTGAAAGGGTTAACAAAGACTACCAATACCAGCAATCATATGTGACATAAAACTGAAAATATAAGGTATAAGTTATGAAGGGAAGAGAGAATCTCTAACGATAAGTTAGAGAGATCTAGTAATAAAGTCCAGTGTTGATCTTTGTGATGAAAATAAATGTGAAGAAAAATTGGCCAGATGAAGTCCAATACCCATCAGATGGAGAAGGGGAGAAAAACACCATAAATTTGTGAGGTAAGAAATGCCTGCTTACCGCAAAGAAAGACTGTTTTACACCAGTCTTATGAAGCACAGGGACATCCGGTCTCCCCAAGACCATTCAGCATGAATCCCAACTAGCTCTCAATGATGGCTCCGAGGTGGGTACATGGACAAATAGAAAGGAAAACTCTCATAGCGTATAACGCATAAAAACATAAAAGTTTAATAAGTCTTGCACTTACATATATTCGATGCAAAAATGGCATGTAACAATTGTGACCTTTTCGATCCGAAATCCGATACCTCTCGCTATTCGACTGGAAAACTCTGCCTGCGTACAGGACGGAACGCGATGACGTCACGGCACCCTACGATCGTTTCGTCTCGATAGGACTTCAACGGGGGATTCGCCGGATGTTGACGACAGCGCGTATGAGAGTTTAAATAGCCGCGGACTCCATTTTGAAAAAGGGAAAACCTAGGATAAGCCACTATATTAACTAAGGGCTAACACAGAGATAGCCGTGGACTCCATTTTGAAAGAGGGAAAATAATAAATCCAAAAATTTAAAAAAGAAATACAAATTTATTCAAAAAATATAAATATTACAATACAAAATAGATAAAAGAAATACTGTTGAACTTATATAGTCTATGTGATGTGAGTACTGTCCGTCATAAGCTACCATCACCAGATGTTTTATGGCAGATTGGAGCGGATAACCGACGCATTTCGAATGAGAGCATTCTTCATCAAGGTGTGTAACAGTATAACATCTATAACAGAAAAAATATCAATATTAAACATAATACAAAAAGCCTCACCATCCCACATAGAAATGTGTATAGTGAAACTCACTTTTGTCTAAAAAGTCTGGGCTTGAAAGGGCATGCGATTCACGGCGTCATCAGATGCGGATGCTTCCACACTATATATAATGCGCTTGAAAAGTAAATCTCCTTATCCCTGCCACCCATGGGGTGAACTGAATCAATAGATTCAAAGATTGGTGTTGAAAAGACCTCACCAACACCATAAGGGAGAAATAGAGAGGAGGGCAAAACAAGGGAGGGAGAAGAATCCACAATGATTATCATGAAAGAATGGTATAAATATATGAAAGGGGAGTGAGAAGAATCCCCCAATCCATACTTACCACAAGGACAGAGGATAAGGGTTCTTCCATGTGCATACAGCTTTTGTTGAATAGTCCCTATCTAGCCACAGGTCCATTCATTGAAACAAAGAAAAAGTTACCTCCTCAATCTCCACAGGGTGGAGAGGGAATGACACCAAACGTCCCTCCTGGCCTTCCTTTTATACTCACCTGTCCATGTTCCTGGATGATGGGCCACTCCCACCCCTAACCATCACCTGTGTAAAAGGACACAGGTGTGTGCGCACCCTAATGCGGATGTCAATACGCTGCGTCATAAAGACGCAACAATGGTGTACCGCCGCTGGAGACAATGGAGACGCTGTATGAGCGGCTGAAACTCTCTTCCCTCATGGAGTTACTGGAGAGCCTGGGGCAGACCGGCCAGCTACCGTAAGAAAAGGGAAATTATTGCAGAACTTGTCAAAATGGATAGAGCTGAAAGGCCTAGCGTAACAGACAGGACACCCAAGGAAAAAAGTTTTGATCGTGCTGTTAAACGTGGACTGGCACAATATGGTCCTAATCCTCCACCAGAGATCGTAGACCTGGTTATAGCGGCTGTGGATGCCACTTGGCTACATCAAAGAGGTGCTGCAGCAGCTGAAGTCACAGCAGCACCAACTGAAGAGAGAGGAAAGATGCAGATACCAGTCGCCATGGAAGAGGAATTCAAAAGGAGGTTACAAGAGATGCGGATACAGCACAGAGGACCAGTATCAGAGGAGATCCTACTGGGATGATCGGATTTGATTTGTTGCAAACTCTGAAAGGAAGCGCTAGCTCTGGAGCAGCAACACCAAGGAAAGGTCCTGTCCTCCATCCATGTAAGGTACTGGCCGCAGTATGACGTACGAATGCCGTTGTTGGGGGAACAACCGAAGCAGGAGTGGACAGCGGAGTTAAGCAAGCTGATTCGGGCAGAGATGCGATTGGACGAAAGCTACAGAGCCCTCCGGTGGTATATAGCCCAAGAGTGCCCGTGGTCGGCGGATGACAGCCCCACGGAAGGCTATGACTATTATGGCCTGGTATTGTTGTATTGGAGGATGTCCAGTGATCCAGACTTCGGGGATGATCGGAATTGGTGCTTGGAGGACATAATGGAGCACAGAGAGGAAAAATTGAATGTCTCAGAAGGGCACTGGTTACAGGAAGATTTGGAATTTCTGGCCATTCAGTAATGGGAGCTGGAAATCGCCTACAGACAGCTGCTAGACTCTGCTCAGCAGCAGGGTGGGGCTCCCTTTGCCTGGGACTATGAGGAAATTTCAGATGACAACTCTGAAATCCTGGCAAATGAATCGGCAGTGGAAAATATGGAGATTGCCATCCCTAAAGCCGAAGCGGATGGTGTGGAGTTCCAGGGAGCCAGGGCGGTTGGCCCCTCTCTTCAGCAACAAGCTGAGGTGGTAAAGCTTTTACTCCCAGCTGAATCACTGGCAACAGAGCAGGGTGCTACTGGCCACTGCACACAACTGCAGCTTGAGCTGACATCGGGGGATGGGACTGTGGTAACCCCTCACAGCGACCCAGCAGAGGAGCTGGCAACAGAGCAGAGTGACACAAGCCTCCGCTCCCAACTAACAGAAGAGGGGGTCCCTGTGGTAGTGGATGGGACTGTGGTCTCCACTCACAGCAACTCAGCAGAAGAACTGGCAACAGAGCAGAGTGCCACAAGCCTCTGTTCTCAACTAACGGAAGAGGGGGATTCCTGTGGTAGTGGATAGGACTTCAGTCTTCACTAACACAACCCCAGAAAAGGGTGCGGCACTAAGACAGGAGGATGTCGGCTTTGCTTTGCAAGCACCAGGGGATTTCCGCCTACCACCAGTGGATGGGACTTCAGTTGGCCCAGATTCCCAACAGCATGACGGGCATGTTCTCTGAGAGAGGCAGAGGATGGCAGGGTGAGTAATGCTCAGTTTGGAGCAATTTATTTGGGGTACAGTATGGATACCAGCATTGGAGGACTGGAACTACTGACTAAATTCGTAGTCAACCTGTTTGGGGTTCCCTCCTGTGTCAGTCTCCCACCGAAAGTGTAAGATGTATCGGGATGACCCATGATGCCCAGAGACTTTTGAGGGATGGGGGATACTCCTGTGCTAGCGGCACTTAGGACTCTTGGGTCTAAGGTCACCCTGTGCCCCTTTTGGGCATAGGGTAGCTGATAAATAAAAAAATTAATGTATTGCAGGATATCTTGAGAAGTTGTTGGCTAATGTTGACCCAAACCAGGTCAATAGACTCCTAAGATATTCCATTGTCCATTGTGTAAGGCTGTAGAGGTGTTAATTCAGGTCTGCTCCTAAGACCTTTCCATTGTGTGATAACACTGTTTAAAGCCCATTGATGATCAGGTGTGAATACCTTTTTGTTGGAGACAGGAAGTCTGTCTAAGATGTGGATTGAGGGGAAATAATTGTGTGATGCTAACACTGAGAAAAGTCTTTTGATGATAGATATGTGTTGTGAGTTAGCAGTCTAAAGGTCAGATGTCTCCTTTCAGGGTTAAGGAATTAGCATGTCAATTATGTTTAGTAAAGAAATGTGACTTTTCAAGCTGTAGTAATTACCTCCTCTAATTGCGGAGACGGGACGTCTGGGGGATGACTAATGATTAGCTCAACTGGATGTCATTATCTAAAAGAATGTGATTGAAGCCCCCCATGGTGTGAAGTTGGGGGTGGAGAGTTTAATTGTTCCTGTGATTACTGAAATATGCCTTGTACTGTATATAAGAGAGCTAACCATTAAAGAGTGTATTCATTCATTTTGAAACCAGAGGATAGAGCTGTGATTCTCATTTTCTGGGGAATTGATATGGATCATGTCTGCTGGTTTGTCGTTGTGTTGGATAAGCTGTCTTAAACGGTGGTGACCGTTACATCTGGCTACCTTGATCCCCGGTGGTTTGTCTAAATCCTTTTGGACCATCAGCCTCTCATTGGCGCTCCTCAGACGGACTCCCCACCGAACAGCTCTACCGCTTGGGATCTTCAAAAGTGGGAACCCAGTCAATTACTGGGTCCCCGCCATTGCTCAAATGTTCCAGACCAACATGGTCCTGAAACCAGGAACACCATATGGCACGCTCGCCCCGGCCAGGTAGGCCATGTAACGGTCACCACCGTTTACGACCTTCCATCCAACCACGACAAGCTTATCCGACACACTCCGACAATACTGCATACACGATCCATATCAATTCCCATAATCAAGACGAGACTCGGCTCTGTACTTGCTTCCAAAGATATGAACACTTTATTGGTTTCTTCTTACCCTTTTTATACAGTTACAAGCATGTGACGGTAATCAAAGGGACAATGCCATCTCCACCCCCCTATTCACTCACTGAGGCTAATTATCTAGCAGACATGTCGGCACCGATACTGACGAGATACATTCCTTGAGATAATGACATCAAAACCAAACACTATCACACCTGAATAGAGGCTGCTACTTTGTAGTACAATACACAATCTTTTAAGTGTAAACACAGGGCTTTCAATAGTTTTATCACACAATGTCTTGACCTCAATCACATTATCTAGACAGACGTACTGTCTCTAAAGGGCTTGACACCTTTGTACCACAGACAATGTATTGTCTAGAAGTAGATGCAATTAACACCTTTCAACAGAATGAAATGTCTTTCACAAGCCGGGTCACTTAACATTTAAAAGCAGATGTCTTTGTATTGAATAAGCTTGTAATGTCCCTCTCCTGTGTAACAGATGTCAAGTAGGAACACCTTAATTTTCCAGTCCTGCAATATGAATTATTATTAATGTCCCATTTCATGTAATATATGATATAATTTCTTTGTCACCCTATGGCCCTAGTGGACATAAGGTGACCCTAGACATAGGAGAATCTCAGTCTGTCACGGGTCATTCCGTTACAGGCCATAACGCCAGGGCGCCATGATGTGGTCACCCTAAAGGTGGGTGCCACACTGGAAGAAGAAGACCCAGACTCAATGGTGTCTGTCACATAAGTAAGCTCTCCCAGCATGCCCAGCGAGGACACTCACTCCTAATTGGCTGCTAGAAAAGAAAAAACCCAAGTCTTGACCCTGCTGCTGCCACCTGTCGCCCTGGGGTGGGATAGCACCCCAGCAACAACAGAATGAGCCCACAGCACAGCCAAGCTGAAACAGAGACCCTATTGTAACTTTGTAATTTGGATCAGAGTCATTAGTACTCTGATTGCCCTCTAAATTTCAATAGCACCGGTACTTGGAAGTAACCAGACGCTACATATACATACATTTTTTATATGAATAATTGAAATATAATCTTACTATGTAACAATGTACTTTCATTTTATTGTGCAATCAATCAACCTTTTTTTGACAAGGAAATATAATCTTACAAAATAGTGATTTTATTATTGCTAATTCAACAACGCATTTACATTAATTTTTTTTTTATTATTTTGTTTTTTCTTGTGGCATTAGGCTTATAATTGGAAATGCTACATTTTGGGGTTTGACATTTTGAATGTTCTCTTATGAAATGATAATGAGTTTAATTAAAGCTTTTGAAGTAGCATATAAATGCCAGCCATTGTTACAACAAATTGTTAATAATTTACATAAATTAGGTGTTAAGAATGTTTCTCTTATACCTAGCATTTCGTTTTAGCAACGTGCAAATGATTAAATATGTTAACCTTCTGGGAAAGAGAAGTAAATTATGACTGAAAAAATAACAATGGGTATGAACATAATTGTTGAAAAGACTGAAATCTTGTACCCTAGATGTTTAAAGCAGTAAAGCCCCTCAGAAGAATACCCCATATGGGCAAAATGAACATTTGGGTATTTTTTCTTGGACCCCTGCTCAGTTGTAAACTGCCATCTTTGCTCCTCCTGATGTATCAATATACTGTACATAAGGTGTTCTAACCCTTATAGATCATTTGCTTCAGAGCTGGTAAGATTGTTTCATATTGCAAGCTATAGTGACCTACATTTAAACCCCAACCTCTGGGTCCTCATGAAGAAGGCACTTGAAGAAGTCTGTAATGGTCAGGGGTTAAAGCCGTTTACGATATTCCATTTCACCAACCCAAGACAGCTTCCAACACTCCACAATCCGAAAGACAAGACCCATTTGATTTCCCCCAGAATAACGAGACACAGCTCTGTTCTCTGTTTCCAAACAGACAGCTCTTTTAATGGTAAAACTTAGGCTTTTATACAGTTAGCAACCAAAATCATGCTGCAGTAATCAAAAGGACAATGACACACTCCACCCACAACATCACACAATGGTTCCTACTGAGTCCCCCTCAATCCACATCTTAGCCAGACATTCAGACTCCGTGATAAGCTATTCTCACCTGCTACACAATACACATTCCTTTAGTAAACATAAGTCCGACGTCTGACCTTTAGAGGGTGCTAACTCACAACACATATTTTCATCAATAGACTTATACACAATACAGTGTCATTAGCATACACAATGAAAAGGTCTTTAGAAGCCAGGCTGTCTATCAAGCTCCAATTCACATCACCACAGTAGCAAACTTAATTAGCACCTCAACAGTTTATGTTACACATTGAAGGAGACACACTATTGATCTGTTGGGTTCAGAATGAACAACTTGTAATATTTTACGATAATATTATAAAAAGACTAATCAGCGCAATAAAATACAAAAACAATAACAATAAAGCCGCTGAACACTAGGAATCAATTCAATAAGTTCCTGAAGCCAAATAAAGATAGTACAGCGCTAATAGTCCATCAGGTGATCCTCCCTGTGATGTTCAAATGGTGACTAAATATAAACACATGCAGGTGATGAACGTGGATACAGAGAAAACACCTCCACCAATGATAAGGATGGCCTCTCACCTCCCAGATCGGACCTTCTGATAGAGCAGGGTCATCTGCAATTTCCCAAAGGGATATATCCAGGCAATACTGCTCCAAACGATCAGTCAAAGACCATAGGCTCACAGATGCAGATAAACACCAGATGGGAGTAATTTAAATTATAAAAAAAAAGACATGCCATAGTGCTCTCCGTATAAAAACAGTTTTAATAAAATAAAAATAAAACACTCCCATAATAAGGCACTAATCCAGTGCCAAGATGTACAGCAGAAAGCGTGTGCAATGGTGGACGGCTGCGGGTGACGTCACATCCTTCCCCCAAACGTTGCGTCCCTAGGGCGGGACTTCGATATAAAGAAGCCTGTTGCTATGCAATCAAAGGACGCCACTACAGCTTCGTACGACACGCTGGGAGACTGAAAACCATGCCCCCTTGTGTCATGTGACATGATATGTCAGATGACCAGGCGCTGAGAAGAGAGTAATAACACTAGAACAACCCTGACCCCTACTGGTGAAAAAACATTTAGCAGGGAAATGCATACATATATTTCAGGGTTGGGAGAAACATAAATTCATCCCCATTCAAATATAAATATATATACGAAACCCAGGATAGTAATAAGGCGTTCAATGGTATAGCCAAAATAGTAAACAAATTTGTGAACACATTTTTGTTTGGAATATATATGTATGATAAATAAATTAGACAAACACTCCAATATTAAAACTACGTATATATAAATATACATAGATTAAAATAAACATGAGGTCAACTGCAGCCAGCCTGTCAGAGAAATATATTGGATTCTAAACACTAGATGTGTCAGAGAAACATATTGGCATCCCTGTATCTCCCTATCCTACCAGCGCTGGATGACCACCCAGGGATTTTTACAGATGTTGAAGCCTGGACCAGCGGATGAATCGTATAATGTGTCTCCCTGCAGAGTTCAAAGCATCCCTCCATCTAAGGATCCTAACATCAGCGGAGTCCACCAATCCCGGAAGCCAGCTACGGATGACACCTTATTGCGATATGCTTCTGCCCCCTGCAGTCTTGTGAGTAGTATTCTCATAAGAATTGTCTTGTATTTTGTGTAAATAAACCCAATACTACGCTTAGAGGGCGCCGCTTTTTGTTTTCTTGTATTGTTTTCAGAATTGCTTCTTCTCAGGCAGCTGGCAGCCCCCTCTGCATAAGTACTACTGTTTCTACCAGTCATATGAACTCGATCCTAAGGACTGAACATTTTCATATAAACTGACTAACATACTAGCGAAAAAACTGTCTTCCTTTTCCCGCTCCCAGATCCAGTTCTTGTCACTATATTTTGTATCTTTTATTTCCATTATCCATACTTCGTTTGGAGAGTGCTTGATTTAACCTTCTGCTTTTTGCTCTACCGACATATTGCAGACCGCAATCACACTCCAACATGTAGACTACCCCGACTGTGTCACAAGTCATTAATTGTTTAATGTCATATTCCTTATTAGTTGCAGAAGCCAAAAATTGTTTCCTTTTCTTGGTATTTAATTTTGAATGCCTGCAGGGGACACATCTCCCACATGCGTAAAAAACCCCCAGGAATTTGATCATCCTATTGTCTGAAATGATCGGTGGATTAAGGACACTCGGTGCCAAACGATCTCTAAGTGATGGCACTTTTTTATATATGAACTGTGGCCTAGAAGGCAACACCGGTCCAAGAACCTTATCCTGTTTCAAAATAGACCATTTTTTTGCAATAAATTGTTCAAATTTTTTATGTTGGACACTGTAATCCAAAATAATTCTAAAATTGTGTTTATCATTCCCAAGCTCAGGATCAACAACATGATCAGAGACAAGCGTATGTCTATCCATCTTATGGACATGGTCCACTTCCACTTCCAGACTTTCTTTGCTATAGCCTTTTTGTACGAATCTATCAGCAAGGACATGTGACTGACTAACATAGTCACTTGTGTACAATTGTGGCGTAACCTGATAAATTGTCCCCTGGGGATGTTACACAACTTCCCAGGGGAATATAAGCGTTTTGGTCGGTGGGTTTAAAGTAGTTGGTCAACCTAAAATGATCAGTGTCTCTCATTATATTCAGGTCTAAGAACACCACTCTCTTCTCTCTGACAGTCCATGTGAGACTAATGTTCCTATTATTGTCATTAAGACGACTAATAAAATAGTCTAATGAGGGCCTATCACCATTACCACACCATGATTAAATCATCGATAAAACGACGATAACAAACTAACTCAGGGGGGCGACAGGAGAAAATTGCTTCATCCTCCCAGTGGGCCATAAAAATATTAGCCACACTGGGAGCGAAACGAGCCCCCATCGCTACACCCCTGGTCTGTAGGAGAAATTCTCCATTGTACCAGAAATAATTTCTGGAGAGACAAAAATCAAGGCAGGTAAGTAAACATTCTTGATGTCTGCCCAATAATGATGATGTGGAAAATGCCCATTCTACTGATGTCATGGATGTTCAAATTCCTGTTTTTTTTTTTACGCATGCAGGAGATGTGTCCTCTGCAGGCATTCAAAAGTAAATACCAAGAAAAGGAAACAATTTTTGGCTTCTGCAACGAATAAGGAATATGACATGAAACAATTAATAACTTGTGACACAGTCGGGGTAGTCTAAATGTTGGAGTGTGATTGCGGTCTGCAATATGTCGGTAGAACCTCCTGACCTTTGCATGTCCGCATCGCTGAACATGTTAGTAACATCAAAAAAGGAAAAACAATGCACAACGTATCTAGACATTTCAAACAATTTAATAAAAAAAGCCCTAAAGGCCTATGGTTTTGGGGAATCTAAAAAGTCAATCGACATTGGAGGGGCGGTAATTTTATTCGCCAATTGAGTAAAAGAGAATCCTATTGGATATATGAGACTCATGTACTTTGCCCTGAAGGCCTCAATGTAGACTTTGATATTAATTGTTTTTTTTTTCCATAAAGAATTTTATTGAAGGACATAGGAACAACATATCGTACAGAAGTGAGAATTACAGATACAAGAGTTGACATGAGGTTATGGTAATGACATAAATAAAGTCAAACAACAAGCAAAAATAAGAACCCAAAGCCATCCCATCAGACCGGGGTCAACACCCGAGGTCTGATACCGATAGGCTACAACATTATTATGGACCTGCACGAGACCATCCTAAGGTTATCCCAACTTGTCGTTTTCCATATTTAATGTGAGGAAGAAAAAAGAGAGCTCAGGGAAGAAGAGATAAAGGAGAGAGAGAGAATAGATGACCAGAAAGGGAAAAGAAAAGAGAAAGAAAGAGAGAAAGAAGAAAGAAGAGAGAGAAAAAAAAAAGGGGGGGGGAGCGATTGAGGGATGTCGGCGGTCTCCCCCCATAAGGCCAGCTCCAGCCGGCATCAACACGTCGGCCCAATGAAGTTTATTGTCCAGCCTAAGTTCGGCCTGGATGCGATTTAAGCACTGTGAGCTTGAAAAAGCTGAGTCGTTTTAAAGTGGGTCCAACAGGCCCAAGTAGTGGTAAATTTTGCGATACGTTCTTGTGAAATATGGACAAGCTCCTCCATTTCTTTAATTTTAGAAATCCTATTAAACCATTCCCCAATCATCGGAGCACGTGTGGAGCGCCAATGTACCGGGATGCAGAGCCTCGCCGCATTCACCATGTGCATGGCTAAGGACTTAAAGAACTCGGATCTGGTCAGGTGCGTATGATGCAGGAGATATTGTGCTGGGGAGTAGTCCAGCACATAGGTAGTCACCCGTGTGATAAGAACATGGACTTCTTTCCAGAAAGGCTGGATGGATTTGCAGTCCCACCATATATGTAGCATGGTCCCTCGACCCTTTCCGCATCTCCAACACGTTTCCAGGACCCCTGGTGAGAATTTGTGCAGAAGAACTGGGGTTCTGTACCAGCGCGTTTGTAGCAGTTTTCCTGGATAGCTGTGTTGAGAGACCCCTTATGGGTATACTCATTGATACATGCCCAGTCGCCCTCCCCCAAGGAAATGCGGAGTTCAGACTCCCAGGCCGAATGAGCAGGGTCCGGCAGGTCGGGGTTACTGTCCAAAAGGGTCAGGTAGATGCTCGAGATCGAGTGTCTGTGCGGGGATGTCTGTATGTAAAGGTTTTCAAAGGGTGTCAACCGTATCGAACAGATTTCCGGGGTCGATTGCAAGGAGAGAAAGGGTCTCACCTGTCTATAAGACCAAAAGGGGAAAAAAAGTGGACGGGGAGGCGGATACCAAGTCCTCGTAGGAACGAGGAAGACCACGGGAGAAAAAATGGCGTGCTTGGATCCGATCGTGCGGCCACTCATGTTTCAGAACTGAGGAGAGCAAGCCAGGCTCAAAGTCAGGGTTACCCCTCAAGGGGGTTAAAAGCCCCCGGGACTGAGGAGAACAACAGATCCTTTGTCGCTCGGGCAAAGGCTCTAAGGGAGGGCCCGAGGAGTGGATGCATCTTAGTTTCCAGAGCCCAAAGCCACGGTGCGATCCAAGGAAGTGAGTCAAGAGTGGATCGAATGAAAGAGTTTTCCAGCTCCACCCATCCCTTCCTGGTAGCGTGCACATTCCAGTCCACAATTCATGTAAGGTGGCTCGCCATATAGTAAAGGAACAAATCAGGCAGACCAATGCCACCCTTAGCTTTTGGGCGGGTAAGTCGCTTATACCGAATACGAGGGTAAGAGTTCTTCCAGAGAAATGCAGAGGCAGCTGACTTGTATGCCGCAAAGAAGGAGGGAGGCAAACCTATCGGGACGCACTGCAGAAAATACAAGAGACGTGGCAAAATAACCATTTTCAGGAGGGCAGAGCGGCCAAACCAAGAGACATTGAGGACTCCCCAATCCTTTAGATCCTGTTTAACCTTCCGAAGGGCAGGTAGAAAATTGTCAGTGAAGAGGTGGGTCAGGTCTGCCGTGATTTGAATACCCAGGTATGTAATGGCTCTGTCCTTCCAGAGGAACGGAAAGGAAGTTCGGCATCACTCAACTTCGCATCTCGGGAGGGACACGTTCAAGGCGTGAGATTTTGTGTAGTTAATTTTGACATGGGATAATTTCCCAAAACTCTCGATATCTTTCAGGAGACTTGGCAAAGATATCCTTGGTTGAGACAAGGAAAGAAGTACATCATCGGCGAATGCCGCTAACTTTGTATTCCCTGTCGCCCACGGTCAGACATTTAATGTCAGGGTTGCGGCGCAACCTATTCAAAAAAGGTTCCAGGGTTAAAAAAAAAATCAGGGGGGACAGGGGGCAGCCCTGACGTGTACCGTTACTTATGGAGAAGGCGTCCAATAGGTGACCATTAACCCGCACGTTCGCACTGGGATTGGAGTATAAGGCAGAGATATGCGCCAACATGCGGGGGGGAAGGCCCAATGCGCCCAGCACCTCCCACATGTAATCCCAGGCCACCCTATCGAATGCCTTCTCCGCGTCGAGGGCCAGGAAAAAACCCTGTGTCTTGGAGGTAGTGAGCCAGTGGTGTAAATTCAACGCTCTGGTGGTGTTGTCTCTGGCCTCTCTGCCAGACACAAACCCCACCTGGTCTTGGGCGACCAGGCTGGGCAGAAGCGGGGACAACCGATTTGCTAGGATCTTGGCATATAGCTTAATGTCCACGTTAAGGCGGAAAATCGGCCTGTAGTTCTGGACTAACAAAGCGTCTCTACCATCCTTCGGGATAACCGCGATATGTGCTTCTAGCAAACGACCCGTTGAGGCAGACGGAGAGGCCAGGGCGTTGAAGTCAGCTAGCATTCTAGGAGAAAGAGCAGGTAAGAATGACTTGTAGTATTGCAACGAGAACCCGTCGGGTCCTGGGCTCTTACCTGGTTTCATTTGTTGTATTGCGATTTGGAGCTCCCTAGCTGAGAGGGGTAAGTCCAACTCCGCAGCACGCGCCTCCGGGATTTGTCCTGAAGAATATTGGGATAAGAAATCCTTGATTGCCTCTGCCCGTATGGCTCCTTGGGTCGGATTCTGGGTCGAGGGGTCTAAGTTGTAGAGCTTGGTATAATATTTCTAAAAGCATCTTGCTATATCTTCGTTCTTGGACAGGGCCACGCCATGTGAATCGCGAATTTGGTGGACCGTGTTGGAGGGTCTGGAGTCGTGCACTGCTTTTGGCAAAAGTCTCCCGCATTTATTGCCTTGTTCATAGAAAATTCTCTGATGGAGAACATAACGCCGCCTGGTACGTTTACCCAGCTTGTCTAGCAGCAATGAACGAGTGTGCGTGAGCTCCTGTAATGAGCTATGGGAAAGAGAGGCCTTATGGAGGGCTTCCAATCTGCCAATTTTACAGATCAGACCGGAAATGTTTTCTTGACGAAGCTTCTTGAGCTTCGCAGCCTGAGCTAAAAGGTCTCCACGCACAACGCACTTGTGGGCCTCCCATAAGGTAAGTGGGGACAGGTCGGGGGAAGAGTTTTCCTTGAAATAATTGTGGATCGTGGAGTCTAGTCGCGTGGAAAAGTCAGCGTCCTTGAGTAGGGCTGAGTCCAGCTGCCATGTTTTGGTCCTGAAGACCGACTTGGGGAAGGTCAGGGTGACCGAAATGGGGTGGTAGTCGGACAAAAACATAGGGTCTATGGTGGCTTGGGTTAAGTAGGTCAAGTCAGGTTGGGACACAAAAAAATAGTCTATACGAGAGTACTTCTGACAGGGAGAGGAGTAGAAAGTGTAGTCCTTGGGTGTGGGGAAAAGCGTGCGCCACGTATCGTGCAGCGTGAGACCCTGCAGCTGCAATTTGATTTGTCGCAGAGCTGGGTAGGGCAAGACAGTGGCACCTGAGGAAGAGTCAATGTCAGGGTTCAGGGGGACATTGAAGTCACCTCCTCGGAGGACGATTCCTTCCTGGAACGAAACCAAGAGCTCACCAATTTTCTTGAAGAAAGAGACCTAATGTTCGTTCGGCGCATACACATTCGCTAGGGTCAGGGGCTTAGAGGCATATTTGCCCTTGATAAACAGGAACCTACCCTCCGGGTCTACCAGGGAGTCGGACAGGTGAAAAGGAGAATGCTTAGATATCAGGATGGAAACGCCCTTGGTCTTTACGGAGGGATTCGTGGAGTGTAATGGGGTGGGGTAGAGGGCACTGCGAAGCTTGGGAGTCCGATCGAAGATGAGTTTTCTGCAAAAATATAAATTGGGCCTTCTGCTTAGACAGTGCAGAGAGGACCTGTGATCATTTTTCCGGCACATTAAGGCCTCTCACATTAAGAGACACACACTTCAGCGAGAGGGGAATATGGGGTTGCGAGGTCTTACGCATGATGGAGCTTAAAGAAAGGAGTCAGCAGTAGTTCAAGTTTCACCGAAACAAGCGCGGGTATAGACGACAACCGCTAGAGAACCATCTGGTGTGGGAGACCACCGACACCGAGAATGTAGTATAGGCAAACAAGTGGGGAGTAGGGGAAAGAGAGAATAAAAGGGGGGAGGGGTGAGGAGAGAGGAGAGAAAGGAGGGTTAGAAAGAGGCAAAAGAAGGGTATTAAGAAGTGGCTTACCCCACGAGGGGGAAGGCAAGGGAGGATAAGCACCAGAGGTGGGGATAGGAAATCTAATCCACCTGGGGGTTACAGGGCTGGAATGTCAGCAGACCCTACAAAGTTCTGCTGCTGGGGGACAGTAAGTCTAACTGGGAACAAGGGCTACTACAAGATAGAGGAGACGGTGTATGGTATCATAGTGGGGAACTCAGAGAAGAGGTGAAAAGTAAGGGGGGAAAGGGCAAAAATCGTATGAAAGGGACAGGTTAAGCGAGGTGAAGGAAGAGAGGGCCCAAGCAGGGTAGAGGGCAGCCCGGGAAGAGAAACATGGAGACGAACCCCCCGCAATCTCATAAAAATGGAGGATGTGCAAATCTCGAACCTTGAATGAGAACATTAAAACAGGAATAAATCAACAAAAAAAACACCAAAACCCACCCGTAAGTGTTAAACATTCCAGGAAGCTAATATAAGCAAGCACCCCCTACAAAACAGACAAAATTAGTTTGCCACAAAGAATAAAACATACCATCTTAGGGATAGTCCACCAACAGCGTGTAAGAGCAGTAACATACGGTAAATCATAAAGGCCAGAATTGTTCCAAGACTCTGAGTGGCGTATTGGACAGTCCAGGGACAATAACCGCCACCTTAAGAGAAGAAGTGATGCCAAGTGGACATTTAGTGAGAGGTAAACCACAGGTCTAGCGGAAAGTGCATATGGCACACTAAAAGTCCTGGAGGCACACCACAGGCTGCCGGCACCTCTCCACCTCCCAAAGCCAGGGGGGTTTAAGTCCAGAAAGAACAGAGTGCAAGGACAGTGAGGTGATAGGAGAGATAAGGAGACATAACCCGGTAGTCCGCGGGGACGCCACCAGGCGCTCCACGACCAGGCAAGCAATCCCCCCTAGGCATCAACATTCAATCAATTACACAATGATATAGTCATTAAGTAAGTTACATATCTATATATTTAACCTTCGTACTGTTGGACTGGTTCGTCCAGTGACTGTTAAGTGGCATTCCTCCCGGGCTTCCTGGGCGGGAGTATGTCTCAGATCCAGGAGAAACCGTCAGTCGGGCCTCTAGGAGGGCAGAAACCCCAGCCCACTATTTGGGAAGCTGACCAACGGGTGAGCTGCCTACAGCAGATATCCCAGACAGCGAGGGAGCAGCAATTCGCTCCCTACTCCAGGTGGGAGTCCACCACAGCCCATCTTAACATAAGTGCAGAGGCAGAAAGAAAAGGGCATAGGAGCATATATGGAGGGGGGAAGGGGGTATGTAGGGGAGGAGCGGGACTGAGAGAGTAGGGAGGAGGAGCAGGGGGGGAAGGGGGGAGGAGGGGGGAAGGGAGTAAGGGGAGGGGAATCAGGAGGAGGAGGGGAAGGGAAGGAGGGGGAGGAGGGGAGGGGAAGGGGGGAGTAGAGTGAGGGGAAGGGAGGGAGGGAGAAGGGGGGGGGGAAGGGAGGGAGGGAGAAAGGGGAGGGAAAGGAAAAGAAGAGGGGAAGGGGAGAGAGGAGAGAGGGATCAGCACTATACAGGCTATCAGCAAGAAAAATACCCAACCAAACCTATGATTCAATCCTGTTGCACAGCATGCAAATCTGGCTAAAGCAGCAATTAGGTCCAGGGGTAGTGTGCAACTACCTGCCCAGGATCTCGGAGATCAGGGAAGCAATAGGTGGAGTGAGTCTGAGTGGAGGGCCATGAGTCTGTGAGCAATCCTCCAGGGCAAGATAAGGGCAGAACTACCACCAGACCTGGGTCATCATTCACAATGGGCAGATCTAAGCGGCGTGGTGGATTGGAAAGGACCAGCAATGGATAAGGCTTGGGCAGTCCCACAGAAAGCAAAACAACCAGGAGGCCAGCGTCTATGAGGGTACAGCCCCAAAGTGATAAACGGGGGCAACTTGACAGCAGACAATCGTTACCTTAGAAGCTCCCCCATTAGCAAGAAGTACACAGTGGGACACGTCATCACCTGGGGTCACGGCAATGTAGCAGGGTCTCAATCCTAAAGTGATAAGCAAAGTCAGGCCAGTGGAACACAAATATTTAAAGTCAGGGAAGACACCCCAGGGGAGCCGGAAGTTCGGGTACTGGAGGCCAGGAGAGACTCGTCCAAACCGCTAGTGTGCAGAGATAGGAACGGTTTGTGAGTCTGGTAGTAATCGAGCAGCAGTGAGGTAGGCTGGGGGGGGGAGCATATAAGGCTGAGAACAGACGTCACTTACGGGCAGCAAGAGTCAGTGGGAGCAGGAGACTCAGGAGTCCTGACGATCTCTCCGAGGAGTAGCGAGTGGGTACGGGCTGTGGTGATCGTGGTCCCGACGAGGTGCTTGAGCTCCGGATGAGGAAGGGTCCGTCCTCCGCAGACAGGATCACGCCTCTGGGCTTTCGGAGAGGGATGGTGGGAGACTTTGCGCCAGGGCTCTGTAGGGAAGTTGAAAGAGCACCAATCTGGTAATTCCACCATCGGGATGTCGAGCTGTTCGCAGAAGTGTTGCAGGTCGTCCGGCAAGTGTAGGAGAGCCTAGCGGAGGCGGATAGGCAGAATGGAAACTTTCAATGGTACACAATGTTACGGTTGCGCAAAACGTCCAGAAGGGGTCTTGAAGCCCGTCTGTTTTGCAGGGTGATTTGCGATAGGTCTTGGAATAGCTTCACCTCGTTACCATCTGCAGGAGCCGACGAACTAAGCGGCCATCTCCTTACCCAGCCAGGCCACGCCCAGCGATATTAATTGTTTTATCTCAGATCGCTAATCTCCTGTTTTGGTATTATTGTATTTATTACGAAATTGTAATATTTTTTTGTATTGGAAGTGGCTGGCTGAGGTTGACCTCAGGTTTATTTTAATCTATGTATATTTATATATACGTAGTTTTAATATTGGAGTGTATGTCTAATTTATTTATCATACATATATATTCCAAACAAAAATGTGTTCACAAATTTGTTTACTATTTTGGCTATACCATTGAAAGCCTTATTACTATCCTGGGTTTCGTATATATATATTTATATTTGAATGGGAGTGAATTTGTGTTTCTCCCAACCATGAAATATATGTATGCATTTCCCTGCTAAATGTTTTTTCACCAGTAGGGGTCAGGGTTGTGCTAGTGTTATTATTCTCTTCTCAGCGCCTGGTCATCTGACATATCATGTCACATGACACAAGGGGCGTGGTTTTCAGTCTCTCAACGTGTCGTACGATGCTGTAGTGGCGTCCTTTGATTGCATAGCAACAGGCTTCTTTATATTGGGTGCTGTACATCCCTCCCCATATTACGCTGAAGAAGTCCTGCCCTAGGGACGCAACGTTTGGGGGAAGGACGTGACGTCACCCGCAGCCGTCCACCATTGCACACACTTTCTGCTGTACATCTTGGCACTGGATTAGTGCCTTATTATGTAAGTGTTTTATTTTTATTTTATTAAAACAGTTTTTATACGGAGAGCACTATGGCATGTTTTATTATGAATGAAACTACTCCCATCTGGTGTTTATCTGCATCTGTGAGCCTATGGTCTTGGACTGATCGTTTGGAGCAGTATTGCCTGGATATATCCCTTTTGGAAAGTGCAGATGACCCTGCTCTATCAGAGGGTCCGATCTGGGAGGTGAGAGGTCATCCTTTTCATTGGTGGAGGTGTTTTCTCTGTATCCACGTTCATTACCTGCATGTGTTTATATTCAGTCACCATTTGAATATCACAGGGAGGATCACCTGATGGACTTTATTAGCACTGCACTATCTTTTAAATATTTCAAGATATCCTGCAATACATGAATTATCATTACCGTCCCATCTCATGTAATCCAAGATATAATTTCTCAGTCATCCTATGCCCCTAGTGGACATAGGATGACCCTAGACGCAAGAGTCATTGGTGAAGCGGACACAGAAGTACCCCACATCCTTCAAGAGCCTCTGGGTCCCACGGGTCATACCGTTACAAAGTCTAATAAGGATGAAACCTGAATTGGCATTTGTGACTGAGATACTGTGGAGTTTTATCTATGAGAGTGCAGTAAACTATTTTATTCTGTTGGTACACATGTCTGCACTATCTCTGCTACATTAAATGGGTTGTAAAGGTGTGTCTTTTATTTTCTAAATTGGTTCCTTTAAGCTAGTGCATTGTTGGTTCACTTAACTTTTCCTTCGATTTCCCTTCTAAATGTTTTTTTCTTTGTTTGAATTTCTCATTTTCTGTTTCCCCTCAGTAAACTTTCCACCATCATCCGAGCAGTGTAAAGTCATTTAGAACAGCTTACTGAACACCTTACTGAGGAGGAACAGGAAATGAAAAAAACAGACAAAGAAAACAAAGAAAAAAACATTTAGAAGGGGAATTGAAGGAAAGGGTAAGTGAACCAGTGCACTAGCTTAAAGTAACCTATTTAGAAAATAAAAAACAAAAAAGAAAAAGAAAGGCGCACCAGCCTAGTGTATAACCATTTGACGATTTTTTACATATAAATAATATTAAAAAACTACTCACAAAAGAATCGGTATACAGGCTTGTCAAAAAACGATAAGGTAGATACCCCTCAAACCACGCTCCAAGATAGGGAGGATAGAGGTGTGTTGCTGCCGGCTGACACGTTTCAAAGCTTCATCAGAGCCCAGCAGTCCATGAAGGGCAGCAAGGCCACTGCTATTACTACTTTTTGACATTTGTGGAATTTTCCATGCAGAATACTGACTAAGTTTTGGACATTCCACCCATGCACAGGAGTTTGCTTGTTTTTTTTGTACATTAAAATAAAAAACAAACCTAGGTCACTAGGTCTGTAAACTGGTTTGGTTACTCAGGGAGTTGAATGAACAAGTGCCCCGGGAGAGTCACATGATGGCAAGAAACTTGAGAATTGGAGAGATGCCTGGTAAACTTCAAGATAGGCAGACTTGTCATAAAGCATACGCTGTTTTTCTTTTAATTATTTGAAAAACTAAGACTATATTTTCCCTTTTTTGAAGGAGACAGCCTCTTAAATTCAAGCACTTTGTCATTGCAGTTTAGGAGACTTGGCATAATGACTGGTTTCTCATTAGGTCTCAATAACTGCTATATTTGAATTATTTATATGCTAGTGCACAGTGACTGCTGGTGCTGTTTTACAATTTTATATTTTTTTTCTATAATTATATATATATATATATATATATATATATATATATATATATATATATATATATATATAATATATAATATAACAGAAAATTGTTACCAGTACTTACTGCAATTTTCCTTTCCTGGCCTGTCCTCACGTCAGCACACAGTGGGTTAACCCCTCCCTTCAGTCTCTCAGGACCATCTTGTCCTAGCTAATAAAAGGGAGCCACACGGGGGGGGGGCTTGGCCGGATGGAGAGGGAGATGGACACTTAAGAGATCTGCTCGTCAGCCAGGGGACAGAATCCATCGACTCGGGCCACAATCCTAACTTTATCCATGGCCATCCTCACTCAGGACACACTGGGGACTAAGATGCACCTGTCCAGGAAAAGATTCACTGACCACAAGCCCCAAAAACTGACTGAATTTGCCTACAAACCGGTGGACCGGCACACTGTATCCCAAGATGGTGCCGGCCAGGCCGCGCGGCGGGACTCTTATACGGACCTCCCGAATGCCTGCCCAGAGGACCAGCCAGATGCAGGTACTATGCCCTCTCACCCCCCGGAGTGCGACCCTCTCCCAGGCAGCCCAGATAAGGCGATACTGCGGCTTGACACGCCGCCGCAGCGGCAGCTGTGTCTGCAAATTGAGGCCCTTTGAATCCCTTCATTGCTAACCAGGCCCTGCAATCTTCCATGGCATCCTTTCCCACTTCAGGCCAACCGGTCATTGATACTACCCTGAAGGACATGTTACTATTGCTCAAGACCTCCCTCATGACTGACCTTTCCTCACTGTTTACCAGAATCACCTCTGAAATTCACTCACTAAATGACAGAGGGTCTAATGTTGAAAGAGGCCTTACTGACTGCACCTTCACAGTGAATGTTGTCATTGACTCCTATGATGAAATTAAAGAGGAACAGGCCTGGATGCATGCCAAAATGGTCGACTTAGAGGACAGGAAGATGTTCGACCTGCAGACATACCACGGTATGCAAAAAAACTGCTGCATGTCATTATTCCTGAAGATTGGGATGTTATAATTGACAGAATCCACAGGATCGCTAAACCATTTCACCTGGCAGCCTCGGTACCCAGGGATGTCCTGATGAGGGTCCTTTTCTACCATATCAAAGAAGCACTTTTGCAGTAGGCCAAGGCTAAATCGCCCTAGCCTGCCCCCTTTACAGGGATCCAATTCTTCCCTGACCTCTCCAAGTACACCCTCCAATTGCAGCGCCACATTAACCCAATCACCAAAGGCCTGCAAAATCACAAAATCCAATATAAATGGCGATACCCAGCCACACTCCTCATTTTGAAGAATGGGCAAACCTGGGGAGGGGGGCCGTCTCGGGCTCGGGACACAGTCGTGAACCCAGATGGGGGTGTCTTGAGCTAGAGACGGTCCGCCTCTAGAATACATACCAAAGACACTCGGGCCGGCTCCTCTGTTGCCACCTAGAACTGCTGTAGATAATACAATATTGTTATAACTTGTTGAAATAACATGGCGTTGTCTAACCGCCATATTTGTTTATGATATTAACTGGTTTCATCACCTACAATGTTGTTCCGCTTGACGGAATTGCTCCGACTGTATTGTTATGTAAAATCCTCAATAAAAATTTAATGTGGAAAAAAAAAAGAATGGGCAAACCCACATTATTGGAGATCTTGACAGAGGCCTGAGACTCCTCCACATCTGGGAAATACTACTACTAGAACCCCCCATTTCTGCCCAGCATGACAGAGGACCGCCTACACCGCACAGGAACCTGGACCGCTCCAACACCTGAATGGCACCCACCTACGCAACGCAAGAATGGCCAACAAACAACCATTCAGCTGGATTCAAAGTCTTTGAGAGAAATGCAACAAGATGGAGTGGTGAATCAGGAGCAGAACGCTGAGAAAGTATTGCGCCTAAGGCGCATTGTGAAGCATCAACTTCCAAAATAAAATGATAATTAAGAAGTTGAAGAATTGGGGCTGTAGTAAAACAATGTTTTAATTGTTGAAAGGTGTTTTGAGCAGCTTTTGAGAAGGGGAATTTTACCAATGAGCTGGTAAGTTGGGTAAGTGACTTCATCAGTAAGGAAATTTGTTTTATGAACTTTCTGTAGAAGTTAGCGAAGCCCAAAAAACTCTGTATAGCCTTTCTACAAGTAGGTGTAGGCCAATATACAATGCAAGTCACCTTGGACTGATCCATCTGTATTCCTTTTGGAGAAATTAAAAAGCCGAGGAAGAAAATGATGGTTTGTTCAAAGACACATTTCTTAAGTTTGGCGTATAAAGAATAAGCTCTGAGTCTTGCAAGTACCCATCTGACATGTTTCCGATGTTGTATGTCATCCAAGTATACAACTGCGCAAATGTTGAGGAGAGGTCTCTGAAAATATCATTCACAAAGCTTTGGAAGGTTGCTGGAGCATTACATAAGCCAAAGGGCATGACGGAATTTTCAAAAAGTCCATAAAGTGTGCAGAAGGCAGTCTTCCATTCATCACCTGACTTAATACAAATCAAATTATAAGCACCTCTGAGATCGAGTTTAGTAAATATGGTAGAAGTCTGTAGTATTTCAATCAATTCAGGAATGAATGGAAGAGGCTAACGATTCTTCACTCTGACTTTATTCAAGGTTAGATAGTCTATGATAGGCAGTGTTGCTCATCTTACTTTAAAAAAGTAATTAGTTACAGTTACAAATTACTTCTCCGAAAAAGTAATTGCGTTAGTGACTCAGTTACTACATTGAAAAAGTAATTAGTTACTCAGCAAAGTAACTGAATTTTTTTTTTAATATTCTACAATGCTTTGTTGAGAAGCAGATGACGGGCGCTTGCCAGGGAGCAGTGAGTTAATACTCCAAGACAAAAGAATGCCAGATCCTTGAGAGAAGAAAACCAGAAACAAATGGTGATCTCGTGTATATCCCAGCCTAGGTGCATCCGTCCCACCATGTATGTGCAGCTAATAGGACTTAAAACCCTTATCCATCTGCTATATATTACATCCAAATTATAAGCTGGATTAAAATGTATGTTTATAATATACATTCCCTTGACGTTTACAGAGTCTGTAATTTAAAATCTTATATTAGGCTTTATTAGAATTTTCTATAGTTTATTATTTTATTTATCTTATAAGCTTTATTAGATGCAAGGGATCTGAAATGGGGATGTCAGATTTTTCTTGTCTGATGAAGAGATGAAATCACTGACCAAAAATAACCTGCTGATCATTGGTCTGTATAGGTGTCCTGCACTTACCATGCTGACCACTAGATGTTGCTGTGTACACTGTGCTGTATAGGGAACGTTTGTTCTGTGGAACATTTTGTTCCGGCCATGTGTTCCCCGGATCATTGATCAGGTTGCGCACACAGTGTGATCGATGTGAGTTGTTCGCCGGTGATAGGTCAGTGTGAGGCGGGTGGGGCTCATTGTATCCAGGGATCCTTGCGATTGGGAGTTTTCAGACCGCTGTGACAGACCATCAAAGCGGTCACATGATTCTAAAGCGGAGTTCCACCCATATTTATGTTCACAGCGCCGGCAGAAGCAATTACTCTGCTGCCATCTAGTGGCGGTAGATGTAATTGTGGTAATGCCGCCCAAGTAATGGGAACTGCGTTACTGTGAGGGGAAGAGTAATCAGGTAGATTACTCGTTACCCTCAAAAGGGGCTGCGTTAGGTAACTGCATTTATTGTAATTCCGTTACTTACAACACTGATGATAGGTCTGAGACTACCATCTTTGTTTGTAACAAAGAACATGGCAGCACTGGCAGGGGAAGTAGAAGGTTTAATGAAACCCTTTTTTAGATTATCCTGTAAGTATTTCTTTAAATGTTGGAGTTCAGGTTGGGAAAGAGAATAAATCCTACTCGTAGGTTCTTAAGACCGTTATCATCGGATGGACTGATCGTGTGTACGAGGCTTTAGAGTGCCAGCAGGAATGGTTGTCTGGAGGTAGATAGCAAAATGGCTATATAGGCATGGAGACTCCTGGTAAGGTTGATCTGTAGAGTAAAGAGCACTGGCAGCAAGATTGTAGCATGATTTGAGCTACGGCTGACAGTAATAGAACGGCGTGTATCATACATGCTGTTCTGTTTATAGTAAAGCAGCATGTGTGCTGAATGCAGCTGATTCCGCGTTCCAGGCTGAAATGCACGCGGCACCGGGCAATGATGTCATTGCGCGGTCGCCGCGCTGTGCTCCAGCGTGGAATGCATTACGGCGCCGATTACAGGTACTCACTCTGGAAAACCGCTGTGGCTCTCCACAGTGACATTCTATATGTTCAGGAAACCCACTTACTTTCGACATCCTCCTCCCTTTGTGCCAATTGTCAGTACCCACATATCTTCCATGCTTCCCACTCCACTAAATCTAAAGGTGTCATGATTACGATCAAGGATACGATGGACTTTTAATTGATAGATGTCATTTCGGACACTGAGGGCCATTTTATAATCCTCATTTGCTCTATCAACCGTGTATCCTACACTCTTATTAATGTATACACCCCAAATTCCCACCAAATGAAATTTCTATGCAAGGTGCTACGCATCGCCAGACCCGTACAGAAAGTTCCCTCTAGGTCCCTCTAGGCACCAGTCATATTCGAGAATAGACTTGTTTTTAACTGACAAATGGCTATAACAAAAAATCTCTGCATCTGCGATACACACCGCGACATGGTCAGATCACGCTCCAATTTCAATCACAGTAGAAGACTCTAACCCGCAATGCAACACGTTTCTCTGGCGGACAAATAACTACATTATTCAACATGACAAATACGTGCCTGAGATCTCTACTCACATTACTGACTTTTTCTCGATAAACAAGGGCTCTGTATCCGACCATGCCATGCTGTGGAGCGCAAATAAAGCCTTCATGAGAAGGGTACTGATTAAATTGAGCTCTTATCATAAAAAAATAGGATGCATCGCTTAGATGAACTGACAACTCAGATAGCGGCCCTGGAACTCAGACATAAATCTAACCCTCATGACCCGCAGACAAACTAAAACCTTACTACTTCACTCCTATGAATTCCTCCAAAGGAAAATGAAAGCCACTACTTACTCCACCTCCAATAAAGGTGGCAAAAAACTTGCACAACGCCTTAAAGGCAGACGTGCTAAAACTAAAATATCCCAACTCCTCCACCCATACACAAAACTTCCCCTCAACAACCCCCAAGACATAGCCGATGCCTTTAGCGCCTACTACGGTGACATATATATCCCGAAACAGGATTCCCTTACCCTGCAACCCACACAAGATTGCCAACTTCCTCCGCAATCTTGACCTACCCACTCTGACTGGGAAACAACTCGCCAACCTTAATACACTATTCAAAGAACAAGAAATTAAATCGGCTATAGACTCACTACCAAGTGGTAAAGCACCAGGCCCTGACGGTCTGACTGGAGAATATTACAAACAATTCTCCACACACCTAAGCCAGACACCCACAGCTCACTGAACTTTTCAATCACGCTGCCTCCTCTTCTACTTTTTTAAAACAATATTTGAAAGCACTTGTGAAAATGATACTGAAGCCATGGAAGGAGCCGAATACCCCCCAAAATGTTCCGCCCAATTTCCTTACTCAACCTCGACATCAAGATATACGCAAAAGTTATAGCAGTAAGACTTCTCGAGATTTTGCCCACTCTATTACATCAAGACCAGTCATGGTTAAGGAGAGGCAGACAGGCTTCGGATGCCACCAGAAGGATGATTAATCTCATCCACCATGCAGAATCCACCGGAACACCTTCTCTGCTTCTATCTACGGCCATTTTTTCAGGAGCAGTGATTTTAATAATGCCTAAAGTGAAACAATAAAAGTGAAATATTCCTTTAAGTTTTGTACCTGGGGGTGTATAAAGTATGCATGTAAAGTAGCCCATGTTTCCCGTGCTTAGACCTGTCCCAGCACAAAGTGTCATTTCTGAAGGGGAAAAAAAGTAATTTAAAACTACTAGCGGCTATTCATGAATTGTTGGCCCCGGCAATACAGAGAAAAGTGATTGAAAAAAATTAGAGGGGTCCATTACCAGGCCATTTGGGTCTGGTATGAATATTAAGGGGAACCCCTGCCATTTTTTTCAATTAATTGTATCTGTATTGCCAGGACTAACAATTCATGAATAGCTGCTAGTAGTTTTAAATTACTTTGTTTTCTGTCAAATTACATTTTGTGCAGGGAACCAAAATAAAAAAATAAAATGTATGGGGGTCCCCCCAAATTCCATATCAGGCCCTTTAGGTCTGGTATGGATATTAAGGGGAACTCCAAGCTGAAATAAAAAAAATGGTGTAGGGTCCCCACCATACCAGACCCTTTATCCGAGCACGCAACCTGGCAGGCCAAAGGAAAAGAGTGGGGGGACGAGAGAGCGCCCCCTCTCCTGAACCATACCAGACCACATGCCCTCAACATGGGGAGGATGCTTTGGTGGTCTGTGACCCCTCATCCCCACAACCCTTGCCCGGTGGTGGTGAGGGTCTGCGGCAGGGGGCTTATCGGAATCTGGAACCCCCAGATCCCGAACCCCCCATGTGAATTGATAACGGGTACATTGTACCCCTATCTTATCACAAAAAAAAGTCAAATTGTTAAAAACCACACTGCTTTATAAGTCCTTTATTAAAAATAAAAAAACATTGATGTCCTTGGTATCCAGCAATGGGTGATCTCCACGCTCCAGCCATGATGTCTAGTGAGGAACATGCACATGATCCTAACTCCACCGGAGACACCCGGGAATGACCGTGGCCAGCCTGACAGCTTTTATGTAGCTGAGGGCGGGGCCACCCATCACGTGACCCTGCCCCCCTCTGATGCAAGGGGAAACGCCAGGCTTTCCCATTGACGTGGATAGGTGGTTTCCATTGCATCGGGGGGGGGGGGGGGGGGTCACCTATCCACGTCACTGGGAAAGCCCGGCGGAAATTTTATAATTACTTTTCTCTGTATTGCCAGGACCGACAATTCATGAATAGCCGCTAGTAGTTTTAAATTATTAAAAAAACTGGTAATGCTGCTTTAGTGAATATTTTATTTTGCTTGGAAGGGTGCTGACACCACTACGTTTCCAAAATTTGATACACTAGCCACCGTGACATCCAAACTGTAATGTTTAGGGAAGGTTTCGCAGGAGCTCCAACTAGCGGTCCTGCATATGTCTTCAACTGATATTTTAGCAGAAGCTGCCCATGAAGCTGCCACCCCTCTTGTTGAATGAGCTCTAATAACTTGTGGAGGCATCAGCCCCTGTCTCTCATATGTAAGGCTTATGGTGATCCAGGTAGCTATGATTCTAGCTGATGCAGCTTCTCCTCTCCTAGGTCCTGATGGTAGGACGAACAATGTATCAGTTTTGCTCATCTGCAGAGAGTGGTGTATGTTGAGAGTTAACCATGTCCAACAGTCAGAGATCTAGTTTCTCCGCTTGTCTCGGCAGTTGAGTGAAGCTAGGTAGAACCGCCTCCCAATTTACATGAAACTTGGAAACCACCTTAAGGGTTAAGGCCGATGAGGGCCTAATGCCGCGTACACACGGTCGTTTTTTGTCTTGTAAAAACCGTCATGAAAAAAAAAACAATGTTTTTTTAAACTTCATTTTAAAAAACGACGTTGCCTACACACCATCGTTTTCTGAAAATGCTCTTGCAAAGCGCGATGACGTAAAACACTTTCTACGGCACTCTGTTCCATTGAAGCTCCCGTCTCATAACTTGTTTATGAGCATGCGCGGGTTTAAAAACGTCGTTTTAAACGTATTTTTGCCCACACACGATCATTTTTTAGGACACAAAAAAACGACATACAGAAAAACGACAAAAAATTTCAAGCAAGTTCGAATTTTTTTTTGGTCGTTTTTTTGAAGACATAAAATGACGTTTTGCCCACACACGATCATTTTAAATTATGTTTTTTTTTCATCACAAAAAACGACCGCGTGTAAGCGGCATTAGGATTACTTTGTCTGGGAGAATGATGCAAAAATGATCTCTGCAAGATAGAGCTGCCAGCTCTGAAACTCTCCTTGCTGACGTTATTAGAAAAATCAGCTTGACTGTCAGGTACCATAGTGGGCATGTCTCAGCAGGCATGAATGGATGTTGGAAAAAAATGTGTAGCGCTAAATTAAGTATTAAATGATGACAGTGTGATGAGTGATCAGCACAAAAAACATGAGAAAAAAACAGACAAAAAATGCCACCAGTAGTGTTCAAATAGAGTGTATATTAAGTTGAAAACAGTCTCTGTAAAATCCAACAGGATTGATGCAATCATGACTTAGTGTATCCAGATAAGAGATCCACCACCAGTGAAAATGATGAAGGCTTACCAGATGAAATGGACCAAAATAAGCATATACTTATTAGGTCAGGCACGCTTTAAAGGACATCATAAGTTCTTTACAGGATAAAACTTCAACGTTGGGACCATGTAGTGACACACCAGACCAGAATGAAGAGAGACCAGAAATAAAATCACATCCAAAGGGTCATCCAAATGGATGGATAACTCAGAAGACCCAGGTTAGGAAAAAAGAAAAAAATGCACATAGCGTAAATCTAGATACAAGAATTTACTGCACAAAAAATAAAAAGTAATACACTCACATTTGAATGAACAATCATGCGCATGGATTAAGACAGGCAGTAGGGTCAAAGTATTCCCCGACGCGTTTCGTTTTCTAAAACATCCTCATGGGTACTGACCTACTGCTAAGAAGAGACCCTTTATATATACTAGAAGCCCCCATACCTTAATTGTAAACCAGGATGGAATGGGGCCATCGACCAATGATTATTTCCGGGTATGGGGTAAAATGGCGGATTCGGCATGTGTTCCAAGCCTCTCACCCAAACGAGCACGTGGAACGCACCGTTGAATGCGTTCAAAATCTTCGGTTGCAATAGACGTCAAAACAGCGGAACGTATGATGTTACCGCCGCGACGTCGAATGTGGTTTCCGTTTTCAGATCGAAAAGGGGCAGGACCACAGTGCAACGTGCGATGACAGGAGACGTCGAAACAGCGGAGCGTGCAACACTTCCGCTGTGACGTCGAATGTGGTTTCCGTTCTCGAATCGAAAGGGACAAGCCACAGTATGCTGTTCACAGATACACAACCAAGCGTGAGCTTGCGTTCCCATCCTTCTGAATCAGAGGAGGCACGGAGCGCAGCTCAGATGTGAGACTAGAAACATTTAACTAAAAAGTTTAAACTAATAAAAATTACAAATTAAAAATGTATATCCACTTATATGAAAAAATGGGAAATACATAATTAAAATAGTAACAGTCAAATTAACTACATGGTCATTAAAGGAAAATTGACATTGATAGATTCACCAACCATAATGTACCAATATTAAATATTTATATTTGTAAAAAGAAAACCAACAAGTAGATTCAAAGACCTAGATCTTTATGGTGCCCGTAGTGTACTAATTAAAAGTTTAAAACTAGTTAATGGGGCTTAGGGGCTAGAGATTGGTCAAGGTTATTAGGATTGGTTGATGAATGCGTTTACGTCCCACTCTACGTTTAAGCCGTGCGGGACATAAGTACGCAACTCATAAATCCAATAGGTTTCCAACCTAGACACTCCTCTTAATTTGGCTCCGCCCCTACATGGTGCAACATATTTGTCAATAATAAGAAATTGGGTGCCCTTAGGGTTAAGGGCATGGCATTCTCTGTAATGTCTGGGGACTGTATGTTTGGTACAGCCACCCAGAATTTTGCTCACATGTTCACCTACCAGTACGGAAAATGCACGTATACTGTAGTGCGTCCCACATATTGTTTCCTGCACGGGCAGGTGATAAGATATACAGCGTGTGTTGTCGCACACGTGCAAAATAACTTAATGGGATATACACGACCAGTTGCAGTTGATCGAAATTCAAGAGATTTTGATCTCCCATTAGTGTTGTAGTGGCATACATTGCATCTTTTGCACGGAAAGTAGCCCTTCATATCATGAAAGAAAATAGGTCTTACTGGTGGGTCAGCAACATTTGGAGCGATACTATGTCTGAGTGATGGAGCTCCTTTGAAGATGACCTTAGCTTTATCTGGTAAGTTTGGTCCAAGGACTTTGTCATTTTTAAGCATGCCCCAATGTTTGTTGATAATGGTTTTAACATCATTATGCTGGTTAGAGAATGCGGTAAGCATAGAGAACTTGAAAGTATCATCCGGTTCTCGAGGAGGTTTTTGCAACAACAAGGACCTACGATCCGTTATTGCCACCTGTTGCAATTCAGACTCTACTACTGAGGCATTATAGCCCTTTTCTATGAATCTGTCCTGTAAAGTCAGGGCCTGTGAAAAATAGGTGTTGATGTCTGTACAATTCCTGCGCAGATGTAAGAATTGACTCCGGGGGACCGAATCTAGCCAGGACTTATGATGACAGCTGTCTCTGGGAATGAAGCTGTTTCTATCAGTAGCTTTAACCACTTGCCGACCGCGCTATAGTGAAAATACTGCTACAGCGCGGTCGAGTAGTTTTGACACGACATCCCTGGGACGTCGTCCTTCACTTTCGCGATTGCGCGTCCCCTGGGACGCGATCGCGAAAGTGTCCGTGATCGCCGGGTCTAGAAGACCCGGCGCATCACGGATCACGGTAAATTGCCGCTGATAGCGGCCGTTTACCACGTGATCGCGCCGTCAAATGACGGCGCGATCACTTGTAAACAAACCGGCGTCATTTCATGACGCCGGTTCCTCCCTCTCCTCCCTCTGCTCTCTGTACCATTCGGTACAGTGTGCGAGGAGAGGGGGGGGAGCGGGGTGTCAGCAGCTGAGCTGTGGCTGGATCTGTGACAAATGCAGTCACAGATCCAGCCATCCCTCAAAACATCCCAGCTCTGCAATCCCCCAGTACTCTGCAATCCCCCAGTACCCAGCAATCCCCCAGTACCCTGCATTACCCCAGTACCCCACAATACCCCAGTACCCTGCATTACCCCAGTACCCCACAATACCCCAGTACCCCACAATACCCCAGTACCTCAATACGCTGCAGTACCCCAATACTCTGCAATACCCCAATACCCCAGTACCCCAATACTCTACAGTACCCCAATACTCTGCAGTACCCCAGTACCCCAATACTCTGCAATACCCCAGTACCCCAATACTCTGCAGTACAAGGGGGCACTCTTTACGTCTGGAGGAAAAGAGATTTCACCTCCAAATACGGAAAGGTTTCTTCACAGTAAGAGCTGTGAAAATGTGGAACAGACTCCCTCCAGAGGTCGTTCTGGCCAGCCCAGTAGATTGCTTTAAGAGAGGCCTGGATTCTTTCCTAAATGCACATAATATAACTGAGTACTAAGTTTTGTAGGTAAAGTTGATCCGGGGTAAATCCGATTGCCTTTCGGGGGATCAGGAAGGAATTTTTTCCCCTCCGGTAGCAAATTGGATCATCGCTCTGCTGGGGTTTTTTGCCTTCCTCTGGATCAACTGTGGGTATGGAGTTGGGTGTATGGGAGGATGTACTGTGTTTTACTTTGTTTTATTTTTTATTTTTTTTATGGTTGAACTGGATGGACTTGTGTCTTTTTCAACCTGACTAACTATGTAACTATGTAACTATGTAACTATGTACCCCAGTACCCCAATACTCTGCAGTACTCCAGTACCCCAATACTCTGCATACTCCAGTACCCCAATACTCTGCAGTACTCCAGTACCCCAATACTCTGCAGTACTCCAGTACCCCAATACTCTGCAGTACTCCAGTGCCCCAATACCTCAGTACCCCAATACCGCAATACCCTGTGCGATACCCTGAAATACCCAAATACTCTGCAATACCCAAATACTCTGCAATACCCAAATACTATCGCCTATGGGGATTTTTAGGTAGCGAAGTTTGGCGCCATTCCACGATTGTGCGCAATTTTGAAGTGTGACATGTTGGGTATCTATTTACTTGGCGTAACTTCATCTTTCACATTATGAAAAAAAATTGGGCTAACTTTACTGTTTTTTTTTGCACCGAAAGCTGAAAATTGGTCTGGTTAGGAAGGGTGTTTAAGTGCCCAGTGGTCAAGTGGTTAAAATGTGTCTTAAAGCTGAACTGCCGAGATTCCAATTTAATTTCAAGGTCTAAAAATTTAATCTTGATGGGACTACTTTCAAAAGTAAATGAAATGCCTCGGTCATTACTGTTCAAGGATGAAAAGTATTTGCCCAGTGACTCAGACGAGCCATCCCATAGGAGGAGGACGTCGTCTATGTATCTAGCCCATAGGACCAGGGAAGGATGTTTGTCCATATAGACGACGTCCTCCTCCCATTTGGCCATGAATAAATTGGCCAGACTGGGAGGAAACTTAGCCCCCATTGCGACACCTCGTTTCTGCAAATAAAATTTCTGATTAAACCAAAAATAATTATTGTAATCGGACTTGTCCAAAACAACCAACCCACCCCCTTTATTTACCGGCCCCTAGAACTCCCTATTATCATGGCCAGGATCCCTATAGATACAATGAATCACCAAGAAGACCTATTGATTATATGATTCCATATGAAACTAACCCGTACAGCCACAACCATTCATCGACATAAACGAATAATAGGTTTGCACCCTTTCGTGATATTCGAGACGAGTCCTCTAGTTACCAGAGACCATACTCAGACTATGATTATCATGGTTCTGATGTCCGACATAGTAAGGATTTTCATCAGGGTGGACAAGGCCAAAAATGGCCTTCGGATGCAAGAGAGGCAACCGGGGAGGCAAAAGGCATCAAAAGAAAAAAGATAAAGGTCTAATTGGCCAAGGGATTTTTAATCTTAGTGGCAAGGAGCTTTCAGCCAGTGAACTGATCGTCCTTGATAAGGGTCTTAAATTTTCCCCACCTAAGAAGCTTAATAAATTCGATACATTCATCGATATCCACAACTTTGTACGTAAGATTAATATCCAACAGCATTTTATCTCTAACACATCACCCATTTTTGAAAGAGCTGCCACGTCAGGGACTGTATATTCGGGACTTTCAAACCCCTCCTTGTTTAACCCCCCAGTACCTGCATCTTCCTCTATCAATGTATTTAGAGATTTAGTCCTTAAAGACCTAGAAGCTTTGCCCATTAAGAAATGTTATAACCAACCTATACCCAAAGATGGATTCCTTTCGCTTTGCAATCGGAAGGACATCATCGTACACCCTGCAGATAAAGGGGGTGGGTTGGTTGTTTTGGACAAGTCCGATTACAATATGGAGATGGATCATATCCTTAGTGATGTGGATACCTATCAGGAAATCTCCAATGATCCAACCAGCATTTAAAAAAAAGAACTGGTCAATATAGTTAACAAAGGTTTTGGTATGTTCATCTTGAATAAGAAAGAGAAAGCCTACCTAATACCTGTCGCTCCCAGAATATCATCCATCTATCAGTTACCAAAAATTCATAAGGATCCACTCAAACCTCCAGGTAGACCGATAGTAAGCGGGATTGATTCGATTACATCCCGAATCGGCCACTACATCGACTTTTATTTGCAACCGCTAGTCAAACTTACCCCATCTTACCTTAAAGATACCACTTCTACTATTAAACTTTTATAGGGCCTGAACATTCAAGGTGACTACCTTCTTGCAACTGCAGACGTAGCTTCATTGTATACGTGCATTCCCCAACAATTGGGAATTGAAGCCGTCACCTATTTTTTAAGTCAGGATCACTCTATTGTGGAAGATCAAAAATCTTTTATTATTAAACTTTTGGAATATGCGACTACCCATAATTATTTTTGGTTCAATCAGAAATTTTATTTGCAGAAACGAGGTGTCGCAATGGGGGCTAAGTTTGCTCCCAGTCTGGCCAATTTATTCATGGCCAAATGGGAGGAAGACGTTGTCTATGTGGACAAACATCCTTCCCTGGTTCTATGGGCTAGATACATAGATGACGTCCTCCTCCTATGGGATGGCTCATCTGAGTCACTGGGCAAATACTTTTCATCCTTGAACAGTAATGACCGAAGCATTTCATTTACTTTTGAAAGTAGTCCTATCAAGATCAACTTTTTAGACCTTGAAATTAAATTGGAATCTCGGCAGTTCAGTTTTAAGACACATTTTAAAGCTACTGATAGAAACAGCTTCATTCCCAGAGACAGCTGTCATCATAAGTCCTGGCTAGATTCGGTCCCCCGGAGTCAATTCTTACGTCTGCGCAGGAATTGTACAGACGTCAACACCTATTTTTCACAGGCCCTGACTTTAAAGGACAGATTCATAGAAAAGGGCTATAATGCCTCAGTAGTAGAGTCTGAATTGCAACAGGTGGCAATAACGGATCGTAGGTCCTTGTTGTTGCAAAAACCTCCTCGAGAACCGAATGATACTTTCAAGTTCTCTATGCTAACCGCATTCTCTAACCAGCATAATGATGTTAAAACCATTATCAACAAACATTGGGGCATACTTAAAAATTACAAAGTCCTTGGACCAAACTTACCAGATAAAGCTAAGGTCATCTTCAAAGGAGCTCCATCACTCAGACATAGTATCGCTCCAAATGTTGCCGACCCACCAGTAAGACCTATTTTCTTTCATGATATGAAGGGCTACTTTCCGTGCAAAAGATGCAATGTATGCCATTACAACACTAATGGGAGATCAAAATCTCTTGAATTTCGATCAACTGCAACTGGTCGTGTATATCCCATTAAGTTATTTTGCACGTGTGCGACAACACACGTTGTATATCTTATCACCTGCCCGTGCGGGAAACAATATGTGGGACGCACTATACGTGCATTTTCCGTACGGGTAGGTGAACATGTGAGCAAAATTCTGGGTGGCTGTATCAAACATACAGTCCCCAGACATTACAGAGAATGCCATGCCCTTAACCCTAAGGGCACCCAATTTCTTTTTATTGACAAATATGTTGCACCATGGAGGGGCGGAGCCAAATTAAGAGGAGTGTCTAGGTTGGAAACCTATTGGATTTATGAGTTGCGTACTTATGTCCCGCACGGCTTAAACATAGAGTGGGACGTAAACGCATTCATCAACCAATCCTAATAACCTTGACCAATCTCTAGCCCCTAAGCCCCATTAACTCGTTTTAAACTTTTAATTAGTACACTACGGGCACCATAAAGATCTAGGTCTTTGAATCTACTTGTTGGTTTTCCTTTTACAAATATAAATATTTAATATTGGTACGTTATGGTTGGTGAATCTATCAATGTCAATTTTCCTTTAATGACCATGTAGTTCATTTGACTGTTACTATTTAAATTATATATTTCCCATTTTTTCATATAAGTGGATATACATTTTTAATTTGTAATTTTTATTAGTTTAAACTTTTTAGTTAAATGTTTCTAGTCTCACATCTGAGCTGCGCTCCGTGCCTCCTCTGATTCAGAAGGCTTGGAACGCAAGCTCACGCTTGGTTGTGTATCTGTGAACCGCATACTGTGGCTTGTCCCTTCCGATTCGAGAACGGAAACCACATTCGACGTCACAGCGGAAGTGTTTCACGCTCCGCTGTTTCGACGTCTCCTGTCATCGCACGTTGCACTGTGGTCCTGCCCCTTTTCGATCTGAAAACGGAAACCACATTCGACGTCACGGTGGTAACATCATACTTTCCGCTGTTTTGACGTCTATTGCAACCAAACCTTTTGAACGCATTCGACTGTGCGTTCCACGTGCTCGTTTGGGTGAGAGGCTTGGAACACACGCCGAATCCGCCATTTTACCTCATACCCGGAAATAATCATTGGTCGATGGCGCCATTCCATCCTGGTTTACAATTAAGGTATGGGGGCTTCTAGTATATATAAAGGGTCTCTTCTTAGCAGTAGGTCAGTACCCATGAGGATGTTTTAGAAAACGAAACGCGTCGGGGAATACTTTGACCCTACTGCCTGTCTTAATCCATGCGCATGATTGTTCATTCAAATGTGAGTGTATTACTTTTTATTTTTTGTGCAGTAAATTCTTGTATCTAGATTTACGCTATGTGCATTTTTTTCTTTTTTCCTAACCTGGGTCTTCTGAGTTATCCAGCCATTTGGATGACCCTTTGGATGTGATTTTATTTCTGGTCTCTCTTCATTCTGGTCTGGTGTGTCACTACATGGTCCCAACGTTGAAGTTTTATCCTGTAAAGAACTTATGATGTCCTTTAAAGCGTGCCTGACCTAATAAGTATATGCTTATTTTGGTCCATTTCATCTGGTAAGCCTTCATCATTTTTTTTTTTTTTTTTTTTTTTTAAATATGTTTTTATTAAGGAAGTTACATAACAGAGAAATCATAAAAAAAAACAGGACATAAAAGCATTTTCTGTGGAACATTGCAGTAGATTAACAGTGTATGTAGAGGTACTCAGAGAGAACAAATAAGGGGGGAGGGTATAGGTTAAGTGGTCACGGGGTAGGTGAAATAGTAGTGCTTGCAAACAAAAAGGAACAACAAGAGAGGGGGGGGGGGTAGGGGAGGAGGGAGGGAGGGTAGGAGAGATGTCAATCCCGAGGGGGATCCTGGTATAGAAAAGACATTTTCTCAAAGTTCAACCATTCAGTAGGAGTGAAAGTATACGACATAAAGGGATTCCATAAGTGATAGAAGCGGTTCTTGCTCGGTTCGTGGGTCAGGTCCGTGTTGAGCCTGTCTTTGTATAAGAGCTGCAGCAGTTCCCTTTTAACTTGAGCAGTGGTTGGGCAGTCCGCTGATATCCACTTCTGGAGGATGGCTCTACGGGCTATCAAGAGGCATATCAGAGTCCAGTCCCTGCCCAGGGGGGTGGAGGGAGAGGACCAGGGGAGTAGTATGGGGTCCCAGTACCCAAATATAAGTAGTAACGGGTCCCTGGGTATGCGTAGCAGGGTGACATCGAAAATGTATTGGATGACTTGGTCCCAGAAACTGGCTATGAGGGAACAAGACCAGAACCTGTGAGTCAAGTTAGGTTTGGGTTGTTTACAGAGGGGGCATTCTGGGGTGGCATGGGCTCGGCTGAAGGGGATGTGGGCTCGGTGAACAATCTTAATCTGCGTCTCTCTCCATATTTCGTTAGGGATAAGTCTGTGGATGGTGGTGAGGCCATGCAGGAGCTTCTCCACCAGGTCAGGGTCAGGGAAGTCTTTCGACCAGTTGGCCGCCGAGGTTGAGGCCAGGGGGGGGATGTTGTGCTGGAGGAGGGGATGGTAAATGTCTGAGATTTTGTATGAGGCCCGGGAAATAAGGGTGTCGGTAAGGGAGCTCTGGAACCTTTTTCTGTCATCTCGACAGGCGTTTTTCAGGAAACTAATGCATTGAATATACTGGAATACATGTGACGAAGGGAGAGAAAATTTGTCTGCCAGGGCTCTAAAACCTAAGGGGCGGCCTGAAAGGGGGTCACATAAAGAATAAAAGGATTTGATACCCTTACCCTCCCAGTCGAGGTAGGGCTGGTTATCTAAGCCTGGTTGGAAGCTCGGGTTGCCCAGGATAGGGAGGTATCGTGAGATAGAGGAGGGGACATTGAGGGCCTTCCTGCTCTCTCTCTAGGCGATGACTGTATCCCGGAGAAGGAGATTGTGTTGGAGGGGGGGGGGGGGGCAGATTTCCAATGGCAATGGAGAAGGGCCGTGAGCGAGAAGGGGCGGACCATCGCCGATTCGAGGGGGTAGTTCGAGCACCTGGAGGACTGGGTTATCCAATCCAAGCCTGTTCTCAATAGACATGCCAAGTTATATAGCCTGATGTTGGGAAGGGCAATGCCCCCCTCTCGCCTGGGAAGATGCAGCTTGGTAAATGCTATGCGCGCCCTCTTGCCACGCCAGAGGAACTTGGAAATGGCAGAGTTAATGGATTTAATGTCTTTGTGGCGCAAGAGTAAAGGGATGGTTTGTAGTGGGTACAGTAGGCGTGCAAAACTAACCATCTTGACAAGGTGGCATCTTCCCAGTAGCGAGAGAGGCAGGTCCATCCAGTTGGTCAGTTCTTGGGATATTTTGGTGAGCAGGGGGGGGTAGTTGAGGTGGTATAGGGAGGAGGGTAGTTTGCCTATTTTTATCCCCAGGTAAGTGATATGTGACTTTGCAACGGCGAATAAGGAGTTTTGGGACCAGGAGGGGATAGATAGGGAGCCTATTGGGAGTATTTCGCTCTTGCTATAATTGATACGTAACCCTGAACATTGCCTGAATTCGTCAAAGGTGGTCTTGATAGTGGACATGTCGAGTGAGGGGCTGGATGTGAAGATAAGGACATCGTCTGCAAATAGTGACGTGCGAAGGTCGTGGCCTCCGACATGGATGCCATGTAGGGGGGCGATCTGGGTTAGGTGGCGGGAGAGGGGTTCAAGTGCTATGTTGAAAAGGAGCGGGGAGAGTGGACAGCCTTGCCTCGTGCCTTTGTGCAGCCTGAACTCCTCAGAGAGGAGGCCCGCCGCGACCACTTTCGCGGCAGGGGCAGTGTACATTGATTCTATGAGGTGCGTGAAGGGGCCCGAGAAGCCCATTTTGGACATGACCATGGAGAGCCATTCGAAACTAACGTTATCGAAAGCCTTCTCCGCGTCTAGGGTGATGATGGCGTGGTCTCCTGCCGGGTCATTTTTTGCGTGTTCGAGAGCTAGCATCACCTTCCTGATATTCATGGTGGCCGTCCTACCCTTAACAAAGCCCGACTGTGCGGGGTGAATCAGGGAGGGTATAATGGATGCCAATCTAGTGGCTGCTATCTTGGAGAGGATTTTAACGTCAAGGTTAAGAAGCGAGATGGGCCTATAAGAGCCAGGTTCTAGGGGGTCCTTGCCCTTCTTCTCTAGGAGTTTTACTATGGCCTGATTGCCCGTTGGAAGATAGGACCCACCCGACCATATGTGTGTGTAGACGTTGTGGAGAGGGGGGGGACACAGTCGAGCTAAAGGACTTGTAAAATTCTCCGGTGAAACCGTCTGGGCCTGGGGCTTTGGAGGGGGAAAGCTGTTTGATTACGGATTGGACCTCCAGGACAGAGATAGGGGCATTGAGGGCTTCGAGCTGGGTGGGGGTTACCTGGTCCAGGGAGATACGTCGTAGGAAATTGAGGGCTGTCGGCTTATCGATAGGGTCTGAGGCATACAGGGAGGAGTAGAATTGGCGCATAGTATTATTGATACCTTTTGGGGTGTAGTGTATGGAACCCGATGGGTCCCTGAGAGACATGATATGCGTCGGGCGGTTGGGTCCTTTACTTAATCTGGAAAGGAGTCTACCTGCTTTGTTACCAAACTTGTGGAGGGAGGCGTCTAGATGCGCTTTTTGGGTACGTTCGAGGGTGGCTGCCCAGCTATCAAAGGCCTGCTTGGCAGCGAACCAGGCGTTACGGTTGCTGGGGGAGTCATCAGTATAGAGGACCCGCTGGGCCTGATGCAGTGTTGCGCTGGCCTGTTTGTAGCGTCTAAGGGTGTGTTTTTTGAATGTGGCGGCGTAGGCGATTATGCAGCCCCTGAGGAACGCTTTGCCCGCTTCCCAGAAAAGGTTAGGGTTGTCAGCGTGTAACGCGTTATCTGATGCGTATCCCAACCAGGCTTTTTCTAGATGCTGGTGAAAATCTGAGTTATTGTGAAGATAGGAGGGGAACCGCCAGATTCTGGGGTTAGAGGCTAAGTCAGGGTCCTCAAGGGTGGTCGAGACCGGGGCATGGTCCGAGATTGCGATGTCGTGTATGTCAGCTTCCGAGATCAGTGGGAGGAGAGAGTCAGAACAGAAAAGATAGTCCAGTCTCGTGAAGACTTTATGAGGGTGGGAATAAAATGAGAATTCTCTGTCAGCAGGGTGTTTTAGTCGCCATAGATCGTGGAGGTGCAGTGAATCGACCGTCGACGCCAATAATGTCTGGGTGAGAGGAGTCAGAGGAGGACGAGATTGTCTGGTAGAGGACCTGTCATCTATCGGGTGCATGATGGAATTGAAATCCCCGCCTATCAGGTGTGGGCAGGCTGGGTCTCTAAGCGCCAGGAGGTGAGGTCGCTAAAGAAGGCACTTGTGGGGCTGTTGGGAGCATATACATTAGTGATGGTTACCACCCTGGATCCCAGTTGAATACGGGCCGAGGTGAATCGCCCCTCGGAGTCCGAATCTGAGGACAGAATCTTGCAGGGAAGGTTTTTGTTAATAAGGATTATTACCCCAGCTTTCCGACCACTTGAGTCAGAACCGAGGACTGTGCCTACCCAGAGTTTCCGCAGCCGCGGGAAGTCGGGGGTGGACAGATGGGTTTCCTGAAGGAGGGCGATGTCGGTCTTGAGCCTTTTAAGGTGGCGCAGAACTTTCATCCTCTTATTGGGGGAGCGGAGCCCTTTGACATTCCAGGAGACTATTCTCATGTTGGGAAGACTAACAATGGGGTGTGAGCAGGACGTGGAGGCGAGGAGAATGGGAGCATGGTGCATTGTAGAAGTGGGGTGCAAGGACAGCAGGTGTTGTGGTGGTTTGCTGTGAGAGAGAGCGGGGGTGGTAACGGATCCCTAAAAATGGGCGGAGGGTTGAGAACCAGGGAGGGGGAGATGGGGGGAGGGTGATGGGGGCAAACAAGGTGAACAACAACATTTGGGAACTTCACTTTTTTCCGCATGGAGCCACTGAATAGGCCAGCTCCCAACGCAGGGCTCTCAATGCAGCACTTCACCCGCCGCGACCGATGGGGGGGGTGTAAGCAGCAGGAGCAATGCGTGAGGGGGGGGGGGGGGGGAGGAGCTAGACAGGTTCCTTGCGGAAGAATGGAAAGGCCTACACATGATATATAAACGTATAGGATAACATAATATTAAGGCACAAGTGGAGCTAAGACAACTATTACCGATTGTGCAAGAGAACATAAAACAATGTGAAAACAAAACAGTGTGAAATAAAGTGGCATTTTTAGGAGCATAAGAGAAAAGAAAAGGAGACAAACTGGCATAACATCAAAATTGCATTAGGCCTACCGTGGTCCCCCGGGTGAAGGGGGAGGCACGCTGAAGGAGAGGGGCCCAGGAGTGGTCCTGGACGGTTAATGAGCAGCAGAACTGCATCGGGATGGTGTGACCGTCTAGAAGAAAAAAAAAAAAAAAAAAAAAAGAGAAGGTTCAAGAAAAAAAAGTTCAAAAGGATGAGGTGTGTTGACGGTCGGATCCAGATGCCTTGAATCTTTTAGGAGAGTCCTTGCGTGGGCTTCCGTGTTCTAGGGCCCGGTTGGAAGGTGCCGCTCTGGGAGACTGGTTGTGGTGGGGGCTAGAGCGGAGGGATCTCAGGAAGGCCTCAGCTTCGGATGGGTCATGGAAGGAGAGCTGATCTCCGTTGGGTGCTCTGAGTCGAAGTACGGCCGGGAAAGCCAGTGTAAACTTGATTTGCATTCGGTGGAGCTCCGTGCAGGTCTGCTGGAAAGCCTTCCTCCTCTTGGAGACGTCCACGGAGTAGTCCGCAAAGATCAGGATATTCATGCCGTCTATCTGGAGGGTCCTGGACTGCCTGAACTTCTGCAGGATGAGGGATTTTTCTGAATAGTTGAGATATTTGGCGATGACAGGGCGAGGTGACTTGCGATCAGAGTTGAAAAGGCCCATGCGGTGGGCGCGCTCAACAGTGCAGGGGCCCGGCAGGCCCAGGGTCTCGGGGATGCGTCTGGAGCAGAGATCTGAAAGTGCTTGAGGTTGCAGCGATTCAGGGACGCCAATAAAGCGCAGATTGCTCCTCCTGGATCTGTTCTCAAGGTCGTCCAGTTTGTCTAGTATATACTTGTTCGTCTTGTCTTGCGCATGTTCAAAGGATTGGGCCTGGTAAAGATCCTCTTCTATATGTCCGATGCGATTCTCAGCCTCATTCAGCCTGGATGCATGCTCCCCTAGTTGAGCCTGGATTTTCTGTATCCCTGCATTGATGGCTTTTTCCACCGAGGTCGCTATCATGGGGGATAATAGAGCAGCCACGGCCTGGGCCATCAGCTCAATGTTGTGCATATCCCCGCCTGTGGGGGAGGTGAGGGGATGTGAACAGTCTGAGGGGTAGTTGGAGGGGCTGGTGGTGCACTCACCTCCATTGCAGGTGTCGGATCCACGATCGGATCTACGATCGAATCCGTGTAGGCCAAAGCCGGGGTCTCGATTTGCGGCTGTCCGTTCGCGCCGCAGCGGCGGCGTTACGACCGCGCGCCGCTTTTTTCCAGGTATTTGTCCATCCTCGGGTGGAGGGGGGGATGGCGGATGGTTAGCCCAGGGGTCGGCAGCGGGTTTGCTGGCTTTTATAGGCCGATTTGGGAGCCTGTGTGCGGGAGCTGAAGGAGTGCACAGCTACTCCATGCGGCGCCGGAACCGGAAGTTGCCTTCATCATTTTCACTGGTGGTGGATCTCTTATCTGGATACACTAAGTCACGATTGCATCAATCCTGTTGGATTTTACAGAGACTGTTTTCAACTTAACCACTTGACCACTGGGCACTTAAACCCCCTTCCTAACCAGACCAATTTTCAGCTTTCGGTGCTCTCACAATTTGAATGACAATTACTCAGTCATACAACATTCTACCCATTTGAAATTTTTGTCCTTTTTTTCACACAAATAGAGCTTTCTTTTGGTGGTATTTGATCACTTCTGGGTTTTTTATTTTTTGCGCTATAAAAGAAAAACGACTGAAAATTCTGTAAAAAAAACTTGTTTCTGTCATATTAGTGGCTTATTTCTCACACACAGCATATGCATACCACAAATTACACCCAAAACACATTCTGCTATTCCTCCCGAGTATGGCGATACCCCATGTGTGAGACTTTTACACAGCGTGGCCACATACAGAGGCCCAACATGCAGGGAACGCCATCAGGCGTTATGGAACACCCAGGCCAATTCTGACATTTCTCTCCTACATGGAAAAATCATCATTTATTTGCTAGAAAATTACATAGAACCCCAAAACATTATATATGCTTTTTTAGCAAAGACCCTAGAGAATACAATGGCGGCCGTTACAACTTTTTATCACGGTATTTTCGCAGAAATTTATTGAACGCGTGTTTTAAAAAAAAAACTGTTTTGCGCTTAAAACAAAACAAAACAGTAAAGTTAGCCCGATTTTTTTTCAAAATGTGAAAGATGAAGTTACGCCGAGTAAATAGATACCCAACATGTCACACTTCAAAATTGCGCACACTCGTGGAATGGCGCCAAACTTCGCTACTTAAAAATCCCCATAGGCGGTATTGCAGAGTATTGGGGTATTGCAAAGTATCATGCAGGGTATTGGGGTATTGCCGAGTACTGGGGTATTGCCGAGTACTGGGGTATTGCCGAGTACTGGAATATTGCCGAGTACTGGGATATTGCCGAGTATTGGGGTATTGCCGAGTATTGGGGTATTGCCGAGTATTGGGGTATTGTTGAGTACTGGGGCATTGCTGAGTATTGGGGTATTGCCGAGTACTGGGATATTGCCGAGTATTGGGGTATTGCCGAGTATTGGGGTATTGTTGAGTACTGGGGCATTGCTGACTATTGGGGTATTGTTGGGTACTGGGGTATTGTGGTGTATTGTTGGGTACTGGGGTATTGTTAGGTACTGGGGCATTGCCGAGTACTGGGGTATTGCCGAGTACTGGGGTATTGCCGAGTACTGGGGTATTGCCGAGTACTGGGGTATTGTCGAGTACTGGGGTATTGTCGGGTACTGGGGTATTGTCGGGTACTGGGGTATTGTTGGGTACTGGGGTATTGTTGGGTATTGTGGGGTATTGTTGGGTACTGGGGTATTGTTGGGTACTGGGGTATTGTGGGGTATTGTTGGGTACTGGGGTATTGTGGGGTATTGTTGGGTACTGGGGGATTGTTGGGTACTAGGGGATTGTTGGGTACTGGGGGATTGTTGGGTACTGGGGTAATGCTGGGTACTGGGGATTGCAGGGTACTGGGGGATTGCAGAGCTGGGATGGATTGAGGGATGGCTGGATCTGTGACTGCATTTGTCACAGATCCAGCCACAGCTCAGCTGCTGACACCCCGCCCCCCCCCTCCTCGCACACTGTACCGAACGGTACAGAGAGCAGAGGGAGGAGAGGGAGGAACCATCAAATGACGCCGGTTTGTTTACAAGTGATCGCGCCGTCATTTGACGGCGTGATCACGTGGTAAACGGCCGCTATCAGCAGCAATTTACAGTGATCCGTGATGCGGCGGGTCTTCTAGACCCGGCGAGCACGGACACTTTTGCGAGCGCGTCCCAGGGGACGCGCAATCGCGGAAGTGCACGAGGACGTCCCAGGGACGTCGTGTCAAAGCAACTCCACCGCGCCGTAGCAGTAAAATGCTTATGGCGCGGTGGGGAAGTGGTTAATAGACACTCTATTTGAACACTACTGGTGGCATTTTTTGTCTATGTTTTTTTCTCATGTTTTTTGTGCTGATCGATCATCACACTGTCATCATTTAATACCTAATTTAGCGCTACACATTTTTTTCTTGTTTTTGTTTTGCTAAATTGATCTCATTTCGTTGTGTTGGCTGCCATTTTTTGTATGTTATTTGAGTAGCGCGGTAAATGTACATACTACAGTATATACTACATTTTGCACTTCTATGAATGGATGTTGGAGCAGAGCTTTTACCACTGTGCCCAAGTCCCAGGCTTGTAAAAACTCTAGCACCTGCGCGATGTTTACGGACAATGGGGGGGGGGGATTTCTGTTGTGAAGCAAATGCTGTAAACTTCTTCCAAATCCTGGTGTATGTGGCATTGGTTATGGCCCTTCTTGACTTCAATAGTGTCAATATTAACTCCTCTGAGATGCCTTAAGACTGCAGACTGGCTGATTCAACAGCCATGCTGCCAGTTGCAATCTGCCTGGGTTGGGGTGATTCCAATGGCCGGCTGTAGTAGGTCCCCCTTCAGTAGCAGCCATACTGGGGGGACTGATGCCATCTGCAGGAGCAGTGGAAACCATGCCCTTCGTGGCCAGAAGGGTAGGATTGCAATTGCATGGACGTTCTCCCTCGCAATTTTTAATAGGGTTTTCATTATTAGAGGCACCTGTGGGAAGAGGTAGACTAGGGGATATTCCCAAGGAATTGAGAAGGCATCTTGACCTAGTGCTTTGTTGCAGTGGAATCTTGACACAAATTGGGGTACCTGTGCATTCCATGGGGTCACCATCAGGCCCCCAACGTGTACCCCACCAGCCAAAGATTAACTTCAGATAGTCCTTGTTGAGTGGCCACGTGGTGTTTTTGGGAAAATCCTGACTCAGGTGGTCTGATATGTAATTTTGACTGCCTGGAATGTAGCTTCCACATGGCTGCCAACTGCAGCAGCGGCAAGCTCTCGGTTTCTCCCTGTTTGGTTATGTACGTGACTGCCATCCGGTTGTCCAACATGAGCTTGACCTGAGCTCCCTGAATCAGGTTCTCGAATGCCAGTACTAGGCTATGTATGCTGCCTGTTCGCGAGTGTACAAGTGTATGGCGGTACATGTAGGAGAGGGGTGTGGAGTGTATGGCGGTACATGTTACATGTAGGAGAGGGGTGCAGAGTGTATGGCGGTACATGTAGGAGAGGGGTGCGGAGTGTATGGCGGTACATGTTACATGTAGGACAGAGGTGCAGAGTGTATGGCGGTACATGTTGCACTCTGCACCCCTCTCCTACATGTAACATGTACCGCCATACACTCTGTACCCCTCTCCTACATGTAACATGTACCGCCATACACTCCACACCCCTCTCCTACATGTACCGCCATACACTCTGCACCCCTCTCCTACATGTAACATGTACCGCCATACACTCCACACCCGACTCCTACATGTATGGCTTTACATGTAGGAGAGGGGTGCAGGGCACATTACATGGGGAGGGGTGCAAAGGCCATTCTCTAGGGCACAAGATAAAAAGGCAGCTGCTGGACAGTGTAGAGTTAATTGTACATCCCATTGGAATGTAGCTGATCAGCTGTGCCTGTGTTGGGGGGAGAGAGCAGATAATATATATAAGGCTGAGCAGTTGGAGTGCTGGGATCGCAGGGAGATAAAATGGTCTGATAATCAGTGGAACTGAAAAGATAATAACATCGCAGCTTCGCAGAGACAGAGGGGAGATATATGACAGTGAGAGCCAGTGGAGAACAATCTGGAGGGAGGGGGGAGACTGACCGCAAAGCAGGTTTAAAGCCTGCAAATGAAATGCCTCGTCTGCAATCTCATAATTGCATTGACGTGGCATTTCCTATATTTCACTTGTCCGGCGCTCAAACATAGTGCACTTAAGGACTTGTTTTCCCATTTTTTTCTAAAAGGGCCATTAAAAAATAAAATAAAAAAATAAAATGTTTTTTTTTTACTGCCTGGGAGGGGGGGCGGCGCCCATGCGCCCCCTATGGATGGGCCACCACTGAACTTAACCCACTTGGTGCATAGTGCTAGGGCCAGATTCAGGAACACTTGCGCTGGAGTATTTCGATATGCGCCGCGTAACTGTGATGATGCGCCGTCGTTTCTATGTGCCCGTACCCACCAAACTAGATGCGCCCAATAACGGGTCATTTGCGACCGGCGGAACGTTCCGACGCCAGAGTATCGTCAGCGCTTAATTTCGCTGGGCGCATCAGTCGCGCCTATTGATTTCCCCTGCAAATATGCAAATGAGGGATTTTTCCCAATTCACGAACGGATTAGCACCATACGCTGGCTACATGCGCCGCGCGTATCTCGTCCGTCCGGCGCAAAGTTATTTCTACAAAAGGCTGCTTTATCTTTACTCCAGACGGTCACAGGTCAGCAGGAGAGCAGCTACAGCAGCGTTACCGACGATAAGAGCTAGCTGAGCACCCCCACTTGCAGGACAACACCTCTGTCCATGCTTGTCTGTCAAATTTTACAGCCATGGAGGAAGACATCATAGGTCTCCATAGCCGAGATGACGGCTGACAGCTCCTGGCCATTAAAGTTCAGCTTTCTCCTGTGTGTTTGCGGGGAACGGGAGCAGCCATCTCAGAACAAAAGTAACATCACTGCGGGGAGGGGGAGCAGGATATACTTTAGTGCCGGAATGGCGCTTTTACGGGCGCATTTAAACGCCCAACGGAAGGCATTGCGCTGACGTTTCCCGTGAAGTGGTGCCGACGGAAGTTGTGAGCATGCGCACAAAGGGGGCCAGTGGAGCCTCACTCACTGCGCATGCTCCGTGGTTGATGCGCTGAACGTAAGCCTCTGCACTGGGCTCCGCCCATCATTTACATATGATCACACCCACTTCCCCTTGCGTCGGGTTACGCCAGCGCATTATCGTTACTCTGGCGCAAGTTTACGCGCAACTGCTATGTGAATAACAGTACTTGCGCCGAAAGGGTCTTCAGAGTAACGTAAATGAGAAGCGTTACTCCAGAGGAAAGATACTCTCATCTACCTGAATCTGGCCCCAAGTGTGCTCATAACTTTGCACCTAAACACACTTGGTGCATAGTGCAAGTGTGCTCATAACTTTGCACCTAAACCCACTTGGTGCATAGTGCAAGTGTGCTCCTAACTTTGCACCTAAACACACTTGGTGCATAGTGCAAGTGTGCTCATAACTTTGCACCTAAACACACTTGGTGCATAGTGCAAGTGTGCTCATTACTTTGCACAAAAAGCTACTTGGTGTGTACTGCACGTGTGCTCATAGTTGAAAACCCATGTTCGACTTGAACTTTGCCTGTTCGATCGTTTGTCGATCGTTCGTTCGTCGAATTTCAAACAAAACGTGTCGTTCGCGCCAAATTCGAGTGACGCCCCACATTTCATAATTCACTGCGGCATTGCGCGCTGATGATTGGCCAAGCATGCACTATGACCCGCATGCTTGGCCAATCACAGCGCGCAAAAAAACAGAGAGCCATAATTGGCCAAAGCCAGGGTTGGTGTGGTCAATTATGGCTCAGGGCTTTAGCACACGCCCCACACTATAAAAGGCCGCCTGCAGGGCGGCCTCGTGTAGTGTGTTCGGTGCTTGTTCCAGATCAGACGTGGAGAGAGAGAGAGATTGGGCCAGATTCAGCAAGACTTGCGCTGGAGTAAATCGATATGCGCCGCGTAACTGTAAAGATGCGCCGTTGTATCTATGTGGCCGTACCCACCAACCTAGATGCGCCAGAAAACGGGCCTTTTCCGATCGGCTTAACTTTCCCTCGCCAGAGTATCGTTAGCGCATATTTTCACTCGTCGCATCCGTCGCGCCCATTGATTTGCCATGCAAATATGCAAATGAGGGAGATTTCCCGATTCGCAAACAGATTAGCACCATACGCTGGCTACATGCGCCGCTCATATGTGGAACGGCTAGCACAAAGGTATTTCTACAAATAGCTGCTTTATCTTTACTCCAGACGGCCACAGGTCAGCAGGAGAGCAGCTACAGCAGCAGCGTTACCGACGAAACTAGCAAGCTGAACAACCACACGTGCAAGGACAACACCTCTGTGTGCCAACATGCCAGGGGCAGTCGCGGTCCTAGCACTAGTACTGGGTCCCCCCGTACGGAGGAGGCGGGCACGTGAGAGGATATACCGCACGCGCATGAGCCTCTTTGGCATGGGGGATGAGGAGGTGTATCGCCTCTTCAGATTCAGCCCTGATGCAATACTTGAACTAACCACAACCCTGCAGGGTGACATCACCAGCAAGACACACCGCTCACAAGCAGTGCAGCCACTGGTGAAGGTACTGGCAACACTTCATTTCCTTGCAAGTGGATCATTCCAGCGTACAAGTGGATGTCACAGTCCTCCATGAGCAGATGTGTGCACGAGGTTGTCCCTGCAATCCTCAGACGCATGTCCAACCAGTTCATCAGACCAACCACTGAGGAGCTGCGGCTGAAGGCAATGACAGATTTCTACAGCATTGCCAGATTCCCACGCACTGTGGGGGCCATTGATTGCACACATGTGGCCCTACAGCCCCCCAGTGCCACAGAGCACATATACTGCAATCGGAAGCATTGGCATTCCATCAATGTACAGGTGATAGCTGATGCCCAACGCCTCTTATGACACGTCCGTGCCAAACACCCGTATCCAGCCATGACAGCTTCATATACAATCAGAGCCCCATCCCAATGGAATTCGAACAGAACATGTATGGGGACAGCTGGCTGGTTGGTGAGTGACATGGGTGGCAGGCATGACTATCCCCTCCCATGATGCACACATCACAAGGGCCACATGCATGACTAACATCCTCCTGTCTTTTCCCTTACAGGTGACTCTGCATATGCACTGGGACCCCATCTCATGACTCCTTTCCGGAACCCCCAAACCAGAGGAGAGAGAAAATACAATGAAGCACACATCAAAACCCGTGCAGTGGTGGAGCAAACATTTGGGCTCCTGAAGTCCCGTTTCCGCTGCCTGGATAAGTCTGGGGGGGCCTTATTGTATTCCCCTACCTTTGTGTGTCAGATCATCGGAGCATGTTGCATTCTGCACAACTTTGCCATGAGAAAATTCCTGCAGATTGACATGCGTGATGACCTGACCCCCCAACCAGACAGCCCCCCCCTGCCAGAGGAGACCCATTCAGCTGATGGAAGAGCAGTCAGGAGGGTCCTCGTCGTAGGCATCTTTGGACACTAAACAAATACAATGATCACACGGACAATGCACGCATGCACACCACTGATGTCCCTAGATCACACACACCACATCACATTGGATTAGCCCAAGTCCAACATGTAGGACTCGGGAGCAGCAACGCCAGCGTCAAGGCCCCAATGATGTCGCTGTCCATTCATACACCTTTCACACGTCATTCACACAGCCGTGGGGATAACTTCTCCACCACGGTCGAGGGTGACACCCCTTACTGGCAGGAGTGCCACCCCCTCACATTCACACACCATTCACACTGCAACGTGTGCAGTATCAATAAAATAAAAATCTCATGTCCTGAGCATTAATAATCAATAAAATAAAAATCTCATGTCCTGAGCATTAATAATCAATAAAATAAAAATCTCATGTCCTGAGCATTAATAATCAATAAAATAAAAATCTCATATCCTGAGCATTAATAAAAAAAAAAATCATCTGGGATGCCGGGGGCTCTTTCTGGTGGCCCCTCTCTGGCTCCTCAGCTGCCTGGATGTAGTGGGTGGGGGTGGGGGGGCATCTGGAGGCGGCTGATCCCCGGGTGGGCCACTCCTGGCAGGTGTGGCCTGCATGCCCTCCAAGGCCATGGCTATGCGGCCGAGGTAAGAGTTGGTCTGGTCCTGCATCCTGAGCTGCCGGGTGACCTGGTATTGTTGGGCCCACCGACTCTGCCTCCCCTGGTCCCGGATGGCAGCAGTGTTTGCCTGGACGGCTGCAGTGAGGTGCCTTATATCAGCCTGCACCTCCCCCAGACTGGTCACAACTGCAGCGCAGTTGCAGCTGACATCCTGCACTGCATTGGATATCTGGGCCACGGAGCACAGGTTGTCATCCACTCTGTCCAGGTGCCCAACTACGTCCCCCATTTGCTGCATCTGCCTGGCGTGATCCCTGGTCCTGGACCAGATCAGACACCCCCCTGGTCTTACGGGTGGCCTTCCTGGGGCCAGGAGATGGTTGTCCCCGGGGGGATGGAGTCGCCCTTGAGGGGCTTCCTAGGATGGGGGAGGGTATTACAGAGGGCCCTGCAGAAGAGGAGGACTCTTCCAAAATTAAAATTATGTCCTGCTCTGCCACAACAGGCTGCTCCTCAACCACCTCTGCAGGTGAGGTGTGGGCACTCTCCTCCTCCACCTCGGTCTCTTCACCACCCATGGGCTTGGGCACAGGATGCCGTTGGGGGGATGGGGTGGGCTGGCCACCAACAGATGATGGCCCAGCTCCGTCATCTGTGGATGACACAAAGCAGACACATGTTGGGTGGTCCCACACACTTGGCACATGTACCCTCCCCCCCACATGCAACACACCAAAAAGGGGGTAAAAATCACTTACCTGTCCTGGAGCCTTCCTCCACGGAGTCATATCCAGGGACCCCCTCCAACTGCTCCCTGTCCAGGCAGTGGGCGACCACCTCCTCCTCCGTGGTCAGGCTGACCGCACATGGGGGTCCACCACCCGTGCCCCTCTCATGCCTCCTGATGGTGGCCACCTTGCCACGGACCTTGCGCCGCAGGTCATTTTTTTTTTTTTGTATATCGCCAGCAGTCCGGGTGGAGTACCCCAAACTATTCACCCTGCCAGCAATGGTCTCCAGGCTGGCTTGCTTCCGATCCCGGCTGGTCTTCCGACTTTTTTTGCCGTGGAGGAAGTCATTAAAAGTCTCCATAGCCGAGATTATAACAGAGACCTCCTGTGAATTGAAATTGAGGTTCCTCCTCTCTTTGGGGGGAGCGGGAGCAGCCATCTCTTTGCAAAAGTAACTTCCCTGGGGTGGGGAGAAACGGAAGTACTTTTGCGCCGGAATGGTGCTTCTGCTAGCGCTTTTAAACGCTCAACAGAACACATTGCGCTGACGTTTACCGTGAAGTGGTGCCGACGGAAGTTGTGAGCATGCGCACAGGGGGCCGAGTGAAGCCTCACTCACTGTGCATGCTCCGTGGATGATGCGCTGAACGTAAGCCTCTGCGCTGGGCTCCGCCCATCATTTACATATGATCACACCCACTTCCACTTGCGTCGGGTTACGCCAGCGCATTTCCGTTACTCCAGCGCAAAGTAACGGACAGGCGCTTGGTGAATACTGTACTTCACTCGCTAGTTTGCGTCAGCGCAGCGTATATGCGATGCGATACGCTGGCGAAAATATGCGCGCATCTACCTGAATCTGGCCCATTGTATTTTTTTCTAGCTAGATAGAGCAGGCAGGCTAGTCAGTTAAATTTACAGTGTGTAGAGGATATATATACATCCCAGGAGTTGTACATATATTTATACACTGTATAGTTTAGTTAGCTTAGTTCTTCCTAATCTGTCAGGCAGTTGATTGTGCTAGCTGCAGTGTTCTCACGTGTTGTATTGCCTGTGTGCTCAGTGCACCTAAACCAACTTGCTGTATACTGCAAGTTTGCTCATTACTTTGCAACTAAACCCACTTGGTGCATAGTGCAAGTGTGCTCATTACTTTGCAACTAAACTCACTTGGTGTATAGTGCAAGTGAGCTCATTACTTTACAACTAAACCCACTTGGTGCATAGTGCAAGTGTGCTCATAACTTTGCAACTAAATCAGTGGCGGCTGATGAAGTTTTAGGATGGGGGGAGCCAGACTCCGCCCTCCTTGTTGACCACTCCCACTTCTCATAAGCCACACCCCTTATATAATCAACCCACTCCGCCCTTGTATTTCACTAGTGTCAGGAGTATTTAGTATGAAAAAAAATCTATGAAATTAAAAATTAAGAAATTTCTACATTGCTTTAAACAGCTTAACAATACCATGACCTAACAGCATATGTGACAGAATCAAAAAATTGCAAATACTGCAGAGTGTATGGCGGTGGGTGGTATGTGGTATGTGTAGGAGAGGGGTGCAGAGTGTATGGCGGTACATGTAGGAGAGGGGTGCAGAGTGTATGGTACGTGTAGGAGAGGGGTACAGAGTGTATGGCGGTGGGTGGTACATGTAGGAGAGGGGTGCGAAGTGTATGGCGGTACATGTTACATGTAGGAGAGGGGTTCGGAGTGTATGGCGGTGCATGTAAGAAAGGGGTGCAGAGTGTTTGGTGGTGCATGTAGGAAAGGGGTGCGGAGTGTATGGCGGTGCATGTATGAGAGGGGTGCGGAGTGTATGGCGGTGCATGTAGGAGAGGGGTGCGGAGTGTATGGCGGTGCATCTAGGAGAGGGGTGCAGAGTGTATGGTGGTGCATGTAGGAGAGGGGTGCGGAGTGTATGGCGGTGCATCTAGGAGAGGGGTGCAGAGTGTATGGTGGTGCATGTAGGAGAGGGGTGCGGAGTGTATGGTGGTGCATGTAGGAGAGGGGTGCGGAGTGTATGGCAGTGCATGTAGGAGAGGGGTGCGGAGTGCATGGCGGTACATGTTACATGTAGGATAGGGGTGCAGAGTGTATGGCGGTACATGTAGGAGAGGGGTGTGGAGTGTATGGCGGTGTAACGGTCACCACCGCTTACGACCTTCCATCCAACCACGATAGGCTTATCTGACACACTCCGACAATATTGCATACACGATCCATATCCATTCCCATAAACAAGACAAGACTCAAGCTCTGCACTTGACAATTTATTGGTATTTTCTCAGCTTCTTATACAGTTTCAAGCATAATACAGTTAATCACAAGACAATGCAGTCCCCACCCCCCTATTCACTCACTGAGGATAATTCATTAATTGGTAGCTAGACATGACGGCACCGCATCATCAATAGTGTTCAATTAACCTTTAACATAACACAGACATCTAGTTGAATAAGTTATCTAGACAGCTTTATCACACAATGGCAGAGTCTTGTGAGAGTGGGTGCAATCAACACCTTTTCAAAAGCATGTGTCTTTCACAATGAATAGCCAACACCTCAAGACATGTCTCAAGACATTTCAATAGCCTATTATACAGAGGTATGAGTCACTCTGGTCTTGTAGACCTGAATTAACACCTTTCAAAAGCATGTGTGCCCAGATTGAATAGCCAACAGCTTTTGATATTTGAAGACATCCTGCAAACATGAATTATTATTAACCTCTTTCCGACCAGCCGCCGCAGTTATACGGCGGCAGGTCGGCTCTCCTGCGCGAGAGCCCGTCATGCTACGTCGGGACTTTCGCGGCCACTAGGGGGCGCGTGCGCGCCGCCGGCGGCCCGCGCACACGCCCCCCGCTCGCCCCCGAGTCCCGCGCGCACGCCCGGCGGGCGCGATCGCCGCCGGGCACGCGCGCTCGTTCGCTACAGAGCGGGGAACGAGAGCTGTGCGTGTAAACACACAGCTCTCGTTCCTGTCAGCGGGGGAAACGCTGATCTTCCGTTCATACAATGTATGAACAGAAGATCAGTGATTCCCCCTAGTGAGTCCACCCCCCCCACACAGTAAGAACACAAATAGGAACACACTTAACCCCTTCCCTGCCCCCTAGTGTTAACCCCTTTACTGCCAATAACATTTTTATAGTAATACAATGCATTTTTATAGCATTGATCGCTATAAAAATGCCAATGGTCCCAAAAATGTGTCAAAAGTGTCCGATGTGTCCGCCATAATATCGCAGTACCGAAAAAAAACGCTGATCGCCACCATTACTAGTAAAATAAAAATATTAATAAAAATGCCATAAAACTACCCCCTTTTTTGTAAACGCTATAAATTTTGCGCAAACCAATCAAAAAACGCTAATTGCGATTTTTTTTTACGAAAAATATGTAGAAGAATACGTATCGGCCTAAACTGAGGGAAAAAAATGTTTTTTTATATCTTTTTTGGGGATTTTTATTATAGCAAAATGTAAAAAATATTGCATTTTTTTCAAAATAGTCGCTCTATTTTTGTTTATAGCGCAAAAAATAAAAAGATGATCAAATACCACCAAAAGAAAGCTCTATTTGTGGGGAAAAAAGGACGCCAATTTTGTTTGGGAGCCACGTCGCACGACCGCGCAATTGTCAGTTAAAGCGACGCAGTGCCGAATCACAAAAAGTGCTCTGGTCTTTGGACAGCAATATGGTCCGGGGCTAAAGTGGTTAATGTCCCATCTTCTGTAATGAATGAATTATGATTCTTTGTCACCCTATGGCCCTAGTGGACATAAGGTGACCCTAGACATAGGAATATCTCAGTCTGTCACGGGCCAAATCCGTTATATCTCTCCCCTTTCGGTGGGAGACGGACACAGGTGGTAACCCCAAACGGGTTGACTCCGAAGTCCGTCAGTAGTTCCAGTCCTCCAATGCTGGTATCCATACTGTACCCCAAATAAATGGCTCCAAACTGAGCATTACTCACCCCGCCAACCTCTGCCTCTCTCAGAGAACATGCCTGCCGCTGGGGAGAAGGCAGGGTGGCTGGGCTCAGTCCATCATGCTGTTGGGGGTCTGGGCCAACTGCCCCCCCTTCCTGGGGTATACCAGTGGAGACTGAAGTCCCATCCACTGGTGCTTGGTGAAAACCCCCCGGTGCTTGCAAAGCAAAGCCAACATCCTCCTGTCCCAGTCATGTACCATTTTCTGGGGTTGTGCCCGTGGAGACTGAAGTCCCATCCATTACCCCAGGAACCCCCTCTTCTGTTAGTGAGGAGCAGAGGCCTATGACACTCTGCTCTGTTGCCAGCTCTTCCACTGGGTTGCTGTGAGTGGAGACCACAGTCCCATCCACTACCACAGGGTCCCCCTCTTCTGTTAATGAGGAGCAGAGGCCTATGACACTCTGCTCTGTTGCCAGCTCTTCTGCTGGGTTGCTGTGAGTGGAGACCACAGTCCCATCCACCAACACAGGGTCCCCCTCTTCCGTTAGTGGAGAGCAGAGGTCCGTTACCCTCTGTTCTGTTGCCAGCTCTTCCGCTGGGTTGCTGTGAGTGGAGACCACAGTCCCATCCACTACCACAGGGTCCCCCTCTTCTGCTAGTTGGGAGCAGAGGCTTGGGGCACCCTGCTCTGTTGCCAGTGATTCAGCTGGGGGTAAAAGCTTTACCACCTCAGCGTGTTGCTGGAGAGAGGGGCCAACCGCCCCGGCTCTCTGGAACTCCACACCATCCGCTTCGGCTTTAGGGATGGCAATCTCCATTTTTTCCACTGCCGATTCATCAGCCAGGAGTTCACAGCTGTCATCTGAACTTTCCTCATAGTCCCAGGCAATGGGAGCCCCACCCTGCTGCTGAGCCGAGTCTAGCAGCTGTCTGTAGGCGACCTCCAGCTCCCATTCTTGAACGGCCAGAAATTCTAAATCTTCCTGTGACCAGTGGCCTCCCGAGATATTCAATTTTTCCTCTCTGTGCTCCATTATGTCCTCCAAGCGCCACTCCCGATCATCCCTGAAGTCTGGATCACTGGACATCCTCCAATACAATAATCCCAGGCCATCATAGTCATGGCCTTCTGTGGGGCTGTCATCTGCTGGCCACGGGCACTCTTGGGCTACATACCACTGGAGGGCTCTGTAGCTTTCATCCAGCTGCATCTCTGCCCGGATCAGCCTGCTTAACTCAGCTGTCCACTCCTGCTTTGGTTGTTTCCCCAACAACAGCATTCGTACGTCATACTGCGGCCAGTACCTTGCATAGATGGAGGGCAGGATCTTTCCTTGGTTTTGCTGCTCCCGAGCTAATGCTTCCTTCCAGAGTTGGCACCGAATCACATCCGACCACCCCAACAGGACCTCCTCTAAAACTGGTCCTCTATGCTGTATCCGCATCTCTTGTAACCTTCTTTGGAATTCCTCTTCCATGGAGACTGGTATCTGCACCTCTCCTCTCTCTTTAGTTGGTGCTGCTGTGACTTCAGCTGCTGCAGCACTTCTTCTCTGTAGCAAGGTGGCATTCAGAGCCACAATAACTCGGTCCATGATCTCCGGTGGAGGGTTAGGACCTTAATGTGCCAGTCTTAGGTTAACAGCCCGATCAAAACTTTCTTCCTCGGGTGTCCTGTCCATTACGGCGGGCCTTTTAGCTCTATCCATTTCGACCAGTTCTGCGATAATGTCCCTTTTCTTACGGTTGCTGGCCGGTCTGCTCCGGCTCTCCAGTAAGTCCATGAGGGAAGAGAGCTTCATCCGTTCATACACCGTCTCCATTGTCATGTGTCCTTGTAGCCGTCCTTCTGAAGATGGAATCATCCCACTGCTGTGCCACCAAATGTAACGGTCACCACCGCTTACGACCTTCCATCCAACCACGACAGGCTTATCTGACACACTCCGACAATATTGCATACACGATCCATATCCATTCCCATAAACAAGATGAGACTCAAGCTCTGCACTTGCTTCAAAGATATGACAATGTATTGGTATTTTCTCAGCTTCTTATACAGTTTCAAGCATAATACAGTTAATCACAGGACAATGCAGTCCCCACCCCCCTATTCACTCACTGAGGATAATTCTTTAATTGGATACCTAGACATGACGGCACTGCATCATCAATAGTGTTCAATTAACCTTTAACATAACACAGACATCTAGTTGAATAAGTTATCTAGACAGCTTTATCACACAATGGCAGAGTCTTGTGAGAGTGGGTGCAATCAACACCTTTTCAAAAGCATGTGTCTTTCACAGTGAATAGCCAACACCTCAAGCCGTGTCTGAAGACATTTCAATAGCCTATTATACAGAGGTATGAGTCACTCTGGTCTTGTAGACCTGAATTAACACCTTTTAAAAGCATGTGTGTCCAGATTGAATAGCCAACAGCTTTTGATATTTGAAGACATCCTGCAAACATGAATTATTATTAATGTCCCATCTTCTGTAATTAATGAATTATGATTCTTTGTCACCCTATGGCCCTAGTGGACATAAGGTGACCCTAGACATAGGAATATCTCAGTCTGTCACGGGCCATTCCATTACAGGCGGTACATGTTACACGTAGGAGAGGGGTGCAGAGTGTATGGCGGTACATGTAGGAGAGGGGTTCGGAGTGTATGGCGGTACATGTTACATGTAGGACAGGGGTGCAGAGTGTATGGCGGTACATGTTACACTCTGCACCCCTTTCCTAGATGTAACATGTACCGCCATACACTCTGCACCCCTGTCCTACATGTAACATGTACCACCATAGACTCCACACCCCTCTCCTACATGTACCGCCATACACTCTGCACCCCTCTCCTACATGTAACATGTACCGCCATAGACTCCACACCCCTCTCCTACATGTACCGCCATACACTCTGCACCCCTCTCCTACATGTAACATGTACCGCCATACACTCCACACCCCCTCTCCTACATGTATGGCGGTACATGTAGGAGAGGGGTGCAGGGCACATTACATGGGGAGGGGTGCAGAGGACATTCTATAGGGCACAAGATAAAAAGACAGCTGATGGACAGTGTAGAGTTAATTGTACATCCCATTGGAATGTAGCTGATCAGCTGTGCCTGTGTTGGGGGGGAGAGAGCAGATAATATATATAAGGCTGAGCAGTTGGAGTGCTGGGATCGCAGGGAGATAAAATGGTCTGATAATCAGTGGAACTGAAAAGATAAGAACATCGCAGCTTCGCAGAGACAGAGGGGAGATATATGACAGTGAGAGCCAGTGGAGAACAATCTGGAGGGAGGGGGAGAGCGATCGCAAAGCAGGTTTAAAGCCTGCAAATGAAATGCCTCGTCTGCAATCTCATGATTGCATTGACGTGGCATTTCCTATACTTCACTTGTCCGGCGCTCAAACATAGTGCACTTAAGGACTTTTTTTTCCATTTTTTTTCTTAAAGGGCCATTAAAAAATAAAAAATAAAATGTTTTTTTTTTTACTGCCTGGGAGGGGGGGCGGCGCCCATGCGCCCCCTGTGGATGCGCCGCCACTGAACTTAACCCACTTGAGGCATAGTGCAAGTGTGCTCATTACTTTACAACTAAACACACTTGGTGCATAGTGCAAGTGTGCTCATAACTTTGCACTAAACCCACTTGGTGCATAGTGCAAGTGTGCTCCTAACTTTGCACCTAAACACACTTGGTGCATAGTGCAAGTGTGCTCATTACTTTGCACAAAAAGCTACTTGGTGTGTACTGCACGTGTGCTCATAACTAGGGATGAGCTTCGCATTCGACTCAAACCCATGTTCGACTTGAACTTTGCCTGTTCGATCGTTCGTTGAATTTCAAACAAAATGTGTCGTTCGCGCCAAATTCAAGTGACGTTTATGATTGGCCAAGCATGCACCATGACCCCGCAAGCTTGGCCAATCACATCGCCCAAAAAACGAAGAGCCATAATTGGCCAAAGCCTGGGTGCTTTGGCCAATTATGGCTCAGGGCTTTAGCACACGCCCCACACTATAAAAGCCCGCCTTCCGGGCGGCCTTGTGTAGTGTGTTCCGGCTTTGGTAAAGAGAGCAGTCAGAGAGACAGAGGGGCTGATTTACTATTGAAGCTGCGCTGCGCCGGTACATGCCTTAATTAGTGCACTGGATGAAGCCTTAATTAGGCGCATGAACCGGCGTAGCACAGCAACGCAATGCAATTGATAAGTAAAGCCTCCGCCGAACTCCCTGTTAAAGTCTATGGGGGAAATCTTAAGTGTTCATTTTAAGAGCTAATCTGCAAGTTTTGTCCTAAAAAGTGTTTGGGGACCTCAGTCCTGCCCCAGGGGACATGTATCAATGCTTTTTTTTTTTTTAAAGGCCTTTTTTTTTCGGGAGCAGTGATTTTAATAATGCTTAAAGTGCAACAATAAAAGTGTAATATTCTTTTAAATTTCGTACCATGGGGGGCTCTAATGTCAGCATGTGAAAAAGCGCACCTTTCCCGTGGTTAGAACTGTCCCTGCACAAAATGACTTTCTGAAGAAAAAAAAGCCGTTTAAAACTGACTTGCGGCAATAATGAATTGTCGGCTCCCGGCAATTGTAGGAGAATTCATTCATAAAAAACACCAAAAAAAAGCGTCCCCCTAAATTCAATAACCAGACCCTTTAGGTCTGGTATGGATATTAAGGGGAACCCCACCGTCAATTTGATTTTTTTTACGTGGGGTTCCCCCCAAATATCCATAACCAGACCCTTCAGGTCTGGTGTGGAATTTAAGGGGAACTCCACCCCAAATTAAAAAAAATGGCGTGGAGTCCCCCCTAAAATCCACACCAGACCCCTTATCCGAGCACGTTGACCTGGCCAGCCGCAGAAAAGAGGGGGGGACAGAGTGCGGCCCCCCCCTCTCCTGAACCGCACCAGGCCACATGCCCTCAACATTGGGAGGGTGCTTTGGGGTGCCCCCCAAAACACCTTGTCCCCATGTTGATGAGGACAAGGGTCTCTTCCCCACATTTTTTTTTTAATTTGGGGTGGAGTTCCCCTTAAAATCCACACCAGACCTGAAGGGTCTGGTTATGGATATTTGGGGGAACCCTACGTAATTTTTTTTTAAAATGACGGCGGGGTTCCCCTTAATATCCATATCAGACCTGAAGGGTCTGGTTATTGAATTTGGGGGGACCCCCACGCTTTTTTTTTTTGTGTTTTTTATGAATGAATTCTCCTGCAATTGCCAGGAGCCGACAATTCATTATTGCCGCGAGTCTGTTTTAAACGGCTTTTTTCCTTCAGAATATCACTTTTCACATGCTGACATTACACCCAGGGCCACCATCAGGGGGGTACAGGAAGTACACCTGTAAGGGGCCCGGGGGTCCGGAGGTGCCCAGGTGCCTGGAGGCACCCAGGGTCCCAGATGGTAACCCCCCTCTTTTTTTATATATATATTTTTTAATATTTTATTTATTTTATTTTTTATTAAAAAGCCGAATTTTTATATTTTTTTTTTTAGCAGTCCGGAGGTCCCCAGGGGCCCAGAGGCCCCCAGGGCCCCGGGTGACAACCCCCCATTTTTTCATTAATTTTTTTGAAAGATAGTTATTTTTATTAACCACTTACCTACTGTGCACCTACACCCCCTTCCTGCCCAGACAAAATATAAGCTTCCGGCACTGCGTCGCTTTAACTGACAATTGCGCGGTCGTGCGACGTGGCTCCCAAACAAAATTGGCGTCCTTTTTTTCCCACAAATAGAGCTTTCTTTTGGTGGTATTTGATCACCTCTGCGGTTTTTATTTTTTGCGCTATAAACAAAAATAGAGCGTCAATTTTTAAAAAAATGCAATATTTTTTCCTTTTTGCTATAATAAATAACCCCAAAAATATATAAAAAAAATATTTTTTCCCTCAGTTTAGGCCGATACGTATTCTTCTACATATTTTTGGTAAAAAAAAAATGCAATAAGCGTTTATCGATCGGTTTGTGCAAAATGTATAGCGTTTACAAAATAGGGGATAGTTTATGGCATTTTTTTTTTTTTTTTTTTTTTTACTATTAATGGCGGTGATCTGCGATTTTTTTATTGGGACTGCGACGTTATGGCGGACATTTCGGACACTTTTCTGACATTTTTGGGACCATTTACATTTATACAGTGAAAAATGCTATAAATATGCATTGATTACTGTATAAATGTGACTGGCAGCGAAGGGGTTAACCACTAGGGGACGGGGAAGGAGTTAAATGTGTGTCCTATGAGTGTTCTAACTGTAGGGGGAGGTGGGGGTGACTGGGGGAGGTGACCGATTGTGTCCCTATGTACAAGGGACACAACCGCTCTCCTCTCTCCCAGACAGGGACGTGCAGCTCTGTGTTTACACACAGAGCTGCACGTCCCATCTCAGTTACTGAGCAATCGCGTGTGCCCGGCGGCGATCGTTGCCGCCGGGCACTCGCACGGGATCCCCGCAGAGCGGCGGGTGCGCGCGCGCGCGCCCGCCCGCGGCTTTAAAGGGACATCACGTCATATGACGTGATGTCAGAACAATGGAGTCGTCTGCCCGCCGTCATTTGACGGTGGGCAGATGACAAGTGGTTAAAGGGCCAATGTTTTTTTTTAGGTGTCTGGAGGTCCCCAGGGGCCCAGAGATCCCCAGGGCTCCAGATGACAACACCCTTTTTTTTAAAAAAATTATAAATTTGTATATATATATTTTTTTTTTACATATACATATATATATATATATATATATTATATATATATATATATATATATATATATATATATATATAATATTATTCTTAAAGGACCCTGAGGGCCCCAGATGACAACCTTTTTGCTTATAAAAATGTTTTAAACGTTTTATATTTTCTTTAATTTATATATATATATTTTTATTTATTTTTCATTAAAGGGCCCAGAGGTTTATTTTTATTAAAGGGCCCAGAGGTCCCCAGGGCCCCTAGATGGCTACCACCCTTTTTTTAATATATATTTTTCTTTATTTATTTTTTTGTAAAGGAACCCCCCGCTTATCAAATCGCGGCAGCACCCCCCCGGTTCTCTGCTCCAGGGGGCCCATGCCTGAAGCTGTGTAAGGGGCCCCATAATTCCTGATGGCGGCCCTGATTACACCCCCCCATGGTACGAAATTTAAAGGAATATTTCACTTTAATTGTTGCACTTTAACCACTTCCATACCGCGCCTATTCTGGCACTTCTCTCCTTCATGTAACAATTATATTTTCTTCCTTGAAAATTACTCAGGACCCCCAAACATTATATATATTTTATTAGCAGACACCCTAGGGAATAAAGTGGCGGGCATTTTTTATTTTAAATTTCAAATGGTATTTGGGCCAAAAGATTTCTAACGCTTTTTTTTGTTAGCTTAAAAAAAAAAACTGTTTCATGAATTAAAAAATAACAAAGCAGTAAAGCTAGCCCAATTTTTAGGGATAATGTGAAAGATGATGTTACACCGAGTAAATAGATACCTAACTTGTCACGCTTTCAGATTGCGCACACTCATGGAATGGTGCTAAACTTCGTAATTAAAAATCTCCACAGGCGACGCTTGACTTTTTTTTCAGGTTACCAGTTTTAAGTTACAGAGGAGGTCTAGTGCTAAAATTATTGCTCTCACTCTAACGCACGCTATGATACCTCACATGTGGGGTTTGAACGGTGTTTACATATGTGGGTGGGACTTGCATGCGTGCTTGCTTCTGAGTGCGAGCTACTAGGGACAGGGGCATTTAAATTTAAATTTGTATTTCTTTTTTGTTATTTTAACATCATATTTTTATTTTTGCACTTTTTTTACCCTTTTTTTGTATTAGTTTTCACTTTTCTTCCTATTACAAGGAATGTAAACATCCCTTGTAATAGGACTAGTGTGTGACAGGTCCTCTTTATGGAGAGAGGCGGGGTCAATAAGACCCCACATATGTCCTCCAGGCTGGAAAGCATGGAATTTGAGAAAAAAAAAAATCTCATGCTTTCAGCTGCAATCATGTTCGTTCAGCACAGTGGTGTGGTGTATAGCAAGTTCACCTAGCAGCAAAAGGGTAGCTGGTTCGAATCCCGCCCGTGACACCATCTTCCATGGAGTTTGCATGTTCTCCCTGTGCTTGCATGGGCTTCCTCCCACAATCTAAAAACATGCTGTAAATCGGATCCTGTTTAAATAAGCCCTAATATGCAGTAGGATATTTAGGTTTTGTGCTGCCCTAGGCCTGACCAAATTTCTGCACCCCCTAATATAGGGTGACCAGACATCCCCAGTTTCAGGGGACAGTCCCCTGATTGAGGACACTGTCCCTGGACCAAGTTTGTCCCCAGATTGGATTTAATAGGGGGCAGGGGCAATTTTAAAGACAGTGGGGTAGATTCATGTACAGATCTGACGGTGTATCTACTGATACACCGTCGGATCTGTGAGATCCGACGCTCGGATCTATGCGGCTGATTCCTCGAATCAGGTTCCGCATAGATCTCCCTTAGAGCCGACTGGTGTAAGTGAGTTACACTGTCGGTTCTTAGGCTGCATTCTCCCGCCGTCCGCTAGGTGGCGCTTCTTTTTTTCTACGCGATGAATATGCAAATGAGGAGAACGGCCGATTCAGAACCGAACGCCCGGCCGTCGCTTTTTTTTTACGTCGTTTGCGTTCGTCTTTTTCCGGCGGATCGTTACCCCTGCTATATGCGGGGTAAGTGCGGCGGATCCTATATTAAGTATGGCCGTCGTTCCCGCGTCGAGTTTTGAATTTTTTACGTCGTTTACGTAAGTCGTCAAGGAATACGTCCATACGTTAATTGCGTTAACATCGAAAACAATGACGTCCTTGCAACGTCATTTAAAGCAATGCACGCTGGGAAATTTTGCCGGCGGCGCATGCGCAGTACGATCGGCGCGGGGACGCGCGTGATTTAAATAGTAAACTCCCCCTAGCCGCGGAATTTGCATTCCGCCGGGGGATTTACGATCCGCCAGGGCTAATTACGAGGCAAGTGCTTTCTGAATACAGCACTTGCCTCAAAAACTGGCGCAGGCGGATCGTAAAAAAGATAGATCACGCGGATCAAAAGATCCGCTGATCTACATGAATCTACCCCAGTCAGTGCAGAATTAAAAAAAAATATATAGAATTACACCCCCTGCTCCTCCGTGCCTACTAGCATAGGGGGGTTGTATTTTTCCCAGAATCTGTGCCCCTTTCTGATGATCATGTGCTGGTCGGAGTGGAGGGAATATTTCTTCAGTTTCGGGTGCATGCCCATTTAGCTTCGCTCACATGTTCTTCTGCCTTGGCACAAATCTTGGCCAGCCACCTGCTTATCTCCTTGCCTTCCCTGGGGGAGTGATCTTCCTCCGCTCCCCACCCAGTAGTAGCCGGGGCACGAAAAGTAAGACTTTAGAGGCTGTTAAGCAGGCGGCAATGGGCAGAGAGTAGCTGATTGTTGCCATTACTAGTAAACCAAAAATATGTCCCCGGATTTCATTTTCAAAATCTGGTCACCTTACCCTAATAGAAAAATGACCCACCCTTCCTGTCAAGGCCACACCCTGTTTTTTTATGACCCGCCCAGGAATTTTCAGGGGACACACACAAGTTCTGTGGGGGGGGGGGGCACAGGAATGCCTTAATTTGCCTAGTTTTTCTATCACTTCCTGTTTGGCTATGGGGCAGGAAGTTAAGGCCAATCTCCCCAAACGGACAGGGATAATACAAAATAAACTGACAGGGCTTATAACCCTTCCCCCCCAACTCTATCCAAAATGAAAGAAAACAAAAAAAAGAATTGTTGATTATAGTTCCAGTTTAACCCCAAATTACAGATAATTTTATTTAGAGGCCTAAGAAAATATAACCATGCCAATAGGCCAGGATCCAGCGTTGCTAATGTGTGTTAGGGACCCCCACAAACACCACCCAATGTTAAATAAACATTTTTCTTGTTTGTTTTGGGGATGCCTGCACCCCTGATAGGGTAAAGACACCTCACAAATGTTGTCACTTTCTACTCAATTCAGTCACTTCCTGCCACATAGCCAAACAGGAAGTGAGGGAAAAACATGATTAATGTCTTGTTGGGGACACACAGATCAATCTAAATAGTTTCCCATTATGGAAATTGCATTTTGCTGTGTACACCCCAAATTAGTAGGGATCTTGGACTTTGGGGTCCATTTACTAAAGGCAAATCCACTTAGCACTACAAGTGGACGAGCAAGGAAGAAAAAAAAAATTGTCGGGATTGGATGTTAAAAACATCAGTGCTTCCCTTCTGATTTTCATTGATGGAAGAAAGTGTAGCGCTAACATGGGGATTTTAAATAAGATCCTCTCAGTGTAATCAAAAAGTATGTGTATGAAGCCTACTACCACAAAAGCAAAAAGGGAAAAATAATCTAAAACTTTTCCTTATACGTGACTATATGAAGGTATCATCTAATAATACTCAGACTTATCTAACAAGATGATATTAATAAAACTATTGTGAATGTGTCATAAGATCATGCGATATGAGAGCACATAACAGTACAGAGTCCACTGTGGAAAAAAATAGGGACAATCAATCCAAAAGAACTTCAGTCCCGACACCTAATAGGTGTGACACATATGTCCTTTCTTGTTAACCAACTTGAGTGCGATATGTATTTTTTAAGACGTAGTCTTCACACTATGGACATATAGAAATAGATGGGTACCCTTACCGGATCAGGTGGACCCTCAACTCACCATACGTCGGGGGGGTCTTACGAGCTTATGTAGACTGATTGTCTAATCCGGTTGTCCTCGAGATTGTAGTCCCAAGTAGGAATGATTCCCAAAATGTATCGATGTCCACAGGGTATATCGGTTTAGGGATTCGCACGGTGTCTATATGTGTGGGTATCGGTGTGCCCCCGACCTATCGGATATGGAGGGACGGGTCCGTCCCACACTTGGTGGCTGCCGTGCCTATGTGGATGGAACGATGGTGTACGGTATCGTTCCATCAGTGTGTTGGCCTGATGTTTACTTCTGTGGGCGCTGATACGCCTCCCGACCAATCACACGCGAAGGGGCGGACACTTTTGATCTAATCCGCCCACTGCATACATCTCCATATCAACCCTGTTTATTTATGCGCCTTTGTAAACGGGACGGACGAAGATGACGTCATCACGCTAAATGCCGTGGCCTATTTAAGCCCAGCTGATACGTTCTGCAGTGTACACAACGCTGGTTGTGACCCTGGGGCACATACAGATGAACTATGCACAAGGTAAGCACGCTCTCCTGCACCTGTTTGAGGAACTCTTTGGACTATATGACACAGTTTTTTGCTTGTTGCTTTTTGCTCTCCCAGCACCATTAAAGCTGCTGAAGACTATACCGCTGACGGAAAGCGAGTGTCCAGAATATGCTTTGGAGTCTGTTCTCTGTTTGGATGCCTGTCTGTGCATAGGATTTGGCCCCAGTTTTAGCGCCATCTTAGGACCCCCCAGGTATTTCCTTTCCTTTTCTGACTTGCCAATGCAGCAGGAGACTTATATAAATGGATAGATTATTTACCCACCTCACATCTACCTACAGATAAGGAAGCATTGTCCACTTATTGCTGTGACACAGTTTCTGGTTCCTATATTGGCTTACTATACCATGGAGTTCCTGATACTCGGGGACCACTGTTATTACTGATGCTATCATATGGATTATCGGTATGCCTGCTTTATTATTCTTTTTATAGCTCTTTTCTATGGACATTTCTATGCTGCTTCTTTCATAGCCTCTTTATAGCTTTACTTGGTTAAAATATAATATCATTTATTTTCATTAGATTTTTCCAAGGTGACTACACCTATGTTTGAATATTTTGGCACTTCCTTTATGCCTAATCCTGGTGGATGAATACACGTACCGTGCTTCACTAGGTGATGTAGCCAACCTATGCATATGTACATTTATATACATGCAACTTTCGTATCTCACGACTTTTTATGTAATTTCAATTTTGCTTCTTTTTCTTTATGTTTTCCAAATTTTCTTAGAATATACTAATACTATATATATTGTTTCAGATGATACGACTGTACTATATTCTTTCCCTTCCCTTTGTATCTCGTCCTGAAGAAGCCCAACGGCGAAACGCGTAGGCGACCTCAAGGGATTTGTTTCAGTATCAAAAATTTGTAATCTGTATGATTATATTCTATTTATGTGTAGTAATTTTTTTTTTTTATACTGTAAAATTGTATAAATCTCTATTTTTGTATTAAAGTATATATATTTTTTAACATACTTCCGCACTGCCTCAAAGTCTGCCATTCTTTCACTCTGTGACTGGATACTCCCTTTTTTATGCTTCATATAGTCACGTATAAGGAAACGTTTTTGATTATTTTTCCCTTTTTGCTTTTGTGGTAGTAGGCTTCATACACCTACTTTTTGATTACACTGAGAGGATCTTATTTAAAATCCCCATGTTAGCGCTACACTTTCTTCCATCATTGTTCACAAATATCCATTTTGTTGTGTTGGCTGCTTGATCTACCGTATATCCACTTTCTTTTTAGTTAGCGCAATATATTATTACACTATATTCTGATTTTCATTGACTACGCTTCTACTGCAGAGCGGCTTTGCCTTTACTAAACCCCAAAGTAACTAATCATTTGGGGTGTACACAGCAGTGCAATTTGTTAGATTGACCTCTGTCCCGAAGAAAAGACCATTGGTAGGGTTTTAACCTCACTTCCTGTTCAGCTGTGTGACAGGAAGTGAAGTAAATTTTAAGAAAAGGGACACAGAGCCCAACCTAAAAACACAAGCAGGGGTTCTCACTTGGCTTCCCTCAAACACCCCCAATTAGAATAGGATTGTCTTGTGCTAGATTCAAGCACAGTGCTGAAAATCAGCATTTCAAGCCTGCCCACCAATACACACCCCCCCCCCAACAGGCCTTGTTTGCAGGTTTTCCTTCATCTTGCACATGTGCTTTAAAAATTGGTCATCAATTCTAGGAAACAATACTTACCGCTTTGTCTTTCCTTTTCTGGTAAACATGGCAAACATTTCATGCATACACACCAGCAAAGACGTTTAGAGACAAATCACACTTGATGGTTTAGGCCCAAACTATTTCAGCTGCAGCTGTTCAAATCCGTAGCATGAAAAAAATATCACAAAACAAACTTCAAAATTTGAAAGTAATTATATTGATCCACAAAACAAGGAAAGCAAAACATACATTAAAAAATAAACACACTAACAAAAAAAAAAAAACATAAAAAAAAATAGACCTAGATTTAGTTCAGACAGTAATTAGAATATGAATTTGAAATAACAGACCCACAGGATTAAAACATTAGTCATTAACATCTTGAGAAACATTTTGCTAAATTATGCAGCAGACCAAAACATCAAAATCATTAAATTAAACAATTGCCCCCCCCCCCCTAAAAAAAAAATAACTTGCTCCAAAACATCTCTGTTTCGCCCCGCCATTCCAGCCAGCAAGTCTGCCCCCTCTCAGGGCAGCTGACATGTGCTCTATCCACGCTTTTTATAACTAGGGATGAGCCGAACACCTCCGGGTTCGGTTCGCACCAGAACGTTCGAACAGACCGCGGGTTCGCACAAATATTTCGAACCCCATTGAAGTCTATGGGACCCGAACATTCGAATTCAAAAACGGTCGTTTTAAAGACCAAAATTCAATAAAATGTTAGAAAACATCGTTCAGAACCCGGGTCTTGCCCCAGGGAACATGTATCAATGGAAATGTTTTTTTTTAAAACGGCAGTTTTTTGCGGAGCAGCCATTTTAATGATGCTTAAAGTGAAAAAAAAAATTCCTTTAAATATCACACCTGCTGGGTGTCTATAGTAGTGGCACGTGTTTAGAAATGTCCCTGCATAACATGAGAGGACTATAAAAAAAAAGTAATTAATGCTACTTGCGCAAGTTCTGTGTGGCAACATTATGTTGAATATTTTAGCGGTGGTGGGGGGCCATTATTGTTTTGTGAAAGAAATTTTTTTGAAAAAAGGGCACCCCTCAAACATACTGTAATTGGAGCGCAACAAGGAGCCACGTGCAAAGTATTGCATCAAAAATTGTTATTAGGTGCCCCTGTTAAACAGGGGCTGAAAAATTGTGCCTTGGGCACAACACAACACTTGCAACCCCTCCCAATAACTCCAATTGGAGCACAACAAGGAGCCACATGCAAATTATTGCATCAAAAATTGTTATTAGGCGCCCCTGTTAAACAGGGGCTGAAAAATTGTGCCTTGGGCACAACACAACACTTGCAACCCCTCCCAATAACTCCAATTGGAGCGCAACAAGGAGCCACGTGCAAAGTATTGCATCAAAAATTGTTATTAGGCGCCCCTGTTAAACAGGGGCTGAAAAATTGTGCCTTGGGCACAACACTTGCAACCCCTCCCAATAACTCCAATTGGAGCGCAACAAGGAGCCACGTGCAAATTATTGCATCAAAAATTGTTATTAGGCGCCCCTGTTAAACAGGGGCTGAAAAATTGTGCCTTGGGCACAACACAACACTTGCAACCCCTCCCAATAACTCCAATTGGAGCGCAACAAGGAGCCACGTGCAAAGTATTGCATCAAAAATTGTTATTAGGCGCCCCTGTTTAACAGGGGCTGAAAAATTGTGCCTTGGGCACAACACTTGCAACCCCTCCCAATAACTCCAATTGGAGCGCAACAAGGAGCCACGTGCAAATTATTGCATCAAAAATTGTTATTAGGCGCCCCTGTTAAACAGGGGCTGAGAAATTGTGCCTTGGGCACAACACAACACTTGCAACCCCTCCCAATAACTCCAATTGGAGCGCAACAAGGAGCCACATGCAAAGTATTGCATCAAAAATTGTTATTAGGCGCCCCTGTTAAATAGGGGCTGAAAAAATGTGCGTTGGGCACAACACAACACTTGCAACCCCTCCCAATAACTCCAATTGGAGCGCAACAAGGAGCCACGTGCAAAGTATTGCATCAAAAATTGTTATTAGGTGCCCCTGTTAAACAGGGGCTGAAAAATTGTGCCTTGGGCACAACACAACACTTGCAACCCCTCCCAATAACTCCAATTGGAGCGCAACAAGGAGCCACGTGCAAAGTATTGCATCAAAAATTGTTATTAGGCGCCCCTGTTAAACAGGGGCTGAAAAATTGTGCCATGGGCACAACACAACACTTGCAACCCCTCCCAATAACTCCAATTGGAGCGCAACAAGGAGCCACGTGCAAATTATTGCATCAAAAATTGTTATTAGGCGCTCCTGTTAAACAGGGGCTGAAAAATTGTGCCTTGGGCACAGCACAACACTTGCAACCCCTCCCAATAACTCCAATTGGATCGCAACAAGGAGCCACGTGCAAAGTATTGCATCAAAAATTGTTATTAGGCGCCCCTGTTAAACAGGGGCTGAAAAATTGTGCCTTGGGCACAACACAACACTTGCAACCCCTCCCAATAACTCCAATTGGAGTGCAACAAGGAGCCACGTGCAAATTATAGCATCAAAAATTGTTATTAGGCGACCCTGTTAAACAGGGGCTGAAAAATTGTGCCTTGGGCACAACACAACACTTGCAACCCCCCCAATAACTCCAATTGGAGCGCAACAAGGAGCCACATGCAAAGTATTGCTTAAAAAATTGTTATTAGGCGCCCCTGTTAAACAGGGGCTGAAAAATTGTGCCTTGGGCACAACACAACACTTGCAACCCCTCCCAATAACTCCAATCGGAGAGCAACAAGGAGCCACGTGCAAAGTATTGCATCAAAAATTGTTATTAGGCGCCCCTGTTAAACAGGGGCTGAAAAATTGTGCCTTAGGCACTGGTGGCGGAGCCCAGAAACACAACATTTCTTACTAGCTATCAGCAAGAAAAGTGAGGAGGGGAAGGATTTTCCATCAGCAGCATAAGAGGACAGTCACTCAGCATCAGCAGTCTAAAAGGGATCTGACATTTCAACAAAAATATATTATTCATTAATATCAGCATCAGGTGCTTGGTAGCTGGTGTTGATCCAAGCCTGATTTATTTTGATGAAGGTCAGTCGATCAACAGAGCCGGTAGAGAGGCGCACCCTGTGATCAGTCACAAAGCCTCCAGCAGCACTGAATGTTCGTTCTGAAAGAACACTGGATGCAGGGCAAGCCAGTAGCTCAATTGCATACTGGGCAAGCTCTGGCCAGTGATCCATCCTCAAGACCCAGTAAGCCAGAGGATTTTCGGTGGGGAAGGTGTCCAAGTCGGATCTTGCCCCTAGGTATTCCCGGACCATGTAAACCAGACGCTGGCGATGGTTGCTGGAACTGGTCAGACCTTGGGGGTTCGGACTAAAAAACTGCCTGAACGCATCGGTCAGACGACCACCTTCTCCACCGCCCCTTCTGTGACTCACCAAAGCCTCAGCAAGACGTTGTCCAGAGCCAGGTTTTGGTAATCCCCCTGGTTCTGGGAACGCATTGCACAGACCCTTCTGCAAGGCCTCCCGCAGAAGTTTCATCTTCTGCTCCCTCTGCGATGGCAACATAAGGTCCGCAACCTTACTCTTGTAACGTGGATCAAGGAGAGTCGCCAGCCAGTAATGATCCCTCTCCTTAATAGCACGTACACAAGCATCCTTACGCAGGCTTTGCAGGATCAGGGAGGCCATGCAGCGTAGGTTTGCAGAGGCATTCGGGGCACAGTCCTCTGGGTCACTTAGGATGACAGGATCCACAGACACCTCATCCCAGCCACGTAAAACTCCACGTGCTCCTTGGGACTGTAAATGATCCCTTGAAGACTGCTGCTGCTGAGTGCTAGGCTCCACCTCCATGCTGCTGATACAATCCTCCTCCTCCTCCTCCTCTTCCTGTGTGCTAGGTGGGCAAGCAGGACCACTGTCTGGGTAAAGGGGGCCTTGAGAGGTAAGGAAGTCATCCTCTTCCTCCCTCTGTTCTGCCTCAAGGGCCCTGTCCATTATTCCACATAGCGTGTGCTCCAACATGTGAATAAGAGGGACAGTCTCACTGATGCATGCACTGTCACTGCTCACCATCCTCGTGGCCTCCTCAAATGGTGACAGGACAGTGCATGCATCCCTGATCAAGGCCCACTGGCGTGGGGAAAAAAAAAACTAGCTGCCCTTACACAGTTCTGCTGCCATATTGGCACAGGTACTCATTGATGGCCCGCTGCTGCGTGTGCAGCCGCTGCAGCATGGCCAATGTTGAGTTCCATCTGGTGGGCATGTCACAAATTAGGCGGTTCTTGGGCAGGTTGTATTCCCTTTGGAGGTCAGTCAGCCGAGCAGTGGCATTATATGACCTCCGAAAATGCACACAGACTTTCCTGGCGTGCTTCAGGACATCCTGCAAGCCGGGTACCTGCCCAAGAACCGCTGTACCACCAAATTGAGGACATGCGCAAAACAGGGCACGTGGGTGAGTTTTCCCTGTCACAGGGCAGAGAAGAGGTTGGTGCCATTATCGCTGACCACCATTCCAGGCTTCAGCTGGCGTGGCGTCAACCACCTCTCAGCCTGACCCTGCAGAGCTGACAAAACCTCTTCCCCTGTGTGGCTCCTGTCTCCCAAGCACACCAGCTCTAGCACTGCATGGCATCTCTTGGCCTGCATTCCTGCGTATACCCTCGTACGCCTACGGAGCATGGCTGGTTCGGAGAAAACATCCCCACAGGAAAAGGCCACAGAGAAAGAAGAAGAGGAGGGGGTGGAGGAAAGAGGTGTGTCACAAGCAGTAGTATTGTTTTGGAGGCGTTGTGGCGGAACAACCTCCAAAACTACTGGACCTTGCCCTGTGTCCTTCCCAGCTGCCAGCAGAGTCACCCAATGCGCCGTAAAAGACAGGTAACGTCCCTGTCCATGCCTGCTGGACCATGAGTCAGCGGTAATATGCACCTTACCACTGACCGCCCTGTCCAGCGAGGCATGGACATTGCCTTCCACATGCCGGTAGAGAGCCGAAATAGCCTTCCGTGAGAAAAAGTGGCGTTTTGGTACTTGCCACTGAGGTACTGCACATTGCACAAACTCACGGAAGGGGGCAGAATCTACCAACTGAAAAGGTAGCAGTTGAAGTGCTAGCAATTTCGCTAAGCTAGCATTCAACTGCTGGGCATGTGGATGGCTGGGATTGTACTTCTTTCGGCGCTGCAGCAGCTGGGGCAGGGAAATTTGCCTAGTACTATCAGTAGATTGACCGCTACTACTAGCTTGTGACACACCTATTTCTACACCTTCACTGCAGGCTTCAGAAAGGACTGGGGGTCTACTGGGGTTGGAGGTCCCAGAAGGGCAGGGGGGGGTACGCTTTTGTCTTTGGTGTGGGTCTTTCTGGTGTGCTTGCCAACGAGCTGCATGGCAGGTCGACATATGTCTGGACAAGCATGTGGTACCCAGGCGGTTGATGTTTTGGCCACGCGAGATACGCTTGTGACATAAGTTGCAAATAGCAAAGGTACGATCTTGTGGACATGTTTCAAAAAAGGCCCACACCAAAGAACTTTTGCTGTACCGGTCAGACACAGCAGCGCCATGCACAAGCGCCGCAGATGTGCGCTGTAATGCAGTGGCAGTGGGTGTGACCTTAAGCTGACCCCTGGAGGGCATCCTGCCTCTTTGGAGATGTGCCTGTGCCTCGTCCTCCTCCTCCTCCTCCTCTCTCCTATCAGGCACCCAGGTGATATGTAACAGCACATGTGCGGTGACCCCAAATGCGCTCAGGTGATATGTAACAGCACACGTGCGGTGACACCAAATGCGCTAAGGTTGTATGTAACAGCACACGTGCGGTGACACCAAATGCGCTAAGGTGGTATTAAACAGCACACGCACAGTCAGAGCGACTGCGTTTCTGTGCAATTCAATAGCCCACTTGCATTAACAGCAACTGCCTTTCTGTGCAAATAAATAGCACACGTGCAGTAACAGTTAATGCAATTAACCAACACGTGTACACTAACACGTTAGAGCATCAAGCACAATCTCCTGCCTGACAGATACTAATAGCATAACTAGCTAAGCTATACAGTTTTTTAAATATATTGACAACTCCTAGGGATGTCAATATATTCTCTACAAACTGTACATTTAACTACACTAACTAGTAGCCTCCCTGATCTATCTATCTATCTATCTATCTATCTATCTATCTATCTATCTATTGGTTTGGCTCATTTCTTGAAACAGAAATTACATTCTCAAAACAACATGGACAAATCTCCAAACCACTTGGCAATTGTTCACAACTGAATGGCATTTCTCATTAATTTCATCAAATTGCAAATGTCTCAGTACATGTCTCAATGTCTCAGTACATTTCTCAAATGATTTAGTACAAGTAACCTACATTTAGCACAATTTCCAATTGAATAGATCATGTTGATCCAAACTGATTGTCATTTCTCAGTCTAAATGGTCGTTCTCTCCAAAACGTGTCAGCGTCATTTCATTGTTTAAGTCATCACATGCACAATAGTCTGTTCAATTGTCAAAATTATTCAGGAACACAATACCATGAATACCATATATGAATCTCTTGGAACATTTGATAAAATCATTACAGCAATTGACAGTCAGGTAAAACTAGAACTTGAACGAAGGAGGAGTTGGTCTCAGATGACCAATCAAACAGTATGTTTAGTTACCTGACAGGTACTGTCCATTACTGTATTGTGAATGCTGCCAAACATGTATATATAGAGATTGACCATGCAGGACCAGTACAATGTCTGAACATGGAGGCACCTGGCCAAGTAGATGAACACGGGCAACTGCCTGCCAGAGGAAGAGGAAGAGGAGGAGTAAGGGTGCGTGATGGTGGAATGGGGGAAGAAGCTGAGGAGCACGAAGACACCATGCTGTCCCTAATGAAATTTGGGCGACAATTATAGACCATGTCATCAACCATGCCCTCACAATCAATGATGGAATTATATAATGTATAGGACAGGACACTGTGCATAAAGCAACAAATATGTTTATTTACTCATTTGCGTATACATTTAGTGTGTGTGTGTGTGTGTGTGTGATAGGCCTACAGTATTACAGTATCTTACTTCAGTGGGATGTGACGTATGATACTAACCATGACAAGAAAAATATTGTAGAAAATAAACTATGGAATAGTATGGAATAGTTTATTTTCTACAATATTGATAATACAGTTTACAGTAGTATTCCAGTATTACAGTAAAAACTGCAGCTTACTGTATGATGCAATTATCATTATAATCCTTATTTTGAAGAATATAACCTACAATACAGTAAGTAAAAGGGTCAAAGAGCTGCAATTACAGTAGTGCCTCCCATGGAAATCTATCTAATAATGTTACTGTAACATTTCAGTAATTTCATAATTTTTCCCCTCCCCTTTCTGTCAAATACCCCCTGTAGTACCTCTGCATAGGGTACATGTACCCCAGGTTTGGATCCACTGGAATACTGCCCAGTAGTATATTGAACTTTTGCAGAACATAGAACATTCCTATGTAGATGTCTGTAACTGTATTGTATGGGGATGAGGCTGGCTTCAACCTGGCCAAGGGCCAAAGACGTGGCCGTAATTTTATTGGCCACTGGGCCATGGTGGATGTCCCAGGCCAGCGAGGGGGCAATATAACTATGTGTGCTGCCATTTCTCAGAATGGTGTGGCCACTCACATGCCCAGTCTTGGCCCATACAAAACACAGAAGCTCCTCATCTTCTTGGACCACTTTCATTTGGATTTGATCCCAGAAAATGAGAGAGGTCTCATAGGGCCTCAGCTACCACAATTAGTGTTGCTCACGAATATTCGCATTGCGAATATTCGTTACGAATATTGCATATTCGAGTATTCGCGAATAAATCGAATATTGCGGTGAATATTCGCTATTGCGAATTTTCGTATTTTTTCAAATTTATTTTTAAAACAGATCACATCCTAGTGATCTACATCGACGTCTAAAAGCATTGCTGGTATGATTAGAGACCCTGGGCCGAGTAGCTGAGGCGATCCTTTTATGTTGCCGAATATTCGCAATGCGAATATTCGTATTACGAATATTCGCAAATACTTTCTCTGCCCTTCTGTGTTTTGTGTATAAAAAATAAATAAAATAGCTTTAGTTTAGTCATATAAGGTTGTGTAAGTAGAGTTAGTGTTTAGTGCATATTAGTTTAGTAATCCAGGAAACGATCTCCGTTTTCGCGTGTTGACGAGAATTTCGCAATCAATTTCGCATTCGCATTAGCGAAATTTTGCAAAATTTATTTTTTTATAAAATATCACGAATATTCGATATTAACGAATATTTCGCGAATATTCTTCTATATATTCGTGAAATATCGCGAAATCGAATATGGCGTATTCCGCTCATCACTAACCACAATATATAATTGTATGGGACAATGTGAATTTCCACCGTGGCCCGCTTATTAGGGCCTGGTTCACTGCTCATCCAAGGATGGATATTGTGTTCCTACCACTTTACTCTCCTTTCCTCAATCCTATTGAGGAGTTTTTCTGCGCTTGGAGGTGGAGAGTGTATGAGCATCAGGCTCAAGATCAGAGGTCCCCGTTCCATGCAATAGACGCTGCCTGTGAGAATATTACAGGAGATCAGTGTAGGCGATGGTTGCGACATCTCCCTCGTTTCTTCCCTCAATGCATCGCAAGGGAGCATATACGCTGCAATGTTGATGGGAAACTGTGGCCAGACAGTCAGCAGCCTGTGGATGGGCAGGAGGGTGAGGACAGTACCCAGGAGAGGGAGGGTGAGGACAGCGACCAGTGAAGAGATGTTGAATGAATGAATGAATGAATGAAAACTTATATAGCGCGGCACATGCAAACTGAATCGCCTCTGGGCGCTTGTTGTTCCTGTCTCCTTTGATATCAAAAGAGAAAAGTCTTGACCTTTTTCCTAAATGCTAGGTGGTTCTCCTCCAACCGAATGCTGGTTGGTAAAGCGTTCCATAGTCTGGGACCTTGGACCGCGAATCTTCTTTCTCCTTTGGACTTGAAGTTGGCTTTCGGAACCTGGAGTAGGTTCTGATTTGTGGATCGCAAAACGCGATTGGGATTATGCGCTTTTATTAATTCGCATAAGTAAAGGGGGGCATTCCCATGGACACATCTATGCGTAAGACAGAGAGCTTTAAAAGTAATTCTGTCTTTGACTGGCAGCCAATGAAGGGCTCTCAGTGAAGGTGAAATGGATTCCCAGGGTTTTTTCCCAGTCACAAGTCTGGCGGCCGTATTCTGAACGACTTGCAGACGAGCGATTTGGTACTTGGGGAGGCCGAGGTAAAGGGCATTTGCATAATCCAGCCTGGAGTTTACAATTGCTCCCACCACGACCGCTAAATCTTCTTTAGGGATGAACGGAGTGAGTCTGCGTAGTAGGCGCAGTAGATGGTGAGATCCGCTGACTACTGACCCTATTTGTGCGTCCATTGTCATAAAGGAGTCAAAAATGACCCCTAGGCTTTTGACTTTGGCGCTAGGGGTGATGAGCTTGCCCAGAATAGGCGGGGGGGTCCATACTGTTGAAGGTTGATTCCTACGCTTGGCGTGAAACAGAAGAAGTTCTGTTTTCGCTCCATTGAGTTTAAGATAACTCTTTGTCATCCAGTCCTCTATCAAAGAGAGGCATGTCTCTAGATTGAGGTGGTGATCCTGTCTGTTGCAGATGCGGAAATACAGTTGCGTATCATCTGCATATGAGTGGTAGAGCAGTTTTTGGCTGCTGATAATCTCAAAAAGAGGACGAAGATAGATGTTAAACAGCACTGGTGACAGAGGCGATCCTTGAGGGACTCCGCATGTTACTGTGCGTTTTTCTGACGTAAAAGGTCCTAACTTTACTGTTTGCGATCGGTTTTCCAGAAAAGAGGAGAACCAAGATAAATCGCCTTCTGCGACTCTGGCTACTTCAGCAAGCCGAGTCAGTAACAGTTTGTGGTCTACAGTGTCGAAAGCTGCACTTAGGTCCAACAGAACTAGAAGACAAGATTCTCCCTCGTCTGCGGACTGGAGAACATCGTCCCATACTTTCAGCAATGCTGTTTCCGTCCCGTGTCCGGGACGGAAGCCTGATTGCAATGGGTCAAGTAGCTTGTAGGTATCTAGATGCTGTTGCAGCTGTTGTACCACTACTTTCTCCATTATCTTAGAGAGTACGTTGAGGGTTGTTATGGGACGGCGGTGGAGTGGGTCCTTGGGGTCCAGGGAGGGTTTCTTCAGGATGGGTTGGATTATACCCTCTTTCAACTGTGTGGGCACTTTGCCCTCCAGAAAAGACTGGTTGATAAACTGCGTGATGGGAGGAGCCAGGATGTAGGCGCATTCCTTCAGCAGTTTTGTGGGAATAATGTCATTCGGCGCTGTGCCATTACGCAGAGTACAAATGACATTCTTAGTGGTCTCAATGGAGATTGGTTCCAGGGTAAACTTACCTGATAACGGAGCATTACTAAGGGTGCTGTGTGAGAGGCTACAGGGAGGGCTGAGGGGGGAATTGTTTTGCTGAATGCTTTCACGGATTGCTTCGATTTTATTAATGAAGTAATCCGATAGTTCATTGCAAAATTCTTGTGTGTCCGAACTGGGGGCTTTGATGCATTCTGGTTCCATGGTCTGAGTGACCATCTTGAAGAGTTCGCGGGGGCGGTTAATGGCACCGTTGATAGCCTCCGAAAAATAATTTTTCTTGGCTTGGAAAATTCCTTTGTGGTATTTTCTTGTAGTCGCCTTGTAGATGGATAGGTTTAGGTCTGAAGAACATCTTTTCCAGGCAGATTCTGCCCTTCTGCGTTCTTGCTTCAGTAACGACAGCTGGTTGTTAAACCAGCTGCGGTTGTTTTTCCGGATGCGGGTACTTCGTTTCGGCGCTACCAAGTCAGCTGACTGTAGCATGGCCGAGTTAATGGCTTCCAGTGTTTCAACGGCCGTTTGATGCGGCTGAGTTGTTTCTATCTTTTTCCTTAAAGTTGTTTTGAAGAGTTCCGAGTGGAGCTTCTTCTGGCATCTAGTCCAGTGTATTGTCACTGGATTTGATGTTTTTGTTGCAGGGGGGATGGTGGAAATCCTGAATATAATTGCATGGTGATCTGTCCATGGCAACTTTTCATTTTCCCAAATCTTTATTTCCAGAGCTTGTCTGAAGATAAGATCAAGTGTGTGACCTGAAGCATGTGTGGGCCCACATACTAATTGCTGCAATCCCAAACCTTCCAGGTGGTCAATACAGGTGTCGGCAATGGGGTCTAGTGAGGAGTTTGCCCAGAGATTGAAATCCCCGAGCAGCAAAAGATGTTTGCTGATGAGGGTATAAGTGGAGAAAAAATCCGTCCAAGATGATAGCAGCTGCGATTTTGGGCCGGGCGGTCTATAGCAGAGCAGAACGTGGATGGTCTCCTTTGTATTTGCTTGCAGTTGCAGAGTAAGGGTTTCCATGAATGGAAGAGGGTTTTGGCGGACTGGTTTGGTGATCTTAAGATGAGTCTTGTGGATCACCGCCAGGCCGCCTCCTCTTTGCCCTATTCTGTTTTCCGTTATAATACGGTAATTTTCTGGCACCAATTCTCCTAGAATGGTGTTACAGTCGGCTGTGAGCCAACTCTCTGTAATAAAGAGGCAGTCTAGATCCTTTTGTTGAATAAAGTCGCGGATTTCTAGTCGGTGTTTTACTGCCGATCTTGTGTTGATCAGAGCACACGATATGTGCTTGGGCTGGGGTAAATGGCTGAAATGTCTGACCGTCGATCTATGATCGATTCTCAATAGTCGCTCAGTTCTTAGGGCCTTTTTGGTGATGGCTGGCAGTATTGCGGCGCATTGCCTCAAACTCCAAATGGTATCGGCAGAATATTGCCGACATGCCATGATCGCCACTACACCCGGGGGGGGGGGTTTGGGGCAGTGGGGAGAGGAATTAACTGGCTCCTCTCTCCTAGCTTGGTCCAGAGGAAGGCAAAAAACCCTGTCAGAGCTCGGCCAATATGCTCCGGTAGGGAAAAAAATTCCTTCCTGACCCCTGTAAGAGGCGATCCGTAGACCCCTGGATCATGCTACTGTGTATTGGGACGAAGAGGGGGGGGGCTAGGGCTGAGAGGGAGAACTTGTTGCTGGTCTGGTGGCTGCCTGCTCAGGGATGAGGGCTGACAGGGGGTTTACTGAATAATCTGGGCTGAATGGGTGAAGGGTGAAGGGTGAGCAACAGGGCCGGGTAACTGTCCTTCAGGAATCGGGGGGAGGTTTGCCTGGGAGCAGGGTGAGGACCCTGAAACGTGGGGAGCGGCGCGCCGTTAGGCCGCAAGTGAAGCCGCGGTCTTTCCTAGACCGCGGCCCCGCGATTCAGGACGGCCTGGCGCGGTGCTCCCGATGAGCACCGGAAACGGCGGAAATTTCCGCGAGGTGGTGGCGGGAGGGGGCCCTTGTCTGCCTCCTGGGATCGAGTGCTGCGGCTTGTCCTGAAAAGGACGGCCGCCCACAGTGCCAGGGAGACAGGTAGAGCTAACCTTCCAAAGGAGGGGAGGAATGCTGGAGAGAGGCTGGAAACTGGAAGCTGGAAGCTGGAAGCTGGGGGGAGGCCAGGTTCGGAAGCAGGCTGGAGCTGGAGCTGGAGCTAGGGGAGGGCTCTTTCACACGGGTGGCCTGTTCAGGTCCGCCTGCCAGTTTTTTAGGCGGACCTGAATGGGCACTCTGTGCTCCTCTATGGAGCTGCGGATGTCAGGGGTGACATGCCCACTGACATCAGGCCCGCTCCGGTCCGCCAAAGTGTGACGGAGGAAAAACCTACTTTTCCATCCGTCTGGCGGATTGGATTGGGTGAACACGGACAGACGGTCCGTGTTCATCCGATCCCCCCATAGGAGAGAGCGGATAGCTGGCAGGGCAGTCCCTGTACAGTGTGCGAGGACCTCCCTGTCATCCGCCGGCTTAGCGGGGATCAATGGAGCGATCCCCACTGAGCAAGTGGAAGTTCACGGGGCGAATCATTACTGATCCGCCCCGTGTGAAAGGGGCCTTACAGTAGTTGTGAAACTCGAGCTTTATTTACAGCATTGTAGGCTAAATTTACAGTAATTGTCCTTGTTTTTTGTTTGTGTGTTTATATTTCCATATATTATGCTGTGTACGTTTTCTTTTTAGTCTCATGTATGGAAGTTACTTTGTGTGTGAATGATAATGGTTACAATACTGTAAAGTAATTTTTCCTTGGCAGTATGAGTGCAATGTGTGATGTCAAACCTTGGAGGCTACTCTTACCCTAAAAACTTTTCTTATTTTTCAGTTTTATACACAATTGTATTTAGTTAGCTAGACAAAAACTGTACAGTAACCATTGGCAATGAAGGACTGGGCTAAGACTGAAAGGTGGACATGAGGGATATTTCAATGGTCCTCTGCCATAGAGATAAAAGATCTAAACATTTTGACTTGCAGTGCTTACACAATGCCAAAGGGATGAGGCATTTTGGGGGCACTGACTATTTGAATGAAAAAGAAATTTAGTTTTGACACATGAGTAAACTGTTTTGGGAAAGATATGAACTTTTGAAGGTGAACCATGGTGTTGTGCCGAACCATCCAGGATATTTTGGCAAAAGCACCAAGAGAGCTGAGAATGTCTGTCTGGTCTGTTTCAAGAAATGAGCCAAAGCAATTGAGAAGAATCTTTGCCATTTTGGAGGCATTGGGGCTGATTTACCAAGCCTGTGCGCCATGACTCATGGTGCACAAGCAGGAGTAAAACTGTTTTTGACATTTACAAAAGAAACACGCTGCCAGTGCAGCGTGTTTCCTCATTTACTAAACTGCCTAATGCGCCCAGGAGAGGGCGCACAGCACGCCAGTACAGAGCTGGCGTCCGGCATTTAGTTATGTAAACATCGGGGATTCGGGCGGGAGTTTATTAGGGGAGGGAGGGGGGTGATGCAGGGCAAGTGTAGTGACATGTGTTTAAACGTGTGTGGCGGGCCGAATTGAAAGCGAAAGTGACTTTTGAGACCCGATCCCCGTGCGCTTGCAAAGTACGCCAGAACGTCGGAAGGTTCATTTGCATACTGGGCATGCGCAGAGGGAAAAATCGGGGCTTTCCGCGCGCCTCTTCAGTACGCCGGGAAATTCTTGGTAAATACCAAGCGGCGTAGCAGTGTTTGGGCTGCCTGAAACGGCGCACGGAAATCTCCGAGCTGTTCTCGGGCTGCGCTGACACTGAAGGGGAACTCCGCGCCAAATTTCAAATTTGAAACCGGCGCGGCTTCCCCCCCAGGGGTACAATAGGCTCTTCGGCTTGGTCCGGAACATGAGGGGTTAACCCACGCCAAAAACGGCGTGGGGTCCCCCCCAGATCCGTACCAAGCCCTCATCCTAGGCATGCAGTCTGGCCGGACAGGAATGGGGGTGGGGACGAGCGAGCGCCCCCCCCTCCTGAGCCGTACCAGACCACATGCCCTCGACATGGGGGAGTGTGCGCTTTGGGGGAGGGGGGCACTGCCCCCCACCCATAAGCACTCTTGTCCCCATGTCGATCGGGACAAGAGCCTCTTCCCGACAACCCTAGCCATTGGTTGTCGGGGTATGCGGGCGGGAGCCAATCAGAATCTGGGAGCCCCCTTTAATAAGGCGGCCCCCAGATTTCGGGTCCCCACCCTATGTAAATGAGTATGGGGTACATCGTACCCCTACCCATTCACCTGGTGAAAGTGATTTTAACTTTGAGGGTCTTCTGCCGCCGCCCCCTTCGATTTTTTCTGCCTGGACGAGGGTCGTACATCCCATCCAGGACTTGGACGTGGCGGGCTTCTCGTCGTCTACCGGAGTGAGGGTCGCACATCCCACCCCGGATTTCTAGACGATTTCGCCACTGCCCCCTTCACCAAGAAGCTCCTGCTTATGGAGGGAGGGCAGCGGGCTTCGCCGGCTTCTGCCTGGCTCCTCCTGGGGCCAGGGCTTCTCGTCGCTGTCTTCCGCCGCGGGGTGACACTCACGGACTTCTTCGGTGGCCTCCGCTTCTGCCTGGCTCTTCCGCTAGGGCCAGGGCTTGTCTCTGCTGTGTTCTTCCATTCGATGTTGACACGGCGAGGTCCGGCGCTAAAAATGCCTTCTGAGCGGTGGGCACGGACTTATATTGGCATAGGGCGTGGGCGTGGTTATGCCACCATGTGACCTTAACCCATGTGACAGTGAAGGGGGCGGCGGCGGAAGACAGCGACGAGAAGGCCTGGCCCCCGCAGGTGGTGCCCCGCGGCGGAAGACAGCGACGAGAAGCCCGGAGAGTGGCGCCCTCCGGCAGAAGACGGCGAAAGAAGCCCTGGCCTCGGGAGGAGCCAGGCAGAAGCGGAGAAGCCCGAGGTGGGGCGACACCCCCATTGTTCTCCGCTGTTTTCGGCCGCCCCCCCCCGGATGTGAAAGAGCTTAATTTTGGGGTGGGGGCCCGGCCGAGCATGGCGGAGAGCATCGGTGGGTGTTCCCCCCCCTGGCAGAAAACGGCTAGAAGACCGAGGAGTGGCGACGCCCCCGTTGTTCTCCGCCATGTTCCGCTGGCCCCCCCCGGATGTGAAAGAGCTTAATTTGGGGTGGGGGCCTGGCCGAACATGGCGGAGAGCATCGGTGGGTGTCTCTCTCCCCGGCGGAAGGCGGCGGCGAAAACCGGTGCGGGGCTGGAGCCCCCCCGGCAGAAAACGTCTAGAAGACCGAGGAGGGGCTCCACCCCCCGTTGTTCTCTGCTGTTTTCGGCCGGCCCCCCCCGGATGTAAAAGAGCTTATTTTGGGGTGGGGGCCTGGCTGAACATGGCGGAGAGCATCGGTGGGTGTCGTCCCCCCCCGGCAGAAAACGGCGAAACCCGGGGCCCAATGGGCTGGTGGTGGGGGGTCCCGGCAGAAGACCCCCAGAGCTGACTAATAAATTATTTTATTCTGTGTGGTTTATTTGTGTTTACACTTTTCCACCCGGTGAAAGGGTAGGTGTACGATGTACCCCATACTCATTCACATAGGGTGGGGGGCCAGAATCTGGGGGCCCCCTTATTATAGGGGGCTCTCAGATTCTGATAAGCCCCCCGCCCGCATACCCTGACAACCAACGGCCAGGGTTGTCGGGAAGAGGCTCTTGTCCCTATCGACATGGGGACAAGAGTGCTTTGGGGTGGGGGGGCAGTGCCCCCCTCCCCCAAAGCACACACTCCCCCATGTCGAGGGCATGTAGTCTGGTACGGCTCAGGAGGGGGGGGGCGCTCGCTCGTCCCCACCCCCATTCCTGTCCGGCCAGACTGCGTGCCTGGGAAAGGGTTTGGTCTGGATCTGAGGGGGAACCCCACGCCGTTTTTGGCGTGGGTTTAACCCCTTATGTTCCAGATCAAATCTAAGAGCCTGGTGTGCACCTGGAGGGGGACCCCCACGCCATTTTTTTTAATTTGGTGTGGAGTTCCCCTTTATCCCGGTCCTGTCAGGGGGGGGGATGCCTGCTCGTCTGTCCATACAATGTATGAACAGTGATCTGTCATTTCCCCTAGACAGTCCCACCCCCTTTACAGTTAGAACACACCCAGGTAACATAATCAACCCCTTCCTCGCCCCTAGTGTTAACCCCTTCCCTGCCAGTGACATTTTTATAGTAAGCAATGCATTTGTATACCATTGCTCGCTAGAAAAATGCCAAAGCTCACTAAAATGTGTCCGCCACAATGTCGCAGTAGCCAGAAAAATCAATGATCGCCACCATTACTAGTAAAACAAAAATATATTCTTAAAAAACCCATAAGACCAACCCCTACTTATAACTTTTGCCCAAACCAATCAAACGGTTATTGCGATTTTTTGTAACCAAAAATATGTCGAAGCTTACGTATCGGCCTAAACTGAGGGCAAAAAGTTTTGGAATATATTTTGGGGGAGATTTATTATAGCAAACAGTAAAAAAGTTGTCTTTTTATTTACATAATTGTCGCTATATTTTTGGTTCAAGCAAAAATAAGAAAAAAAGCAGAGGTGATCAAATACCACCAAAAAAAATAAAAAAATTGTTGGGGGAAAAAAGAGGACGCCAAATTTGTTTGGGGGCCACGTCGCACAACCACATAATTGTCAGTTAAAATGACGCAGTGTTGAAATGCAAAAACTGGCCCCGTCAGTGACCAGTAATATGGTCTGGGGCTCAAAAGGTGGTTACAAATTAAGAAAACACTAAAGTTAGCCCAATTTATGGCCATAATGTGAAAGATGATGTTACACCGAGTAAATAGATACCCAACATGTTACACTTTAATATTGCACACACTCATGGAATGGCGCCAAACTTCAGTACTTGAAAATACCCATAGGCAACACTTTTTTATTTTTTTTCAGGTTACCAGTTTAGATTTCCAGAGGAGGTCTAGTGCTAAAAGTATTGCTCTCGCTCTAACGTACGCTATGATACCTCACATGTGGGGTTTGAACGGCGGTTAAATATGTGGGGGCGGGACTTACACATTTAAGGCCCGCCCACATATGGAAACATCCTTCAAACCACACATGTGAGGTATCATAGCGTGCGTAAGAGCGAGAGGAATACTTTTAGCACTAGACCTCATCTGTAAATCTAAACTGGTAACCGGAAGAAAAAAAAAATGCTGCGTGTTCGCTTCTGACTGCGAGCTACTAGGGACAGGGGCGTTTAAATTATTATTATTTATGTTTGTTACGTAAAAATTCTATAAGACCTCCCCTTCAGGTTGTAAAGCATCAGTTCAGGGGGACCAAAAAAAATAAAACACCTCTAATGCTTTCATCCGCCATTGCAGATTTGATTCTGGTAATGCATTTCGAGTGAACTGGGCATGCTCGAACACTTAGAAAAAGAAGCTGGATGTTTGAGCCTGGAAATGACATGCATCTTTCTGAGCATGCTCAGAAAGCAGTTTTTTTGGCTTAGTAATTTAAGGACATCCTTAACAGGTGTAAGTAGTTACAAGTGCACACAAACTAGAGGCTGACATTTCTTCATGTGTTTCCAATTGGTTCATTAGCACACATGTTATAAAAAGCGTGGATAGTGCACGTGTCAGCTGCCCTCAGAGGGGGCAGACTGGCTGGCTGGAAGTAATGGTGGAGCGAAACAGAGATGTTTTGGAGCGAAACAGAGATGTTTTGGAGCAAGTTTTGTTTTTTTGATGTTTTGGCTGCTGCATATTTTTGCAAAATGTTTCTCAAGATGTTAATGACTAATGTTTTAATCCTGTGGGTCTATCCTGTTATTTCCAAAGCATGATTTATTTTCCAATGACTGTGAAATAAACCTTGGTCTTTTTTGTTTTTAGTTTTTTTTATATTTTTTTTGTGTTTATTTGTAATGTTTTGTTTTGCTTTCCTTGTTTTGTGGACCAATAAATTTACTTTCAAATTTTGAAGTTTGTTTTGTGATATTTTTTTTCATGCTATGGATTTCAACCGCTGCAGCTGAAATAGTTTGGGCTTAAACCATCAAGTGTGATTTGTCTCTAAGCTTTTTCCTGGTGTGTATGCATGAAAGGTTTAGTCACCAGAAAAGGAAGGACAAAGCGGTAAGTATTGTTTCCTAGAATTGATGTCCAGACTGACTTTTTAAAGCACATGTGCAAGATGTAGGAAAACCTGCAAACAGGGCCTGTTTGCGGGGGGGGGGGTGGGGGGTGTATTGGTGGACAGGCTTGAAGTGCTGATTTACAGCGCTGTGCTTGAAACTAGCACAAGACAATCCTATTCTAATTGTGGGTTGTTTGAGGGAAGCCAAGTGAGAGTTTGAACCCCTGCTAGTGTTTTTAGGTTGGGCTTTGTGTCCCTTTTCTTATAATTGGCTTCACTTCCTGTCACACAGCTGAACAGGAAGTGAGGTTAAAACCCTACCAATGGTCTTTTCTTCGGGACACAGGTCAATCTAACTAGTGTCCCCATTAAGCAAATTGCACTGCAGTGTACACCCCAAATGATTAGTTACTTTGGGGTTTAGTAAAGGCAAAGCCGCTCTGCAGTAGAAGCGTAGGCAATGAAAATCAGAAGGGAAGCACTGATGGTTTTAACTTCCAATCCCGTCAAGTTTTTATTTTTCTTCCTTGCTTGTCCACTTGTAGTGCAAAGTGGATTTGCCTTTAGTAAATGGAACCCAAAGTCCAAGATCTATACTAATTTGGGGTGTACACAGCAAAATGCAATTTCCAAAATGGGAAACTATTTAGATTGATCTGTGTGTCCCCAACAAAACATTACTCAGGTTTTTCCCTCACTTCCTGTTTGGCTATGTGGCAGGAAGTGAATGAATTAAGTAGAAAGTGACAACATTTGTGAGGTGTCTTTACCCTATCAGGGGTGCAGGCATCCCCAAAACAAACAAGAAAATTATTGATTTAACATTGGGTGGTGTTTGTGGGGGTCCCTAACACACATTCATACATATTAGCAACGCTGGATCCTGGCCTATTGGCATGGTTATATTTTCTTAAGCCACTCAATAAAATGATCTGAAATTTGGGGTTAAACTGGAACTATAATCATCACTTTTATTTTTTTGTTTTCTTTCATTTTGGATAGAGTTGGGGGGGGGGTTAGAAGCTCTGTCAGTTTATTTTGTATTATCCCTGTCCGTTTGGGGAGATTGGCCTTCACTTCCTGCCCCATAGCCAAACAGGAAGTGATCGAAAAACTAGGCAAATTAAGGGCCCCTCCCCACAGAACTTGTGTGTGTCCCCTGAAAATTCCTGGGTGGGTCATAAAAAATCAGGGTGTGGCCTTGACAGGAAGGGTGGGTCATTTTTCTATTAGGGGGTGCCAAAATTTGGTCAGGCCTAGGGCAGCACAAAACCTAAATATCCTACTGCATATTAGGGCTTAAATAAGACAGGATCCAATTACAGCATGTTTTTAGATAGTGGGAGGAAACCCGCACAGGGAGAACATGCAAACTCCAGGCAGATAGTGTCACGGGCGGGATTCGAACCAGCACCCCTTTTGCTGCTAGGTGAACATGCTACACACTACACCACTGTGCTGAACGAACATGATCGCAGCTGAAAGCATGAGATGTTTTTTTTTTTTTTTTTTTACCAATTCCATGCTTTCCAGCCTGGAGGACAGATGTGGGGTCTAATTGACCCCGCCTCTCTCTATAAAGAGGACCTGTCACACACTAGTCCTATTACAAGGGATGTTTACATTCCTTCTAATAGGAAGAAAAGTGAAAAATAATACAAAAAAAGGGACAAACAAGTGCAAAAATGAAAATATTAAGTAAAAAACAAAAAAAAAAAAAAAAGAAGGAATTTAAATGCCCCTGTCCCTAGTAGCTCGCACTCAGAAGCGAACACGCATGCAAGTCCCACCCACATATGTAAACATCCTTCAAACCCCACATGTGAGGTATCATAGCGTGCGTTAGAGTGAGAGCAAGAATTTTAGCACTAGACCTCCTCTGTAACTCAAAAGTGGTAACCTGAGAAAAAAAGTCAAGCGTCGCCTATGGAGATTTTTAATAACGAAGTTTAGCGCCAATTTCATGAGTGTGCGCAATATGAAAGCGTGACAAGTTAGGTATCTATTTACTCGGTGTAACATCATCTTTCACCTTATCCCTAAAAATTGGGCTAGCTTTACTGCTTTCTTATTTTGTCATTCAAGAAACAGTTTTTTTTTTGAAAGCCAAAAAAAAACAAAAACGTTTGAAAATTTTTGGCGCAAATACCGTTGGAAATTTGTAAGAAAAAATGGCCGCCACTTTATTCCCTAGGGTGTTTGTTAATAAAATATATATAATGTTTGGGGGTCCTGAGTAATTTTCAAGGAAGAAAATATAATTGTTACATGAAGGAGAGAAGTGCCAGAATAGGCGCGGTATGGAAGTGGTTAAAGTGCAACAATAAAAGTTAAACATTCCTTGAAATTTCGTACCATGGGGGGGGCAATCAGGGCTGCCATCAGGAATTATGGGGCCCCTTACACAGCTTCAGGCATGGGCCCCCTGGAGCAGAGAATGGGGGGGGGGGTGCTGCCGCCTAAAATTGAGAAGGGGGGGGCTGCCGCAATTTGATAAGCGGGGGGTTCCTTTACAAAAAAATAAATATAGAAAAATATCTATTAAAAAAAGGGTGGTAGCCCTCTGGGCCCTTTCATAATTATATTATATATATATATATATATATATATATATATATATATATATATATATATATGTGTTAAAAAAATAACAAAAAAAATATCAAAATATATAATTTTTTGTATTTTTTTAAAAAAAAGGGGGGGGGGGGTTGTCATCTGGAGCCCTGGGGATCTCCGGGCCACTGGGGACCTCCAGACCCCTAAAAAAGAACATTGGCCCTTTAATAACAAAAAATATGGGGGGTTGCCACCTGGGGCCCTGGGGGCCTCTGGGCCCCTGGGGACCTCCGGACTGCTAAAAATAATTAAATTCCAAAAATTGGCCCTTTAATAAAAAATACTAAAAAAATAAACTAAAAAATATATATAAAAAAAAAAAAGAGGGGGGTTACCATCTGGGGCGCTGGGGGGCCTCCAGGCATCTGGGCACCTCCGGACCCCTTACAGGTGTACTGCCTGTACCCCCCTGATGGCGGCCCTGGGTGTAATGTCAGCATGTGAAAAATTACATTCTGAAGGAAAAAAGCCATTTAAAACTGACTCGCGGCTATAATGAATTGTCAGCTCCCGGCAATTGCAGGATAATTCATTCATAAAAAACACCAAAAAAAAGCTTTGGGGGTCCCCCCAAATTCAATAACCAGACCCTTTAGGTCTGGTATGGATATTAAGGGGAACCCCGCCATCAATTTTCAAAAAAAAAATGACGTGGGGTTCCCCCCAAATATCCATAACCAGACCCTTCAGGTCTGGTGTGGAATTTAAGGGGAACTCCACCCCAAATAAAAAAAAATGGCGTGGAGTCCCCCCTAAAATCCACACCAGACCCCTTATCCGAGCACGTTGATCTGGCCGGCCGCAGAAAAGAGGGGGGGACAGAGCGCGGCCCCCCCTCTCCTGAACCGCACCAGGCCACATGCCCTCAACATTGGGAGGGTGTTTTGGGGTACCCCCCAAAACACCTTGTCCCCATGTTGATGAGGACAAGTGTTTCTTCCCCACAACCCTTGCCCGGTGGTTGTGGGGGTCTGCGGGCAGGAGGCTTATCGAAATCTGGAAGACCCCTTTAACAAAGGGGCCCCCCAGATCCCGCCCCCCCCTGTGTGAAATGGTAATGGGGTACACTGTACCTCTACCATTTCACCAAAAAAAAAATGTAAAGGGTTAAAAACGACAAGAGCCGGTTTTTGACAAGTCCTTTATTATCTTCCTTCTTCTTCTTTTCTTCGTTCCTTCGTTTTTCTTCTTCCTCCTCCTTCTTCTTCCTCTGCTTCTGTCTTGGGTCTTCTATTCCCGCATCTTGCCCGGAATGTTCTTCCATCTTCCTTTCCTTCCGCTGTCCTTCTCGTCCGCATCTTCTTCTTCTTGTTCTTCTTCGCCGGAGCCGCCGCTTCCAATTGAAATCCCCGCTGTCTGCCGGACCACGCCCCCCTCTGACGCCACGGGCAAGCTCTTAAGAGTGTGCTGCAAGTGCGTCAAAGGGGGGCGTGGTCACATGTCAGAGGGCGGGCAATTCAATTGGAAGCTTGTGCGCGGCTTCTTCTTTGCCAGAGTCGCCGCTTCCAATTGAATTGCCCGCTTTCTGGAACATGTGACCACGCCCCCCTCTGACGCACAGGCACCACACAGGGACTTTCCTAAGAGCTTGCCCGTGGTCCGGCAGACAGCGGGGATTTCAATTGGAAGCGGCGCCTCCGGCGAAGAAGAACAAGAAGAAGATGCGGACGAGAAGATGAGGTCCCCAAACACTTTTTAGGACAAAACTTGAAGATTAGCCTTTAAAATTCACAATTAAGATTTCCCCCATAGACTTAAACAGGGAGTTTGGCGGCGGCTTTACTTATCAATTACATCGCGCTGCTGCTGCGGCCGGTTCATGCGCCTAATTAAGGCTTCATCCAGCGCACGTATTAAGGCATGTACCGGCGCAGCGCAGTGCCAATAATAAATCAGCCCCATTGACTCTTTATATGGGAAGGGAATATGGTTTTGAAGCATGAGTGAACAGTTTTGGGAAAGATATGAGCTTTTGCAAGTGAGTAATAATGTTGTGCTGAACTGTAAGACTGTTTTGCCAAATGATCTTAGAGTTTTGAGAATGTCATTTCGTTTTCAAGAAATGAGCCAAAACAATAGAGAAAACTGTAAATCATGCGCGTCTCCACGCCGATCGTACTGCGCATGCACCGCCGGCTAAATTTCCCAGCGTGCATTGCTTCAAATGCCGAACGACTTACGTAAACGACATAAAAAAAATTCAAAAATCGACGCGGGAACGACGGCCATACTTAACATAGGATACGCCGCACTTACCCCGCATATAGCAGGGGTAACTATCAGCCGGAAAAAGCCGAACGCAAACGACGTTAAAAAAAAACGACGGCCGGGCGTTCATTTCAGAATCGGCGGTTCTCCTCATTTGCATATTCGTCGCGTATAATAACAGAAGCGCCACCTAGCGGACGGCGGGAGATTGCAGCCTAAGATCCGACAGTGAAACTCACTTACACCAGTCGGCTCTAAGGGAGATTTATGCGGAACCTGATTCGAGGAATCAGCCGCATAGATCCGAGCGTCGGATCTCACAGAAACGTATCTCTATGTGAATCTACCCCTGTGTCTCTATCTATCTCTCTCTCTCTCTCTGTCTCACTTCTCTAAGCAAGACAGAACACACTACACGAGGCCGCCCGGGAGGCGGCCTTTTATAGTGTGGGGCGTGTGCTAAAGCCCTGAGCCCTAATTGGCTAAAGCACCCAGGCTTTGGCCAATTAGGTCTCTTCGTTTTTTGGGCGCTGTGATTGGCCAAGCATGCGGGGTCATGGTGCATGCTTGGCCAATCATCAGCGCGCAACGCCGCAGTGAATTATGGGTCATTCGAATTTGGCGCGAACGACCCGATTTGTTAGACGAACGATCGAACAGCCAATGTTCGATGCGAACATGTGTTCGCATCGAACACGAAGCTCATCCCTATTTATAACATGTGTGCTAATGAACCAATTGGAAACACATGAAGAAATGTCAGCCTCTAGTTTGTGTGCACTTGTAACTGCTTACACCTGTTAAGGATGTCCTTAAATTACTAAACCAAAAAACAAGCTTTCTGAGCATGCTCAGAAACATGCAAGTAATTTTGTGGGACCAAAACCCAGCTTACATTTTCTAAGTCTCCGAGCATGCCCAGTTCACTGGAGATGCATTAAGAGAATCAAAGCTGCAATGGCGGATGAAAGCATGAGAGCTGTTTTTTTTTTTCCCTGAACTGATGCTTTACAACCTGAAGGGGAGGTCTTATTGAATTTTTACGTAACAAACATAAATAATAATAATTAAAACGCCCCTGTCCCTAGTAGCTCGCAGTCAGAAGCAAAACATGCACACTTTTTTTTTTTCAAGTTCCCAGTTTAGATTTACAGAGGAGGTCTAGTGCTAAAAGTATTGCTGTCACTCTTACACACGCGATGATACTTCACATGTGTGGTTTGAACGGTGTTTACATATGTGGGCGGGCCTTAAATGTCCCGCCCACATATGTAAACATCGTTCAAACCCCACATGTGAGGTATCATAGCATGCGTTAGAGCGAGAGCAATACTTTTAGCACTAGACATCCTCTGTAACTCGAAACTGGTAACCTGCAAAATATAAAAAAGTGTTGCCTATGGAGATTTTCAAGTACTGAAGTTTGGCGCCATTCCATGAGTGTGTGCAATATTAAAGCGTGACATGTTGGGTATCTATTTACTCGGTGTAACATCATCTTTCACATTATGGCCATAAATTGGGCTAACTTTAGTGTTTTCTTAATTTTTAACCACTTGAGCCCCAGACCATATTACTGGTCACTGACCGGGCCAGTTTTTGCGTTTCGGCACTGCGTCATTTTAACTGACAATTGCGCGGTTGTGCGACGTGGCTCCCAAACAAAATTGGAATCCTCTTTTTTCCCCCACAAAATTTTATTTTTTGTTTTGGTGGTATTTGATCACCTCTGTGTTTTTTCTTATTTTTGCTCGAACCAAAAATATAGCAACAAATTTTGTAACTAAAAAGACAACTTTTTTACTGTTTGCTCTAATAAATCTCCCCAAAAATATACATAAATAAACTTTTTTGCCCTCAGTTTAGGCCGATACGTATTCTTCGGCATATTTTTGGTTCCAAAAAATCGCAATAAGCATTTGATTGGTTTGGGCAAAAATTATAAATAGGGGTTCGTTTTATGGGTTTTTTCGGAATATATTTTTGTTTTCCTAGTAATGGTGGCGATCAGTGATTTTTATGGCTACTGCGACATTATGGCGGACACATTTTTGGGAGCTTTGGCATTTTTCTAGCGACCAATGGTATACAAATGCATTGCTTACTATAAAAATGTCACTGGCAGGGAAGTGGTTAACACTAGGGGCGAGGAAGGGGTTGATTATGTTACCTGGGTGTGTTCTAACTGTTAAGGGGGTGGGACTGACACCACACAGAATAAAATAATTTATTAGTCAGCTCCGGGGGTCTTCTGCCGGGGCCCCCCACCACCACCCCATTGGGCCCCGGGCTACGCCGTTTTCTGCCAGGGGGGGCCACACCCACATGGGTTAAGGTCACATGGTGGCATCACCACGCCCACGCCCTATGCCAATATAAGATGGTGCCCACCGCTCTGTCGGCATTTCAGCGCCAGACCTCGTCGTGTCAACATCAAATGGAAGAAGAAGCCCTGGCACCGGCGGAGCCAGGCAGAAGCGGAGGGCACCGGAGAAGCCCGCGAGTGTCACCCCGCGGCGGAAGACAGCGGAGCTAAGCCCTGGCCCCAGCGGAGGCGCCAGGCAGAAGAGGCTATCGAGAGCCCCCCCCGGCAGAAAACGGCAAAGCCCGCGGCCCTCCCCCATAAGCAGGAAGCTTCGTGGTGAAGGGGGTCGCGGCGGAAGACGGCTAGAAGACCGGAGTGGGATGTTCGACCCCCACCCTGGCAGAAAATGAAGAAGCCCGCGGCCCTCCCCCATAAGCTTGGATCTTCGTGGTGAAGGGGGTCGCGGCGGAAGACAGCGGCGGCGAAGACCGGGGTGGGTTGGCGGAAGACCCCCGGAGCTGACTAATAAATTATTTTATTCAGTGTGGTGTCTTATTTTTACACTTTTACCACCAGGTGAATGGGTAGGGGTACGATGTACCCCATACTTATTCACATAGGGTGGGGGGCCGGAATCTGGGGGCTGCCTTATTAAAGGGGGCTCCCAGATTCCGATTGGCATACCCCAACAACCAATGGCAAGGGTTGTCGGGAAGAGGCTCTTGTCCCCATCGACATGGGGACAAGAGTGCTTTGGGGTGGGGGGGCAGTACCCCCCTCCCTCAAAGCACACACTCCCCCACCCCCATTCCTGTCCGGCCAGACTGCGTGCCTGGGATGAGGGCTCGGTATGGATCTGGGGGGGAACCCCATGCCATTTTTGGCATGGGTTTAACCCCTCACGTTCCAGACCAAGCCGAAGAGCCTACTGTACCCCTGGAGGGGGACCCACGCCGGTTTCAAGTTTGAAATTTGGCGCGGAGTTCCCCTTCAGTGTCAGCGCAGGCTGAAAACTGGCGCACGGCATTCCCCGAAATTTCCCTCTGTGCATGCCCAGTATGCAAATGAACCTTCAGAGGTTCTGGCGCACTTTGCAAGCGCACGGGGATCGGTTTTTAAAAGTCACTTTCACTTTCAATTCGGCCCGCCACACACGTTCAAACACATGTCACTACACTTCCCCTGCATCACCCCCTCCCTCCCCTAATAAACTCCCGCCCGAATCCCCGATATTTACATTACTAAATGTTGTACGCCAGCTCTGTACTGGTGTACTGTGCGCCCTCTCCTGGGCGCATTAGGCATTTTAGTAAATGGAGAAATACACTGCACTGGCAGTGTAACTCTTTGGTAAATGTCAAAAACACGTTTACTCCTGCTTGTGCACCATGAGTCATGGCGCACAGGCTTGGTAAATGACCCCCAGAGAGATTATCTTTTTAGCTAGCTAGATAGAGCAGGCTAGTCAGTTTAGCTTTATTACAGTGTGTAGAGAATATATATACATCCTTAGGAGTTGTACATGTATTTATACACTGTATAGCTTACCGTATTTTCCGGCGTATAAGATGACTCGGCGTATAAGACGACCCCCTAATTTTCCAGCCAAAATGTTGGTTTTGTGATATACTCACCGTATAAGACTACCCCCTTCTTACTAGTCATGCCTCGCCTCACGGTGCCACCATTACATGCCAGACTATGCCACTACATGCCAGACTGTGCCCCATTACATGCCAGACTGTGCCCCATTACATGACCAGACTGTGCCCCATTACATGCCAGACTGTGCCCCATTACATGACCAGACTGTGCCCCATTACATGACCAGACTGTGCCCCATTACATGACCAGACTGTGCCCCATTACATGACCAGACCTGCCTTATTACATGACCAGACCTGCCCCATTACATCACCAGACTGTGCCCCATTACATGCCAGACCTGCCCCATTACATGACCAGACTGTGCCCCATTTCATGCCAGACCTGCCCCATTACATGCCAGACCTGCCCCATTACATGACCAGACCGTGCCCCATTACATGACCAGACCTGCCCATTACATGACCAGACCGTGCCCTTACCTTATCCCATGCGAATCGCGGCCGTGTAACCTAACAGCTTTCCTTACCAGAATCGCGGCCGTACGATTTTTCAAAAGCCACGCCTCCGACGTCTTCTGTTCCGTGATAGGCGGAACATTCAGCTTCCCATGAGGCACTGTGTTCAGTGTTCGCCTATCACAGAGGCCCTCTCGTCCGAGGACGAGAGGGCCTCCGTGATAGGCGGACACCAAACACAGGACGAGAGGGCCTCCGTGATAGGCAGACACTGAACACAGTGCCTCCTGGGAAGCTGATTGTTTCCACCTATCACGGAACAGAAGACATCAGAGGCGCGGCTTTTGAAAAATCGTACGGCCGCGATTCTGGTAAGGTAAGCTGTTAGGTTACCGGCGTATAAGATGACCCCCGACGTTTAAGAAGATTTTAAGGGGCTAGAAAGATGTCTTATACGCCGGAAAATACGGTAGCTAGATCTGCTATTAGTATTTGTCAGGCAGGAGATAGTGCAGGCAGGCGATTGTGCATAGCTGCAGTGCTCTAACGTGTTGTATTGCCTGTGGCTGTGTGCTGTGTTTAGTTTACACCTAAACATACTGGGTGTTACTGCAATTGTCCTGCTTATTTGCACCTAAGCGCATTTGCTTTAAGTGCACGTTTGCTGTGTAATAGCACGCAAGCGCATTTACTGTAAGTACACGTTTACTGTGTAATTGCATGTAAACTAATTTACTGTAAATGCACATTTGCTGTTTAATCACACGTAAGCGCATTTACTGTAAGTGCACGTTTGCTGTGTAATCGCACGTAAGCGCATTTACTGTAAGTGCACGTTTGCTGTGTAATCGCACGTAAGCGCATTTACTGTAAGTGCAAGTTTGCTCTTTAGTAGCACGTAAGCGCATTGGGCCATATTCAGGTAGATGAGAGCATCTTTGCTCTGGAGTAACGCTTCTCATTTACGTTACTCTGCCAAAATTTTAGGAGCAAGTGCTGTTATTCATGAAGCACTTGCTCCTAAAGTTGCAGCAGCGCATTGCAAATGAGCCGGCGGAATTCAAATTGGGCGTGTACGGGGCGTGTAATATTTAAACTATGCGCGATCCCGCGGCGAACGTACTGCGCATGCGTCGAGTGTCAATGCATCCCAGTGCGCATGCTCCAAATTCTGTCAGTGAACGTCAATGACGTCACATCCCCATTCATGAACGTTTTACGCAAGGGACGCGATTATTTTTTTTTCCGACGCGATGACGACGCCTATACTTAACATAGGATACTCCACTAGGGGGCTGCTTTATCTTTACGTCGCGTATCGCTTCCGGAAACGTCGTAAAGTCACTGCGTCGAGCCCGAAAAAGATCGTGAATTTCCGACTCCCGCTGATTAACATATTTTTTCAGCGTTAATCAGCGGGAACGCCCCCGGCGCCATTTTTAAGTTGAAGTAACGATGCGATGGCGAAATTCAATTACGCCGATCGCATCGGAACACCAACCCAGCGTTTCTTGTTTTCTGGTTATAGAAAACAGAAACGCCGGCTTAAAGTGACAGTTAGGCTGGAGTATCACAGATACTCCAGCCTAACTCTACCTGAATCTGGCCCATTTACTGTAAGTGCACGTTTGCTCTTTAGTAGCACATAAGCGCATTTACTGTAAGTGCACGTTTTCTGTTTAATCGCACGTAAGCGCATTTACTGTAAGTGCACGTCTGCTGTTTAATAGCACGTAAAAGCATTTACTGTAAGTGCACGTGTCCTGTTTATTTGCACCTAAGCGCATTTTCTGTAAGTGCAAGTTTGCCGTTTAATCGCACGTAAACGCATTTACTGAAAGTGCAAGTTTGCTCTTTAGTAGCACGTAATCACATTTACTGTAAGTGCAAGTTTGCTCTTTAGTAGCACGTAAGCAAATTTACTGTAAGTGCACGTCTGCTGTTTAATAGCACGTAAAAGCATTTACTGTAAGTGCACGTGTCATGTTTATTTGCACCTAAGCGCATTTCCTGTAAGGCACAATTTTTCTGACCCAGTTTAACAGGGGCGCCTAATAACAATTTTTGATGCAATACTTTGCACGTGGCTCTTTGTTGTGCTCCAATTAGAGTTATTGGGAGGGGTTGCAGTGTTGTGTTGTGCCGAAGGCACAATTTTCACCCCCTGTTTAACAGGGGCGCCTAATAACAATTTTTGATGCAGTACTTTGCACGTGGCTCCTTGTTGCGCTCCAATTACAGTATTTTTGAGGGGTGCCCTTTTTTCTAAAATTTTTCTTTCACAAAAAATAATTGATTGAGCCAAGATCTAGCATTGTAATGGCCCCCCACCACCGCTAAAATAATCAACATATTGTTGCCACACAGCACGGGCGCAAGCAGTATTAAATTACTTTTTTCTGAGAGTAATCTCATGTTGTGCAGGGACATTTCTAAACACGTGCCACTACTATAGACACCCATCAGGTACGATATTTAAAGGAATTTTTTTTACTTTAAACATCATTAAAATGGCTGCTCCGGAAAAAACGACCGTTTTTAAAACTTTTTTTTTCCATTGATACATGTTCCCTGGGGCAATACCCGGGTTCTGAAAGACGTTTTCCAACATTAAATTGAATATTGGTCTTTAAAATTAGCATTTTTGAATTTGAACGTTCGAGTTCCATAGACTTCAATGGGGTTCTAAATGTTTGCATGAACCCGTGGTCTGTTCGAACGTTCTGGTGCGAACCGAACGCGGGTATGTTCGGCTCATCCCTATTTGTCAGGCAGTTGATTGTGCTAGCTGCAGTGTTATAACGTGCTGTATTGCTTGTGTGCTGTATAGTTTGCACTTACTGTAAACCTTCTTGTAGTTTACTGCACTTGTGCTGTATAGTTTGCACTTACTGTAAACCTTATTGTAGTTTACTGCACTTGTGCTGTATAGTTTGCACTTAAACCTACTTCTAGTTTACTGCACTTGTGCTGTATAGTTTTCACTTAAACTTGCTTGTAGTTTACTGAACTTGTGCTGTATAGTTTGCACCTAAACAGACTTGGGGCCAGATTCTCAAAAGAGATACGCCGGAGTTTCGTAGGAAACACTGTCGTATCTCTGTTTTTTTTACTGGGTATCTATGTGTGTGATTCCTAGAATCACTTACGCATTGATACAGTGAAGATCCGACATGTGTAAAACAATTACAATGTCATCGCTGGCTGCTAGGTGGCCTTTACGATGATTTCTCATTTGCCTATGCAAATGAGCCTAATCCGACGATTCCCGAACGTTTTTACGCCGCCCCGTCGTCGTTTACGTTGTTTCCGTACGCGTTAGGTTACCCCTGCTATATGAGAGGTAACCTTACGAAGTTCCATCGTTGCCATGTTAAGTATGACGTCGGGTCAGCGTCGTCTTTTTCCGTCGGTTACGTTGTTTTACTAAGTCGTTCGGGAATAGGGATTTACGTAAACGACGCTCACGTCGGTTTCATTCACTTTTTCCGACGTGAGCTGGAGCATGCGCACTGGGCTATTTTTGAGGCTGGCGCATGCGCAGTTCGATCGACGCGGGGGCTCGCTTAATTTAAATACAAGCCGTCCCCTTTGAATTACGCAGGGATACGCAAAGCCATTTACACTACGCCGACACAGCTTACGGAGCAAGTGCTTTGGGAATACGGCACTTGCTCTGTTAAATTGCGGCGGCGTAGTGTAAATGGCTTACGCTACGCCAGCGTCAATTCTACGGGAATCTGGCCCTTGGTGTCTACTGCACTTGTGCTGTATAGTTTGCACTTAAACCTACTTGTTGTTTACTGCACTTGTGCTGTATAGTTTGCACCTAAACATACTTGGAGTTTACTGCACTTGTGCTGTATAGTTTGCACTTAAACCTACTTGTAGTTTACTGTACTTGTGCTGTATAGTTTGCACCTAAACCTACTTGGTGTTTACTGCACTTGTGCTGTAAAGTTTGCACCTAAACCTACTTAGGGCCAGATTCAGGTAGATTGGAGCATCTTTACTTTGGAGTAACGTTTCTCATTTACGTTACTCCGCCGACACTTTTGGCGCAAGTACTGTTATTCACATAGCACTTGCTCCTAAACTTGCGCCGGAGTAACGAAAATGCGTTGGCGTAACCCGACGCAAGTGGAAGTGGGTGTGATCATATGTAAATGATGGGCGGAGCCCAGCGCAGAGGCTTACGTTCAGCGCATCAACCACGGAGCATGCGCAGTGAGTGAGGCTCCACTCGCCCCCTTGTGCGCATGCTCACAACTTCCGTCGGCACCACTTCACGGGAAACGTCAGCGCAATGTGTTCCGTTGCGCGTATAAAAGCACCAGCGGAAGCGCCATTCCGGCGCAAAAGTATTTCCGTTTCCCCCCACCCCAGGGAAGTTACTTTTGCTCTGTTATGGCTGCTCCCGCTACCCCCAAAGAGAGGAGGAACCTCAATTTCAATCCTCAAGAGGTCTCTATTGTTATTTCGGCTATGGAGACCCACAACGATGTCCTCCATGGCAGGAAAAGCCGAAAGACCACCCGGGAGAGGAAGCAGGCCATCCTGGCAAGCATTGCTGCCAGGGTTAATATTTTGGGGTACTCCACCCGGACTGCTGGCGATATTGCCAAGAAGATCAACGATCTACGGCGCAAGGTTCGAGGCAAGGTGGCCACCATTAGAAGGCATGAAAGTGGCACGGGTGGTGGACCCCCATGTGCGGTCAGCCTGACCACAGAGGAGGAGGTGGTCGCCCGCTGCCTGGAGAGGGAGCAGTTGGAGGGGGTCCCTGGATATGACTCCATGGAGGAAGGCTCCAAGACAGGTAAGTGTTTTTTAACCCCTATTTGGTGTGTTGCATGTGGGGGGGGAGGGTACATGTGCCAAGTGTGTGGGACCACCAACAGGTGTCTGCTTTGTGTCATCCACAGATGACGGAGCTGGGACATCATCTGTCGGTGGCCAGTCCACCCCATCCCCCCAACGGCATCCAGTGCCCGTGCCCCTGGGTGCTCAAGACACCGAGGTGGAAAAGGAGAGTGCCCACACCTCACCTGCAGAGGTCGTTGAGGAGGAGCCTGTTGGGGCAGAGCAGGACATAATTTTATATTTGGACGAGTCCTCCTCTTCTGCAGGGCCCTCTCAGATCCCCTCCCCCATCATAGGAAGCCCCTCAAGGGCGACTCCATCCCCCCGGGGACAACCATCTACTGGCCCCAGGAAGGCCACCCGTAAGACCAGGGGGGTGTCTGATCTGGTCCAGGACCAGGTGGCGAGGGATCACGCCAGGCAGACCCAGCAAATGGGGGACATAGTTGGGCACCTGGACAGAGTGGCTGACAGCCTGTGCTCCGTGGCCCAAATATCTTCTGCAGTGCAGGATGTGAGCTGCAACTGCGCTGCAGTGGTGACCAGTCTGGGGGAGGTGCAGGGAGATATAAGGCACCTCACTGCAGCCGTCCAGGCAAACACTGCTGCCATCCGGGACCAGGGGAGGCAGAGTCGGCGGGCCCAGCATTACCAGGTCACCGGGCAGCTCAGGATGCAGGCCCAGCAGCTCAGGGTGCAGGCCCAGACCAATTCGTACCTCGGCCGGATTGCCGTGGCCTTGGAGGGCATGCAGGCCACACCTGCCAGGAGTGGCCCACCCGGGGATCAGCCACCTCCAGATGCCCCCCCCCAACCCCACCCACTCCATCCAGGCAGCTGAGGAGCCAGAGAGAGGCCACCAGAAGGAGCCCCCGGCATCCTCGATGATGTTATTTTTTATTTTTTTTTGAATGCTCAGGTTATGAGATTTTTATAAAAAAAAATTGGAATGCTCAGGATATGAGTTTTTTTTATTATTTTTTTGGAATACTCTGGATTTGAGATTTTTATTTTGTGATTCTACTCTGGATATGAGATTTTGATTTTGTGATTATACTCTGGATATGAGATTTTTATTTTGTGATTCTACTCTTGATATGAGATTTTGATTTTGTGATTATACTCTGGATATGAAATTTTTAATTTTTGAGACTGCACACGTTGCAGTGTGAATGGTGTGTGAATGTGAGGGGGTGGCACTCCTGCCAGTAAGGGGTGTCACCCTCGGCCATGGTGGTGAAGTTAACCCCACGGCTGTATGAATGACGTGTGAAAGGTGTATGAATGGACAGCGACATCATTGGGGCCTTGACGCTGGCGTTGCTGCTCCCAAGTCCTACATGCTGGACTTGGGCTAATCCAATGTGATGTGGATGTGGTGTGTGTGATCTAGGGACATCAGTGGTGTGCATGCATGCATTGTCTGTGTGATTAATGTTTTGGTTTAGTGTCCAAAGATGCCTAAGGCGAGGACCCTCCTGACTGCTCTTCCATCAGCAGACTGGTTCTCCTCTGGCAGGTGGGGACTGTGTGGGTCGGGGGTCAGGTCATCACGCATGTCAATCTGCAGGCCTTTTCTCATGGCAAAGTTGTGCAGAATGCAACATGCACCAATGATCTGACACACAAAGGTAGGGGAATACAATAAGGCCCCCCCGGACTTATCCAGGCAGCGGAAACGGGACTTCAGGAGCCCAAATGTTTGCTCCACCACTGCACGGGTTTTGATGTGTGCTTCATTGTATTTTCTCTCTCCTCTGGTTTGTGGGTTCCGGAAAGGAGTCATGAGATGGGGTCCCAGTGCATATGCAGAGTCACCTGTAAGGGAAAAGACAGGAAGATGTTAGTCATGCATGTGCCCCTTGTGATGTGTGCATCATGGGAGGGGATAGTCATGCCTGCCACCCATGTCACTCACCAACCAGCCAGCTGTCCCCTTACATGTTCTGCTCTAATTCTGCTGGGATGGGGCTCTGACGGTATATAAAGCTGTCATGGCTGGACCCGGAGTGTTTGGCACGGACGTGCCATATGAGGCGTTGGACATCAGCTATCACCTGTACGTTGATGGAGTGCCAATGCTTCCGATTGCGGTATATGTGCTCTGTGGCACTGGGGGGCTGAAGGGCCACATGTGTGCAATCAATGGCCCCCACAGTGCGTGGGAATCTGGCAATGCTGTAGAAATCTGTCATTGCCTTCAGCCGCAGCTCCTCAGTGGTGGGTCTGATGAAGTGGTGGGACATGCGTCTGAGGATTGCAGGGACAACCTGGTGCACACATCTGCTCATGGAGGACTGTGACATCCCAGCCACCACTCCACTTGTACGCTGGAATGATACACTGGCAAGGAAATGAAGTGTTGCCAGTACCTTCACCAGTGGCTGCACTGCTTGTGAGCGGTGTGTCTTGCTGGTGATGTCACCCTGCAGGGTTGTGGTTAGTTCAAGTATTGCATCAGGGCTGAATCTGAAGAGGCGATACACCTCCTCATCCCCCATGCCAAAGAGGCTCATGTGCGTGCGGTATATCCTCTCACGTGCCCGCCTCCTCCGTACCGGGGGACCCAGTACTATTGCTAGGACCGCGACTGCCCCTGGCATGTTGGCACACAGAGGTGTTGTCCTTGCACGTGTGGTTGTTCAGCTTGCTAGTTTCGTCGGTAACGCTGCTGCTGTAGCTGCTCTCCTGCTGACCTGAGGCCGTCTGGAGTAAAGATAAAGCAGCTATTTGTAGAAATAACTTTGCACCGGACGGACGAGATACGCGCGGCGCATGTAGCCAGCGTATGGTGCTAATCCATTCGCGAATCGGGAAATCTCCCTCATTTGCATATTTGCAGGGGAAATCAATAGGCGCGACTGATGCACCAAGCGAAATTATGCGCTGACGAGACTCTGGCGTCGGAAAGTTAAGCCGATCGGAAATGGCCCGTTTTCTGTCGCATCTAGTTTGGTGGGTACGGCCACATAGAAACGACGGCGCATATTTACAGTTACGCGGCGCATATCGAAATACTCCAGCGCAACTCTACCTGAATCTGGCCCTTAGTGTATACTGCAAGTGTGCTCTGTAGATTGCACCTAAACCTACTTGTTGTATACTGTAAGTGTGCTCATTAATTTGCACATAAAGCTACTTGGTGTGTACTGCACGTGTCCTCTGCAGTTTGCACCTAAAGCTATGAGGTGTGTGGACTGATTTTGTCCTCTTCAGTCCATTATAATGTCTGTAAGGACAACAAAAAGAGGCAGAAAGTCATGAGGGCAAGCAGGCTCTGCATCTAGAGGCAACAGTTCTGGTGGTGGACACGGTGCATCCTCTTCAGCACGTGGCAGTTGCACATGCTAGTCCTTCTTTTCGGGAGCTGGCCGTGTTGGGTCTCAACCCATGCCTCGCTGGACAGGGCGGTCAGTGGTAAGGTGCATATTACCACTGACTCATGGTCCAGCAGGCATGGACAGGGACGTTACCTCTCTTTCACAGTGCATTGGGTGAATCTGCTGGCAGCTGGGAAGGATGCAGGGCAAGGTACACCCCCTCCTCTTCTTCTTCCTCTGTGGCCTCTTCCTGTGCTGATGTGTCCTTGGAACCAGCCGTGCTCCGTAGGCGTACGAGGGGCTACGCAGGAATGAAGGCAAAGAGATGCCATGCGGTGCTAGAGCTGGTGTGATTGGGAGACAGGAGCCACACTGGGGCAGAGGTTCTGTCAGCTCTGCAGGGGCAGGCTCAGAGGTGGTTGACGCCACGCCAGCTTAAGCCAGGAATGGTGGTTAGTAACAATGGCACCAACCTCCTCTCTGCCCTGCGACAGGGACAACTGACCCATGTGCCTTGTTTTGCTCATGTCCTGAATTTGGTGGTGCAGCGGTTTTTGGTCCTGCTTGCACACAGGAAGAGGACGAGGAGGAGGAGGAGGATGATGATTGTATGATCAGCATGGAGGTGGAGCCTAGCACTCAGCATTAGCAGCAGCAGTCTTCAAGGGATCATTTACAGTCCCAAGGAACCCATGGACTTTTACGTGGCTGGGATGAGGTGGCCTCGGATCCTGTCGTCCTCAGTGACCCAGAGGACTGTGCTCCTGTGCCCTTTAGCAAACCTACGCTGCATGGCCTCCTGGATCCTGCAAAGCCTGCGTAAGGATCCTCGTATTCGTGGTATCAAGGAGCGGGATCATTACTGGCTGGCAACTCTGCTTGATCCACGTTACAAGAGTAAGGTTGCGCACCTTATCATGCCATCGCAGAGGGAGCAGAAGATGAAACATCTTCAGGAGGCCTTGCAGAAAGGTCTGTGCAACGCGTTCCCAGAACCTGGGGGATTACCAAATCCTGGTCCTGGACAACGTGTTGCTGAGGCTTCGGTGAGTCACAGAAGGAGCGTTGGAGAAGGTGGCCGTCTGACCGATGCGTTCAGACAATTTTTTAGTCCCCAGCCCCAAGGTATGACCGGTTCAAGCAACCATCGCCAGTGTATGGTTTAGATGGTGCGGGAATACCTAGGGGCAAGAGCAGACTTGGACACCTTTCCCACCAAAAATCCTGCTGGAGGCTTTGTCACCGATCAAAGGGTGCGCCTCTCCACTGACTCCGTTGATCGACTGACCTTCATAAAAATGAATCAGGCTTGGATCAACACCAGCTACCAAGCACCTGATGCTGATGTAACTGAATATTTCTTTGGAAGTGTCATATCCCTTGGAGACTACCTATGTTGATGCAGAGTCACTATCCTGTTATGCTGACTGAATATCATTTCCTTCCTCGATGATCTTGCTGATAGCTAGTAAGAACATTGTTGGTTCTGGGTACTGCCACCAGTGGCCAAGGCCCAATTTTTCTAACCCTGTTTAACAGGGGCGTGTAATAACAATTTTTAATGCAAAACTTTGCATGTGGCTCTTTGCTGCGCTCCAATTACAGTATGTGTGAGGGGTTGCAGTGTTTTGGCACCAGCACCAGTGCCTAATGCCACGTACACACGATGGGCCAGATTCTCAGAGGCGCTACGCCCATGTAAATGGATATGCGTGGCGTAATTGTAAATGTGCGCCGGCGTATCGATGCGCCGTAAACACAGAGCCACATACGCCTGAATTTTTTTTTCGTCTGAGCGGCGAAAATGTTTTAAGCTAGCGTGGCGTAGGCGCATAGTTACGCATCGCGCATATTCAGCTCCCATTGAATTAGCATGCAAATATGCAAATGAGGGAGATGCGCGGATTCCCGAAACTACGCGCGTTCGGCGTAGGCTACGCGTGGTGCGCGTAACACGAAAGCCTTGAGTAAACATACCCCTCATGAAAGCACGGGTAACTTTGCTCAAGACCGTGTGCAAGTCAGCTGGAGAGCAACTACAGCAGCATCATAACGGACGAGCTGAGCAATCACACTTACTGGACAACACATTCGTATGCCAACATGCCAGGGGCAGCCATGGTCTTATCACTACTAATGTATGCAGAGGAAGAGGCGCATAGAAGGAGGAGGAGGAGGAGGGGGGCACGTGAGAGGATCTACCGAGCGCGCATGAGCCTCTTTGGCATGGGTGAGGAGGAGGTGTATCGCATCTTCAGATTCACCCCTGCTGCCATCCTGGAAATAACCACAGCCCTGCAGGATGACATCACCAGCCCAACACACCGCTCACATGCACTGCAGCCACTGGTGAAGGTACTGGCAACACTCCATTTCCTGGCCAGTGGATCATTCCAGCGTACAAGTGGAGTTGTGGCTGGGATGTCACAAACCACCATGAGCAGATGTCTGCACCAGGTTATCCCCGAAATCCTCAGACGCATGTCCCACCACATCATCAGACCCACCACTGAGGACCTGCGGCAGAAGGCAATGACAGATTTCTACAGACTTGCCAGATTCCCACGCACCATCGGGGCCATTGATTGCACACATGTGGCACTACAGCCCCCCAGTGCCACAGAGCACATTTACCGCAATCGGAAGCACTGGCATTCCATCAATGTACAGGTGATAGCTGATGCCAAATACCTCATATGGCACGTCCGTGCCAAAGACCCCAGATCCAGCCATGACAGCTACATATACCGTCAAAGCACCATCCCAGCAGATTTTGAGCAGAACGTGTATGGAGACAGCTGGCTGGTTGGTGAGTGACATGGGTGGCAGGCATGACTGTCCCCCCCCATGATGCACACATCACAAGGGGCACATGCACTACTAACATCCTCCTGTCTTTACACCCCATCTCATGACTCCTTTCCGGAATCCCCAAACCAGAGGAGAGAGAAGACATCTTTTTTTGAATGTCCTGCGAGGTCCAGATCTCGTGTGAGAGGGCATTAACCTGACAAGCCACCTTCATCAAAATGTCATCCCTCCGGGACTTGCTGGTCCGGGCACTGTCAGCACCATGGAGCCTGGAATCGTACTTTACCATTGCCGCAATGACAATGGCCCTCTCCTCTAGGGAGAAATTTTTCTTTCTCCTCTCCTTCCCAATAGAAGCCATGGTCATGCAAAAGATTTCCCTGTGACAATCCAAAAAATGGGAGACTTTTGCGCTGCACGGGCGCATGTGTGGGCGCATTATATACACAGCGCCGGCGAATCGTAGGGAGGCTTTGTGCATGCGCAGAAGGCATCCACATCACGGCGCATGCTCCGTTCGTCCCGGCCTTCATTTGCATGGGGTCACGCTTCATTATAATGCAACACGCCCACTTCCCTCCTACTTTGGAGTTGCGCCGGATTACGCCGATGAATTTCCGCTACGCAGGCGCATCTTGGAGCGCATTTGCTTAGGGAATACGGTACTTGCCACTCCGCATTACGTCGGCGTAGTGCATCTGAGATGCGCTACGCCTGCATAATAATGCGCGCATCTACGAGAATCTGGCCGATCACTTTTTGTGATGGAAAAAAATGACATTTTTAAAAATGTCATTTAAAATGATTGTGTGTGGGCAAAATGTCATTTTATGTCTTCTGAAAAACGACCAAAAAATTTTTTATGTCATTTTTTAAAATGTCATTTTTTGTGTCATAAAAAATGATCATGTGTGGGCAAAAATTTTGTTTTAAACCCGCACATGCCCAGAAGCAAGTTAGGAGACAGGAGGTAAAACTGCCATTCATAAAGGAGTAAGCACATTCATCACGCTGTAACCGACAAAAAAGCAGGAATCGTCTTTTACTAACAAGTAATTAGCTAAAAGCAGCCTCAAGGCAAATAGAACTTCCCCTTTAGAGTGCCGTCGTTTTGTTCATCATTTTCCAAAAATGATGGTGTATAGGCAACATCATTTTTAATGATGAAGTTGGAAAAATTACATTTTTTTTCATGAAGAAAAATTACATTTTTTTTTCATCACAAAAATTGATCGTGTGTACGGGGCATAATGCCGCGTACACACGATCATTTTTTGTGATGAAAAAAAACGACGTTTTCTGTGAAGTAAAAAACGACGTTTTTGAAACGTCTCTTTTCAAAGACGATGTTGCATACACACCATCGTTTTTTCACAAAAAGCGAGGTTACGTTCACCACTCTTTTCCATTGAAGCTCGCTTCATAACTAGCTTCTGGGCATGCGCGGGTTGAAAAACTTTGTTTTAAACAACGTTTTTGCTACACACAGTGACTTTTTGTGAAACAAAAAACGACGTTTTGAAAAACGACACAAAAAATTCAAGCATGTTGGAATTTTTTTTTGGTCGTTTTTTTGAAGACAAAAAACAACGTTTTGCCCCCACACGATCAATTTAAATGACGTTTTAAAAAACAAAGTTTTTTTTCACCGCAAAAAACGACCGTGTATACGCGGCATTAGGCCCAATTTTTCTGCTCCTGTTCAACTGGGGAGTGTAATTACAATTCTTGATCTAATATTTCACAGCAGGGCGTTCCAGCGCCCACCAAGACTAACTGTGATGCCGCGTACACACGATCACTTTATGTGATGAAGAAAAAACGTAAATTTCATTGACCGTGTGTAGGGGAAAACGTTGTTTTATGTCTTGTAAAAAACGACAAAAAAAAATTGAAGCATGCTTCAATTTTTTGTGTCGTTTTTAAAAACGTCGTTTTTTGTTTCACAAAAAGTCACCGTGTGTGTGGGGATGTTAAGGGTTAACATAAGTTGTCCATATATTGCATATATGCTGTCTGTATATCAGAATGACATGAGCAATTCTTGTGATGACCATATATAGTAGTAGTCAGTTTGAATGTCTTGTGACCTAAGTTTTGTGGTTTCTATAACCAGTTTGTGGCGGTTGACATATATACCAGCCTTAATCATGAGACGAGTTCTAACTTAAGCAATAAATAACGGTAACTTTTAACCAATGATATTTTAGCAGCATCACCCAAAAGGGGGGCGTCCGCCCAGTAACAGTGTATTAACCAATGATGTTAAGACATGTACTTGTGTACTTCCTTTGAATCTCTATATGTTTTTTATAAAAGAAACTGTTCGCGCCATATTACATCAGAATGATTTAACCTATTATCGTGTCAGTCTCGTTACTGCAAGGGCTAAAATCATTCTCCTGGTACCAGACAGGACATCATACCAAGGGTCAGTACTTTATACCTTACAATTTGGGGTGTGCTTTCAGTTTGGGGGCTCTTCCGGGGTGCAGGGGATCTCCTTTCGTCTGTCGGAAGGCTCGGATCAATTCCTGTATTCCTAATAATTCTCAGTCGGGGACTGTGATAAGAATTGTGTCTAGGACACGACGTGTAAGGGTTTTGGATAAGACATCAGGGATGTCCAGATGTCCAGATAAGATAAGCCTCAGGGAGACATAGATATACCCTTGGTATGATCGCCTAAAATATTGATGTTTAAAGTATTAAGTAATATATTGTTGTTTAAAGTATTAAGAATTTTAGAGTAATAAGAAATTATCTGTTTGTGCGGTACAGGTGCTTAGAAGGTGAGCTAAGCCAAGGACTGCTTTGAGATGTGTTTGGCAAACGTATAAGACGCCCCATCTCCGTGGCTAGGCGAAAGCTATATGACCCACGGTTGATGAAAGCAAGTGATACTGAGCCGGGCGTCTGTGTAATCTGTATAACTTGTCCTTGATGTAAAATTTGTTTAGTATTTAATATAACTGAGTGGAATTTAAAAATCTGCCAAGTTAGTTTTAATAATCCCTCCCAAAGAAAGTAAAACAGTATTTAGGTTGCAGGGTAAATTTTCCAGAAAGACAACCTGTCACGATCACACTTGTCAGTGGCAAATTTCTAACCACAAGCGAGCGTCTCGTGACGGGGCTATATGAGGAACTAAAAGAATAAGAAGGAATTTCTACTAAGCACATAAGACTGGCTGTGATACTTCACAGCCCGCATTATCTTTGACCACCACTAGAGGGAGACTCCACCCCAATCCAACTAGCTGACCACACACAAGCAGATACAAATCTTACATACAACCTGGTGCACGCTAAGGGTTGGGACACAGTCTAGCAATTACTACACACTTCTAGTGTTCCTCCAGCTATCCTGTAAGCTTGAATCCCAGTGTTAATCACTATTTCCACTGTCCCCACACCCACACACCAGGCACACAATAAACCATAGCCTGCCACCACCCAACAGCTTGTCCGCAGACTGGTCTGCTGAACCACACACACACACACATACACACAGATCTCTGTCTGGCAGATCTGTTAGCTTACAATCAGCATGCAATCTGCCAACATACAGTGAAATTGCATACCGATTGGCACGTAACATAGACTGAGCACTTAGGCACCAAAACACAATACATTTTCATTGTGAATATATATCAAAACCAATATTCTACTACAAATGACCTGCCAGTTATGTATAGATAAAGAACTACGAGTTAATTACATTTTGCAAAATATTGATAATACCTATAAGAATTCTATTATCCAGGCAATAGTTAGAATTCCCAATAAGATTTGTACCATATTTAATCCAAGCAAAGTGGGGTCGTGCTTCCAGTGTGATTGGCACGACGATTTTTATTGTGTTGATACTACAATTGGTCACAGATTAGGGTGTGTTTATCCCACTGACGAACGCCGTTGTTTGAACCAATGGGGACCAAACATAGTAAAATTACCTCCTACCCTCCCCCCAATGTCCAAGAAACCTGCAAAGAATATGTTGCCCGAGTAGGAGGCACGGATTATTTTCTTATTAATCCCTGGGTGGATAATATAGCGGGATGGACAGAGGGATTACACAGTTGTTCACCCTTCCCTAGGGACGGGGCAAATGACCTGTTCCATTTGGATATGGTGAAGGGACTGTGTTTAGGAGATCAAAGCGCATGGCCATATTATGGTCCGGACCCACAATGGGAACAGGATTATATGAGACATGGGGGGGAGCAATGGTTAGAAGTTGCCCCCTATTGGTATGATAGACCCAGACCCAATTCTAAACGCCCCAAACCCATAGATCACTCAAAAAGATATGAGTTAGAGAAATTATGTATTAAGAAGGGAACTTCTGGCATAAACCCCATTCCACCCCCCAAATACCAAGCCCTATATCCACAATTCACTGAAGAAGAAATAATTTCAGGAGTAGTTGGAAATAACCGAAATCGTCCCGCTCCTACTGCCCCAATACACCCTGGATCCCAACAACTAATGCCCACGCAATCCTCTACTCTTACAGTTCAAATACCAACAGTCCAAACTTCAGCCCCTTCAGTTCTGATACCCGACAGTTCAGGACAGGAGGGATCAGAGGGGGAGGATCCAGATGAAAATAGGGGAGCTAGTGGTGGGACCACAGGGTCAGCAGTGGTAGATTTTATAAATAGTACAAGACTTGGAGAAATTCTCAGTCCCAATCGTAATCGGTCAGGGACCACAAGAAACGTGACCCATATGCCTTTTATGATGGTTGGGGATCAGTTATTGAAAAAGCCTATGGATATTGAAGATATTAATAGGATTTTAAAACATTGCCCCAAACCCAATATAGCACCAAAAGGTTGCATAAGTTATCTAAAGAAGGCATGCAAGGGGAGGAATTTCACACAGGAAGATATGAGACTGATAGTTGATGGAATTGTAGAAACCCATTCCGAATGGAAATGGGATAAGGTTCCTGCTATCAGTATCACGGACCTCGCAAAGCAAACTGCAAATACTTACCCTTTGAATACGGAAGAGGGGCAGAAGCAAATGTGTGTAGAATTAGAGGCACATATGATAGAAGTTTTCAAGTCCCGATCCTCCCTCCCTGTTGCTGTTTCTTGCAAACAGAAACCCGGAGAAGGAGTACTTGAATTCTGGAAAAGATTTGTGAAATGCTGGACGGAAGATGCCGGTCTCCCAAAAGCGGATAATGAACAATTGCTCATTTCCACTTTTATTAGCAACCTCTCATCACACATTAGTCTCACAGTTAAACAAGCTGTGTCAACATGGCCCTCTGATACGGAAAAACAGTTTGAAGAACATCTCCACCAAAAAGAAGCAGCAGGGGTCTTCGATGTAAAGAAACCCACTGTTTCTACTCATAATTATCAGGGAAGAAGAAACCCTGACAATTATAGACAAACCAGAGGTAGGAGACCAGAGAGGGGACAGTCATTTAATCGCAGTAACATGGACAGGGATCACATGAATAGAAACGCACAGGACCGACCTTGTTACAATTGCGGCCGTTCCGGCCATTGGGCCAGAAATTGCCCCCTACCTGACAGAAGGGCCAATTCCCAAGACCAGAACCCTGGCCTGACCAAGACAAATACCCAACCTAGATTTGACATAGACTGGACTCAACAACCACGTTGACGAGGCCCGGAGGATTGCTCCCAGGCCTTTGCACAGATCACTGACAGTTGGGAAGAATCACCATTTATTGCACTTCCAGTCCAAGGGAGGTATGTTAAATTGTTGGTGGACTCAGGGGCAAATACCAGTGTTCTGTGTAGGGATCAATACCAAGGTCCCCTGAAAAGGTCTGATCCTTCAATGGGAATGAATGGGATAACCACCAAAACCTATGAAACGACTTTGCTCCCTGTCCATACTCCAGATGGACCATTTGTCATGAATCATGTTTTCAAGATTATCCCTGGTTGTCCGGTAAATTTGCTAGGAAGGGATCTTTTTGGAAAACTAGAACTTAGTATCCACTCGGGTCCGGACGGACTCAGTGTGGAATCTAAGGTGATACCTATAACCCGTCCCATTTTTGTCAGTCTACCGGTTTCCGATGAACTACTCACCGTTGATAACGGCATATGGTCACAGAATGATTTTGACACCGGTCTCATTGATTGTACCCCCTATCGGGCTACCCTGAAACCAGGTGCTCAACCAGTGTTTCATAAACAATACCCTTTGTCAAAAGAGAAACTAGATGGAATCAGACCTATGATACAGGACTTTTTAGAGAAGGGAATCTTGACCCCTATCTGCTCTGCATATAGTACCCCTATCAACCCTGTTTCCAAACCAGACGGTAGTGTCAGATTTGTTCAAGACCTAAGGGCTATAAATAATTTAATCATCCCTATTGCCCCGATAGTGCCAGATGTCACCTCTCTCCTTTCCTCCATCCCTGCACAGGCCACCTATTTTTCTGTAATTGATTTAAAAAGCGCCTTTTTCAGTATACCAGTACACGAGGACACTAGGCCTCTATTCGCATTCACCTTCGAGGGTCAACAACTCACCTGGTGCCTTATGCCCCAGGGATATGCTGATTCACCTGTTGTGTACAGCATAGTTCTCCAAGCCACATTAAAACCCTGGCACCCCCCCCCAAAGTTTCCGTCCTGTTACAATACGTGGATGATCTCCTCGTTTGTAATCTATCACAGGAGGCCTGCAGGGAAGATTGTTTATCGTTGTTAGGTTGGTTATATGAATGTGGGCACAAAGTTTCACCCAAAAAGTTTCAATGGTGGAAACAGGAAGTTGAATATCTTGGTTTTGTCCTCAGTCAAGGGAGTAGGAAAATCAGTCCTAGCCATATCCAATCTGTCATGGGCCTGGTCAACCCAATCACTCAGAAAGAAATGCTATCTTTTCTGGGTATGATAAATTACTGCAGACAGTGGATACCGGACTGTTCTTACTATGACAACATTTTGAGGCAATGTACACTGTCAGACAAACCAAAAAATATAATATGGTCACAAGAAATGTTAAACGCTTTTGAAAAGTTGAAGTTAGCAATGATGTGTAGTCCTGCTTTGGGCCTGCCTGAATATGTAAAGCCATTTCAGCTATATGCAAGGGACAACTGTAAAACCATGGCGGGGGTACTGACACAAGAACACGGAGGAAAGTTTAGACCCGTAGCTTTTTTTTCGAAGGTAATGCCAATTTCCGTACAAGGTATGCCCGCTTGTTTGAGAGCCCTAGCGGCATGTGCAATGGTGGTGGAAATGTCAGTAGTTTTCACCCTGGGCCACCCCACCACACTTTACACTATCCATCATGTCATCCATCTTCTAAGAGGGATACACACCCAGCATATGTCAGCCCAACGTCTAAGTGGATACGAAGTCATCCTCTTAGGAAACACATCCTTGTCAATCAGATACTGTTCCCCAAATGCAGGCCCTGCCCCTATCTTAAATGCATTATTGGGATTGAAAGGTGAGACAGATGACATTCCACAAGACCATGACTGTTTGACTTCTGTAACAACAGAGACTTCCCCTAGACTAGACATGGCAACCCTGCCCATACCAGATTCACATGTTGTGTTTGTGGATGGGTCATGCACAAGACCAAATGACACCACATACAACGCAGGATATGCCGTTGTAAGTTTACCTGACTGCATACATGAAGCAAAACCCATCCCCTATCAGGAGGCTCAGGCTGCCGAGCTGATAGCCTTGACCAGAGCATGCCAGTTGTTCGAGGGACAGTCTGTCACCATTTACACAGACTCAAAGTATGCCTTCTCCGTGGTCCATGACCACGTCGTTATCTGGGCCAGACGAGGGTTCATAGGAGCGGATGGGAAAATAATTTCTCACTCCCAGTTGATCAATGATCTACTAGCTGCAGTCCACCTCCCTTCAGAGATAGCCATACTACATTGTAGGGCACACACGGGGGGCGGAGATCCGATTTCCAGGGGCAATGCCTTGGCAGATAGAACAGCAAAGGAAGCCGCACTACAAAAACCAGCTACTCTACAAATGGCCGTACTAACACCACCCTCGTTAGATGACACACAAATGATAGTGGAACTCCAGTACTCGGCAAGTGACACAGATCTAAATGACTGGTGTTATCCAGTGTTGCAAAAGAGTCCAAAGAGTGGACTAATTTGCAAAGAGGGGAAACCATGCATCCCACAGGCTAGTGCACCACTTTTTATATCCCAGTACCATGGGGTAGGCCACAACAGTAAAGCTACAACGCTACTGTTGCTTAAAAATGATTTTTACATTACAGACGTTGACAAGTTAGTAGCTGGGTTTGTGCAGAGGTGCATCACATGCCTCCGGGCAAATCCTAACAACCCTAATCGGGCAGTTCACCAACACCTCAAGTATCCAACAACCCCATTCACTCATCTCCAAATCGACTTCACACACATTCCCCGTGACAAAGGAAGACATGAATATGCTTTGGTTATTGTGGACATGTTCTCACGATGGCCAGGGGTATATCCCACAAAGGCTGAGGATGCAAAGACAGTAGCAAGAATTCTAACTCAACATATTATTCCCAGGTGGGGATGCCCATTAGAGATAAACAGTGATCAGGGACCGGCCTTCACTTCAAAGATTAATCAAGAATTAGTTAAGGCCCTTAGGATAGAATGGAAATTTCATGTCCCATATCACCCCCAAAGTTCAGGGGTTGTTGAGAGAATGAATAGAACATTCAAAGACAAGTTAAGGAAGGCTACTGGAGGAACCTTCCACAAATGGAAGGAAGTGTTACCCATCATTCTTGCAGAGATTAGAATGACCCCCCACAAATCTTTAAGGATGTCACCTTTTGAAATACTAATGGGAAGACCCTTTCCCACCCCATGGGCAAAGAAACCCCTGGCCTTACAGGAAGGAGATTTAGAACAAATACAGGATCACTATGTTAGGACATTGATAACTAAACTAGATGAGATAGAGCAAAAAATTGTCTGTAAGTTTCCTTCTCTTCCACAGGAAAACACCCACCCTTTTATACCAGGAGATGTAGTGGTAGTAAAACACCTGACGAAGGATAAGAAGGCCAAGGATTTCGCCTATGGTCCAGAAACAAGTATTGTGGCCGTAACCCGTACAGCCGTGTTGACTTGGATCCATGCCACCAGAGTGAAATTGGTCCCCAGAGCAAGACTGAGAGCAGAACCGGTTGATGCAGATGACCAAAACAAAGGGGAAAGCCCAATCCTCCAACAAGGGGTACTAATGGGAGCAAATGACTCCGACCTCCCACAAATTGGATCTGAGGTAATAACGAGGGCTGATAGCCCTTACCTCCGACAAGATGACATCGCTTATTTCACCCCAGACTTCTGGGAAAGCCTTGTGCCTCCTATTTTGGACTGTCCTAATCGTATTCCTGCCAGTTTGGCTGATAACTAACTGTATCTATCACCCTGAAGATTTGGGACATATAAAGGGCATTTGTGGAAATCCCAACACTCCACAACAGGACAATACCAATAACACACATGATAGACACAAGAGAAATGAGAACTCAGAGGGTTTTACAGACAAAATGTTATTATTAAAGTTTAAATACGCCTATGCCCAGAAATCTGGATATGAAAAATGTTGGATATGTAGCAAGCTCCATCCTAGCACTACTAGGATTCCCCTAATGACAGTACCTCTAAACTTCACCCCTTTCCTTAACAACACACCTCCCCTCGTCCTTACCAATGTCACAAGAATGTTTTCAAATGATACCCCTACTTTTCAAATCATGAGTAGAAGTTATTTCCCAGACTGGTGTTTTAGGTTGGGGAATTCCACAAGGGGGGCTGAAGTTTGCCAACAAGCTAAAATTAACTTTTCAATGACTTCAATTGAAAGCCCTTTCTTTCACACTTCAGAACCTGCCCTAAACATCACATTCTTAGCTCCAGTTCCACCTCCCCAGTCTGCCAGTTATTGGCGAGTCTAACCTTTTCCAGTCTTTTTGACAAAATGATGTCAATATTCAATAAGCGACCTTTAGCTTTAGGGAACAATATTTACATCTGTTGTGGGAAAACATGCCATCCATGGATTCCCATAGATCCCCAGGGATGGTGTTACCTTGCATCGCTGATCCCTATAATGGGTGTGTTAGGGGATGATAAGGGAAGACATCTATTAGAAGCCAGCATGCACCCCAGATATCCCCTTAAATATCGTGGGAAACGGGATTTGTTCCAGGAGAAAGATATGGCATGGGCATGGTTCCCTTCATGGAATGGGTGGGGAATAGACTTAATGAAAAGGGTGAATAAATATGCGGGAATTATTGATGTAATAATGGAGAAGAACTCCGATGATATTACTAAATTAAACATAGAAACTAGAGCAATTAGGAAGCAATTAGAATTACATGAGTTAGCCATTGAGAGCATGAGCGCCGCTCTAACTGGTTTATGTGAGAACACAGAAGATTATGAGTGTTGCACCTGGTTCCATAACACAAGTATCAAGGTACCAGATTATTATGATGTAATTGCACAACACCGAAAAGAAATAAACAAAAATTACAAGATGAAGCTAGGAATATTGCCAAAACCTGGGATCCTTTTGCAAACTTAAGCCTTGGAGCGGGAATGCTGACATGGTTAAAAAGTGCTGCCCTGGCCATCTTTATGATTATTCTTTTTGTTTTACTCTTATATGCTTGTTATAGGCTTATAATGTGCATAGTTGTTAAAATGTCCCGAACACCCGACCCAGCAGCTGCGAATAGAATCTATCTGAACATGTATCATGATAAAAGAAGGATGGAGAAGGAGAACCACATAATTTAGAATTATTTGGATTCTAAGAGGGGATTGTGGGGATGTTAAGGGTTAACATAAGTTGTCCATATATTGCATATATGCTGTCTGTATATCAGAATGACATGAGCAATTCTTGTGATGACCATATATAGTAGTAGTCAGTTTGAATGTCTTGTGACCTAAGTTTTGTGGTTTCTATAACCAGTTTGTGGCGGTTGACATATATACCAGCCTTAATCATGAGACGAGTTCTAACTTAAGCAATAAATAACGGTAACTTTTAACCAATGATATTTTAGCAGCGTCACCCAAAAGGGGGGCGTCCGCCCAGTAACAGTGTATTAACCAATGATGTTAAGAAATGTACTTGTGTACTTCCTTTGAATCTCTATATGTTTTTTATGAAAGAAACTGTTCGCGCCATATTACATCAGAATGATTTTACCTATTATCGTGTCAGTCTCGTTACTGCAAGGGCTAAAATCATTCTCCTGGTACCAGACAGGACATCATACCAAGGGTCAGTACTTTATACCTTACAATTTGGGGTGTGCTTTCAGTGTGTAGCAAAAAAACGTTGTTTAAAATGATGTTTTTCAACCAACACATGCCCAGAAGCTAGTTATGAAGAGAGCTTCAATGGAAAAGAGTGGTGAACGTAACCTCGCTTTGCTAGAGCATTGTGAAAAAAACGATGGTGTGTAGGCAACATCGTCTTTGAAAATTGAAGTTTCAAAAACGTTGTTTTTTACTTCACAGAAAACGTTGTTTTTTTTTCATCACATAAAGTGATCGTGTGTACGCGGCATGAGGGCTTACAGTGTTGTGGCAACACCAACACCTAGGTCCCAAATTTATGCAGAGTATACTGTATACGTCAGGCCCCTACTTTCAAACATCCAACTTACAAACGACTCCTACTTGCAAACGGAAGGAGACAACAGGAAGTGAGAGGAAATCTACCCCTAGGAAGGGAAATTCTCTTCTGTAAAAGGTGTCTCCTGTCCACTGATCCTTTATCACCAATCCTTGTTTCACCAAAAAAACAAAAACAAATCATTTGTCATTGGGACAGAAAGTTACATACTTAGGGCCAGATTCTCATAGAATTCCGGCGGCGTAGCGTAAGCCATTTACACTACGCCGCCGCATCGTACTAGAGCAAGTGCTTTAATCTCAAAGCACTTGCTCCGTAGTTTTCGCCTGCGTCGCGTAAATCGCCCAGCGTAAACCCGCGCAATTCAAATGGGGCGGCTTGTACTTAAATTAAGCGCGCCCCCGCGTCGAACGAACTGCGCATGCGCCGGCCGGGGAAAAAGCCCAGTGCGCATGCTCCAGCTCACGTCGGAAAGCGTCGCTGAAACCGACGTCAAAACGACATGAGCGTCATTTACGCAACTCCCTATTCGCGAACGAGTTAGTAAAACGACGTAAGCGACGGAAAAAGCCGACGCTGACCCGACGCCATACTTAACATGGCATCCGACGGCACCCGACGGCATCCGACGGTACTTCGTAAGGTTACTCCACATCGAAGCTGGGGTAACCTTACACGGACGAAAACGACGTACGCGACGACGGGGCGGCCTAAAAGCGATCGGTAATCGGCGTACTAGCCTCATTTGCATATGCAAATGAGAAAACAACATAAAGGCCACCTAGTGTCCGGAGTTGTCATTACACCTACGATCCGCAAGTGTAATGGTTTTACACTTGTTGGATGTTGCAGCGTATCTATGCCAATGTGATGCTAAGCATCACGCGCATAGATACGAGGCAAAAAAAACGGCGATACAACAGGGTATCTGAGATACTCCGTCGTATCGCCGCTGAGAATCTGGCCCAGTGTCTGCTGCAATCTTCTGAACAGATGCACACAGTAAGCAAAACAAATGTTACAGGGGTGATAACCCTTCTCTATGTTTTCAGAAAAGCTTAAAAAAAGATTTTGGGCCAGATTCAGGTAGATGCGCACATATTTTATCCGGCGTAGCGCAGCGCATATACGTTACGCTGACACAAACTAGTGAGTCAAGTACAGTATTCACCAAGCGCATGTTCGTTACTTTGCGGCGGAGTAACGAAAATGCGATGGCGCAACCCGACGTAAGTGGAAGTGGTTGTGACCATATGTAAATGATAGGCGGAGCCAAGCGCAGAGACTTACGTTCAGCGCATCATCCACGAAGCATGCGCAGTGAGGGAGGGCTCCACTCGCTCCCCTGTGCGCATGCTCACAACTTCCGTCGGCACCACTTCATGGGAAACGGCAGCGCAATGTGTTCCGTTACGCGTATAAAAGCGGCCGCAGATGCGCCTTTCCGGCGCAAAAGTATTTCCGGTTCCCCCCACCCCAGGGAAGTAACTTTTGCTGTGCGATGGCTGCTCCCGTTCCCCGCATAGGAGAAACCTAAATTTCAATACCCAGGAGTTGTCTGTAGTCATCTCGGCTATGGAGACCTACAAAGATTTCCTCCATGACAGGAAAAGTCGCAAGACAAGCCGGGACAGGAAGCAGGCCATCCTGGAGAGCATTGCTGCCAGGGTCAACATTTTGGGCTATTCCACCCGGACTGCTGCGGGTGGAATATGCCAAAAAATGCCCCAAAAAATAACGATTTGAGGCGCAAAGTCCAGGGCAAGGTGGCCACCATCAGGAGGCATGAGAGGGGCACGGGGGGTGGACCCCCATGTGCGGTCAGCCTGACCACGGAGGAGGAGGTGATCGCCCGCTGCCTGGAGAGGGTGCAGTTGGAGGGGGTACCAGGCTATGATTCTGTGGAGGAAGGCTCCAGGACAGGTAAGTGTTTTTTATCCCCTATTTGGTGTGTTGCATGTGGGGGGGGGAGGGTACATGTGCCAAGTGTGTGGGACCACCCAACACGTGTCTGCTTTGTGTCATCCACAGATGACGGAGCTGGGCCATCATCTGCCGGCGGCCAGTCCACCCATCCCTCCAACTGCATCCTGAGCCAACCCCCTGGGTGGTGAAGACACCGAGGTGGAGGGGAGTGCCCACACCTCACCTGCTGAGGTGGTTGAGGAGGAGCCTGTTGTCACCGAGCAGGAGTTTGTTCTATTTTTGGAGGAGTCCTCCCCTTCAGCAGGGCCCTCTCAAATCCCCTCCCCCATCCTAGGAATCCCCTCAAGGGCGACTCCATCCCCCCGGGAAATACCATCTCCTGGCCCCAGGAAGGCGACCCGGAAGACCAGGGGGGTGTCTGATGTGGTCCATGACCAGATGGCAAGGGACCAGGCCAGGCAGACCCAGCAGATGGGGGAGATAGCTGGGCACCTGGACCGGGTAGCTGACAGCCTGGGCTCCGTGTCCCAGATGACCAACGCAGTGCAGGATGTCAGCTGCAACTGTGCTGCAGTGGTGACCAGCCTGGGGGAGGTGCAGGCTGATCTTCGGCACCTCACTGCAGCCGTCCAGGCCAACACTGCTGCCATCCGGGACCAGGGGAGGCAGAGGCAGCGGGCCCAACATTATCAAGTGACCCGGCAGCTGAGGATGCAGGCCCACACCAATTCCTACCTCGGCCGGATAGCCATGGCCTTGGAGGGCATGCAGGCCACACCTGCCAGGAGTGGGCCACCTGGGGATCAGCCACCTCCAGATGCCCCCCCACCCCCACCCACTCCCTCCAGTCAGCTGAGGAGCCAGAGAGGGCCCACTAGAAAGAGCCCCCATCAGCCCAGATGAGGGCTTTTTGGGGTGTTTTTTTTTTTTTTGGCTCAGTTTATGAGCTTTTTTTTTTTTTTTTATGTTGCTCAGGTTATGAGCTTTTTAATTTTTGTTTTATGTTGCTCAGGTTATGAGCTTTTTATTTTTTGTTTTATGTTGCTCAGGTTATGAGCTTTTTAATTTTTGTTTTATGTTGCTCAGGTTATGAGCTTTTAATTTTTTTGTTTTATGTTGCTCAGGTTATGAGCTTTTTATTTTTATTTAAACTGCACACGGTCAGTAGTGCAGGGGACAGTGTGAATGGTATGTGAATGTGAGGGGGTGGCACTCCTGCCAGTAAGGGGTGTCACCCTCGGCCGTTGGGGAGAAGTTATCCCCACGGCTGTGTGAATGACGTGTGAATGGTGTATGAATGAACAGCGACACCATTGGGGCCTTGACGCGGCGTTGCTGCTCCCAAGTCCTGCATGTTAGACTTGGGCTAATCCAATGTGATGTGGATGTGGTGTGTGTGATCTCGGGACATCAGTGGTGTGCATGCGTGCATTGTCCGTGTGATCAATGTTTTGGTTTATTGTCCAAAGATGCCTACGGCGAGGACCCTCCTGACTGCTCTTCCATCAGCTGACGGGGTCTCCTCTGGCAGGGGGGGGCTGTCTGGTTGGGGGGTCAGGCCATCACGTATGTCAATCTGCAGGCCCTTTCTCATGGCAAAGTTATGCAGAATGCAACATGCACCGATGATCTGACACACAAAGGTAGGGGAATACACTAGGGCCCCCCCAGACTTATCCAGGCAGTGGAAACGGGACTTTAGGAGCCCAAATGTTTGCTCCACCACTGCCCGGGTTTGGATATGTGCCGCATTGTATCTTCTCTCTCCTCTGGTTTGGGGGTTCCGGAAAGGAGTCATGAGATGGGGTCCCAGTGCATATGCATAGTCACCTGTAAGGGAAAAGACAGGAGGATGTTAGTCATGCATGTGCCCCTTGTGATGTCTGCATCATGGGGGGGGACAATCATGCCTGCCTCCCATGTCACTCACCAACCAGCCAGCTGTCCCCATACACGTTCTGTTCGAATTCCATTGGGATGGGGCTCTGATTGTTTATGTAGCTGTCATGGCTGGATCCGGGGTGTTTGGCACGGACGTGCCATATGAGGCGTTGGGCATCGGCTATCACCTGTATGTTGATGGAATGCCAATGCTTCCGATTGCGGTATATGTGCCCTGTGGCACTGGAGGGCTGTAGGGCCACATGTGTGCAATCAATGGCCCCCACGGTGCATGGGAATCCTTCAATTCTGTAGAAATCTGTCATTGCCTTCAGCCGCAGGTCCTCAGTGGTGGGTCTGATGATGTGGTGGGACATGCGTCTGAGAATTGCAGGGACAACCTGGTGCACACATCTGCTCATGGTGGACTGTGACATCCCAGCCACCACTCCACTTGTACGCTGGAATGATCCACTTGCAAGGAAATGGAGTGTTGCCAGGACCTTCACCAGTGGCTGCACTGCTTGTGAGCGGTGTGTCTTGCTGGTGATGTCATCCTGCAGGGTTGTGATTAGTTCAAGGATTGCATCTGGGCTGAATCTGAAGAGGCGATACACCTCCTCATCACCCATGCCAAAGAGGCTCATGCGCGTGCGGAATATCCTCTCACTTGCCCGCCTCCTCCGTACCGGGGGACCCATTAGTAGTGCTAGTACCAAGGCTGCCCCTGGCATGTTGGCACACAGAGGTGTTGTCCTTGCAAGTGTGGTTGTTTAGCTTGCTATTTTCGTCGGTAACGCTGCGGCTGTATCTGCTCTCCTGCTGACCTGTGGCCGTCGTGAATCCGCATATCTCCCTCATTTGCATATTTGAATGGGAAATCAATAGGCGCGATGGATGCGCCAAGCGAAAACATGCACTTACGATACTCTGGCGAATGAAAGTTAAGCTGGTCGGAGAAAGCCAGTTTTCTGTCGCATCTAGTTTGGTGGGTACAGCCGCATAGATACTACGGCGCATCTTTACAGTTACGCGGCGCATATCGATATACTCCAGTGCAAGTCTTTCTGAATCTGGCCCTTTATGGCTAAAGATACATTTTAAAGAAATACCAGTTGAAAATTACAAACAGATTCTACTTAACAACAAACCTACAGTCCCTGTCTTGTTTGCACCGCCTATATACTGCTGTTTAAAGTATATAGGGCCAAAGGGGCTTGTAATGACCTGGGGGGAGTTGGGGGAAACCCATGCTATTTTTCTTAATGATTTCCATCTATATTGCAGGGACCAAACATTACATTAAAGCCGAAAGCAGTCTTAAATTACCTTTTTCTTATAGTAATCTTATTTTGTGCAGGGACAGTTCTAAACAATTGCCACTACCAGGGCCGGCGCTAGCAATAGGCGGGTCAGGCGGCTTCCTAGGGTGCCAGGGTAGGGGGTGGCAAAATCCGGATCCCCAGCCACTTGCTGGGGATTCAGTTTATTAAAATACCTCCAGGCGCATCGGCGCCAGCCGCCAGGCTAGGGGCGGTTGCACCTGTGACAAGGCAGGCGGCAGTGAGGAGATGAGGGGAGAGAGCTGGGACGATTCGAAAACAGCTGGAAGTGCCGCATGATTGGTGGATCGGATAAGATGGAAGCCCTGCAGCTGCATGCACTGTAAATACGGTGGGTTTGCCGCAATATCCGCTCCCCCCTCCACCTGGGCGCCCGGGATCTGGTGTCACACCCGGGGACCGGCCCAAATTTCAGCGTGGAGAGCCCGCTGGATACAGGAGCAGAGCTGGAGGAGAGGGGTGACGGGCTACACAGGAAGGAAGCTTCCCCGACCACAGACAACTAGTGTTGAGCGGAATACGCCATATTCGATTTCGCGATATTTCACAAATATATAGAAGAATACTCGTGAAATATTCGTTAATATCGAATATTCGTGATATTTTATCAAAAATTTTTTTTTGCAAAATTTCGCTAATGCGAATGCGAAATTCTCGTCCGCGCATGCGCATGGTCGTGCAGGCAGGTTCCTATTGGTTGCTATGGAGGTTGCTAACCTCTGACAACTGTGGTAGGAGAACTCTGATTGGCTCTGATGCAAAAGAAGGGCAGAGAAAGTATTCACGAATATTCGTAGTACGAATATTCGCATTGCGAATATTCGGCAACATAAAAGGATCGCCTCAGCTACTCGGCCCAGGGTCTCTAATCATACCAGCAATGCTGCGTCGATGGAGATCACTAGGATGTGATCTGTTTTAAAAATAAATTTGAAAAAATACGAATATTCGCAATAGCGAATATTCACCGCGATATTCAAGTTATTCGCGAATACTCGAATATGCAATATTCGTAACAAATATTCGCAATGCGAATATTCTTGATCAACACTACAGACAACACGGCTCTGCCTGCTCCTCTCACTGCATCCCCCAGACTTCTACCGCTTCTCACCCTGCCTGCCTGCCTCCTCCTCCCTCCCTCCCTCCCTTCTTCCCACTGCCTTCATCTCCATCCCTCCATCCTCCCTCCTTCCATCTCCATCCTTCCATCTCTATACAGAGCCCCATCCTCCCTCTCTCCATCTCCATCCCTTCATCCTTCCATCTCTATACAGAGCCCCATCTTTCCATCTCTCCCTCCATACTTCCACCTCCATTCTTCTGTCTCTATACAGACCCCATCCTTCCATCCCTGCCTCCATCCTTCCCTCTCCATCCCTCCCTCCATCCATTCCTCCCTCCATCCTTCCCCATCCATCCCTCCCTCCATCTCTATACAGAGCCCCATACTTCCATCTCTCCCTCTATCCTTCCATCCCCATCCCTCCCTCCACCCATCTCCATCCATCCCTTCATCTCTATACAGAGCCCCGTCCTTCCATCTCTCCCTCCATTCTTCCATCCCCATCCCTCCCTCCATCCATCTTCATCCATCCCTCCCTCCATCCTTTCATCTCTATACAGAGCCCCATCTTTCCATCTCTCCCTCCATCCTTCCATCCCCATCCCTCCCTCCATCCTTCAATCTCTGTATAGAGCCCTATCCTTCCATCCTTACCTCGATTCTTCCATCTCCATCCCTCCCTCCCTTCATACATCTCCATCCTTCCCTCCATCTTTTCATCTCCATCCCTCCATCTATCTCTATACAGAGCCCCAGCCTTCCACACTCTCTCTATCCTCCCATCTCTATACAGGGTCCCATCCTTCCATCTCCATCCCTCCATCCTTCCATCTCTATACAGAGCCACATCCTCCTATCTCTTCCTCCATCCTTCTATCTCCATTCCTCCCACCTTCCTTCGATTCCTCCATCTCTGTACAGAACCACATCCTTCCATCTCCATCTCTCCCTCCATCCTTCTATCTCCATTCCTCCCTCCTTCCTTTCATCCCTCCATCTCTGTACAAAACCACATGCTTCCATCTCCATCCCTCCCTCCATCCTTCTATCTCCATTCCTCCCTCCTTCCTTCCATCCCTCCATCTCTGTACAGAACCACATCCTTCCATCTCCATCCCTCCATCTCTCCCTCCATCCTTCTATCTCCATTCCTCCCTCCTTCCTTCCATCCCTCCATCTCTGTACAGAACCCGATCCTTCCAACTCTATCCCTCCCTCCATCTCCAGTCCTTACTCCTTCCTTCCATCCCTCCATCTCTGTACAGAGCCCCATCCTTCCATGTCCATCCCTCCCTTCTTCCATGTCCATCCCTCCGTCCTTCCATGTCCATCCCTCCGTCCTTCCATGTCCATCCCTCCCTCCATCCATGTCCATCCCTCCCCCCCTCCATGTCTATCCCTCCCTCCATCTCTCCAGCGCAACTCACCTGGAGACTGGAGTAAAGTAATCACCCGCCGCTGGCTCAGGTATAGTGGAAACACAGGCAGAACTCAGTCACAATAAATAAAACATTGACTCTGCTTTTAAGTTAATAGTGCATTGCACTGTGTACAGAGGGGGTACTGATATGTGTTTGGGGGGACACAGACGTGCAGGGGGGGGACTGATATGTGGGGGCAGGCATGCAGGGGGGGACAGATATGTGTGTGGGGAAGGGATGAGCTTCGCGTTCGACACAAACGCATGTTCGACTCGAACATTGCCTGTTTGATCGTTCGTCGAAAAACGAACAAAATGGGTCGTTTGCGCCAAATTCGAATGACGCGCAAGGACCCATAATTCACTGCGGCGTTGCACGCTGATGTTTGGCCAAGCATGCACCATGACCCCGCATGCTTGGCCAATCACAACGCCCAAAAAACGAAGAGCCATAATTGGCCAAAGCCTGGGTGCTTTGGCCAATTATGGCTCAGGGCTTTAGCACACGGCCCACACTATAAAAGGCCACCTTTCCGGGCAGCCTCATGTAGTGTGTTCCGGCTTTGTTACAGAGAAGTCAGACAGAGGGCCAGATTCAGGTAGATGAGAGCATCTTTGCTCTGGAGTAACGCTTCTCATTTACGTTACTCTGCCGAAATTTTAGGAGCAAGTGCTGTTATTCATGAAGCACTTGCTCCTAAAGTTGCGGCAGCGCATCGCAAATGAGCCGGCGGAATTCAAATTGGGCGGGTACGGGGCGTGTAATATTAAAACTATGCGCGATCCCGCGGCGATCCCAGTGCGCATGCTCCAAATTCTGTCAGTGAACGTCAATGACGTCACATCCCCATTCATGAACGTTTTACGCAAGCGGCGCGATTATTTTTTTTTCCGACGCGATGACGACGCCTATACTTAACATAGGATACTCCACTAGGGGGCTGCTTTATCTTTACGTTGCGTATCGCTTCCGGAAACGTCGTAAAGTCACTGCGTCGCGCCCGAAAAAGATCGTGAATTTCCGACTCCCGCTGATTAACATATTTTTTCAGCGTTAATCAGCGGGAACGCCCCCGGCACCATTTTTAAGTTGAAGTAACGATGCGATGGCGAAATTCAATTGCGCCGATCGCATCGGAACTCCAACCCGGCGTTTCTTGTTTTCTGGTTACAGAGAACAAAAACGCCGGCTTAAAGTGACAGTTAGGCTGGCGGATCCATTGATCCGCCAGCCTAACTCTACCTGAATCTGGCCCAGACAGTCAGTTAGAGAGAGATAGATAGATAGGGCCAGATTCACGAACAGTTAGGCTGGCGGATCGAGTGATCCGCCAGCCTAACTGTGACTTTGAGCCGGCGTTTCTGTTTTCTGTAACCAGAAAACAAGAAACGCCGGGTTGAAGTTCCGATGCGAGCAGCGTAACTGAGTTTCGCCATCGCATCGTTACTTCAACTTAAAAATGGCGCCGGGGGCGTTCCCGCCGATTTACGCTCAAAAAATATGTTAATGAGCGGAAATCGGCAATTCACGATCGAATTCCGGCGCGACGCAATGACGATACGACGTTTCCGGACGGGATACGCGGCGCATAGATATACCTACATGGGGTTGGAGTATCCTATGTTAGGTATAGGCGTCGTCATCGCGTCGGGAAAAAAAAAAAAAACGTCGCTTGCGTAAAACGGTCATGAATGGGAATGTGACGTCATTGACGTTCATTCACAGATTTTGGAGCATGCGCACGGGGATGTTTTGACACTCGACGCATGCGCAGTACGTTGGCGACGGGATCGCGCTTAGTTAGCATACTACACGCCCCGTACGCGCCAAATTTGAATTCCGCCGGCTCATTTGCGATGCGCTGCCGCAACTTTAGGAGCAAGTGCTTCGTGAATGACAGCACTTGCTCCTAAAATTTCTGCAGCGAAACGCAAATGAGAAGCGTTACTCCAGAGCAAAGATGCTCTGGACTACCTGAATCTGGCCCATAGAGACACAGGGCCAGATTCAGATAGAATTGCCTATCTTTAGGCGGGCGTAGCGTATCTCAGATACACTACGCCGATGTAACTCAGAGGCAACAGTATTCATAAAGCACTTGCACCTAACTTTGCGCCGGCATAACTTAATTCCTTCAGCGTAAGCCGGTGCAACTGCAAGTGGGTGTGACGTTATGCAAATGATGGTCTAGTGATTTACGCCCGGCGTATCTTGGACGGAGCATGCTCAGTACGTTCGTTCCCTTGTGAGCATGCTCACAACTATGCCGGCCCAACTTACAGAGATACGCCGGTCCAACTTACGCCCAGCGTAACGTAAATGAGAAGCGTTACTCCAGAGCAAAGATGCTCCCATCTACCTGAATCTGGCCCATCCAGTTTTATTCCCCCCGAGGGAAGGTACTTTTGCTGTGAGAAGGCTGCTCCCGTTCCCCACAGGCAGAGGAGGAAAAAAAAATTAACACCCAGGAGATGTCAGCCCTCATAACAGCAATGGAGACTTATGACCAGGGCCGCCTTCAGGGGGGTACAGGCAGTACACCTGTAAGGGGCCCGGGGGTCCCCAGGGGCCCGGATGGGAACCCCCCTTTTTTTATTTAATTTTCATAAAAAAATATATTTTTTTAACCACTTAAGACCCGGACCAATACGCTGGTAAATGACCCAAGGTGTTTTTGCGATTCGGCACTGCGTCGCTTTAACAGACAATTGCGCGGTCGTGCGACGTGGCTCCCAAACAAAATTTGCGTCCTTTTCTTCCCACAAATAGAGCTTTCTTTTGGTGGTATTTGATCACCTCTGCAATTTTTATTTTTTGCGCTATATACAAAAATAGAGCGACATTTTTGAAAAAAAACACTATTTTTTACTTTTTGTTAAAAAAAAATCAAATAAACTAAATTTTAGTCAAACATTTAGGCCAAAATTTATTTAGCCACATGTCTTTAGTAAAAAAAAAAATCGCAATAAAAAAAAATAGCTACCTAGCGGGAACAGCGGCACTAATACAGCGATCAGAAAAATGATCGCTTAGTGACTCTGGCAATAGGGAGTGAAAGGGTTAACTAGGGCGGTGATCAGGGGGTTAAAACTTTATTAGGGGGGGTGGGGGGGCTATCCTGAACCTAACACTAACTGTTTTTTACAGTGCCTGTCACACTGACACTAAATGCAGTGATTAAATCACTGCATTCAGTGACACTGTGACAGGGGGGTGGGGGGGTGATCACAAGGGGTTAATATGCCTATGTGAGTGTGTGTCAGTGTTGTGTTGGTGCACACTTACTTGTGATGTCTTCTCTCATCAGCAGCGCTGGGAAACAGCGCTGCGATGAGAGAATACATCATTTCCTCCTTCCTGTGTAAACACAGGAGGAGGAAGTGACAGGCTGGGAGCGCGCTCCCATTGGCTGGGAGCGATCGCGGGGGGGGGCGGATATCACGGACATCCGCCCGCAGATCCCGGATCGCTCCCAGAGGTAGGGGGACCCCCGCACGCCGCGGAGGGGGTCCCGATGGGACCCCCGAACCGCACTCAGGCGGGGACGTAAATTTACGCCCTTGTGCCTGTACGTGCCATTCTGTGGCCGTATATGTGCGTGCGGGGGTCCTTAAGTGGTTAATATATTTTTATTTATATTTTTTTGATGGACAAGAAGGCCTGGCTTGCAGTCTCTGCTCTAATTAATTTCTAAGGTGTTCTATCGAGTTGAGGTCAGGACTCTGTGCAGGCCAGTCAAGTTTCTCCACCCCAAACTTGCTCATCCGTGTCTTTATGGACCTTGCTTTGTGCACTGGCCGTCCCCAAACTGTTTCTACAAAGTTGGGAGCATGAAATTGTCCATAATGTCTTGGTATGCTGACGCCTTAAGAGTTCCCTTCAATGGAACTAAGGGGCCAAACCCAATCCCTGAAAAACAACCCCAGACCATAACCCCCCTTTTATCAAATGATTTGGATCAGTCCACAAAGCAAGGACCATAAAGACATAAATGAGTGAGTTTGGGGTGGAGGAACTGGACTGGCCTGCACAGAGTCCTGACCTCAACCCGATAGAACACCTTTGGAATGAATTAGAGCGGAGACTGTGAGCCTGGCCCTCTTGCCCAACATCAGTTCCAGACCTCACAAACACACTTCTGGAAGAATGGTCAAACATTCCCATGAACACACTCCTAAACCTTGTGGATGGCCTTCCCAGAAGAGTTGAAGTTTTTATAGCTGCAAAGGGTGAGCCAACCCAATATTGAACCCTACAGGCTAAAGGATTGCACACATGATTGAATTTTCCGATGGACGTGTTTTGTCGTATAATCAAACCGTCTGTACGCTCCATCGGACAAAAGAGCAGAAAAACTATGTCGTTTCGTGAATGTTGGCTGAAAAAGTTCTGCCGTCTGTATGCAGAACTTTTCGGACAAAAATATATATATAATTATTATTACCATTATTATTATTAAAGGGCCAAGAGGTCCCGGATGGAAAGCCCCCTTTATTTGGTCATTTATTTTTATATAAAAAAAGGGAGGTTGCCATCTGGGGCCCTGGTGGCCTCCGGACCCCTAAAAAAAAAAAAGAAAAAAAAGGTTTCTTTTTTTTTAAGGGGTTTCCCATCCGGGCCCCTGGGGATCCCCGAGCCCCTTACAGGTGTACTGCCTGTACCCCCCTGATGGCAGCCCTGGTGGCGGGTGACCCATTAGTAGTGCTAGGACCACGGCTGCCATGTGTTGTCCTGCAAGTGTGGTTGCTCAGCTTGTCTGTAATGGTGCTGCTGAAGCTGCTCTCCAGCTGACTTGAGCAAGTCTGGTGCAAAGTTACCCCTGCTTTATGAAGGGTAACTTTAGGCCGGCCAAACAGCTTAGGCACACCGCGCGTAGCCTGTGCCGAACGGGCCTATGTTCGGGAATCGGCATATCTCCCTCATTTGCATATTTGCATAGGAAATCTATGGGCCAGATTCAGAAAGACTTGCGCTAGAGTATGGGCTAGATTCAGGTAGATGCGCGCATATTTTATCCGGCGTAGCACAGCGCATATACGTTACGCTGACGCGAACTAGTGAGTTAGGTTCAGTATTCACGAAACGCATGTTCGTTACTTTGCGGCGGAGTAACGAAAAAGCGCTGGCGCAACCCAACGCAAGTGGAAGTGGGTGTGATCATATTTAAATGCTGGGCGGAGCCCAGTGCAGTGACTTACGTTCATCGCATCATCCACGGAGCATGCGCAGTGAGGGAGGGCTCCACTCGCTCCCCTGTGCGCATGCTCACAACTTCCGTCGGCACCACTTCATGGGAAACGCCAGCGCAATGTGTTCCGTTGCGTGTATAAAAGCGGCCGCAGATGCGCCTCTCCGGCGCAAAAGTATATCCGGTTCCCCCCACCCCAGGGAAGTAACTTTTGCTGTGTGATGGCTGCTCCCGTTCCCCCCAAAGAGAGGAGAAACCTCAATTTTAATGCCCAGGAGCTGTCCGTAGTGATCTCCGCTATGGAGACCTACAACGACTTCCTCCACGGCAGGAAAAGTCGGAAGACCAGCCGGGATAGGAAGCAGGGCATCCTGGAGAGCATTGCTGGCAGGGTCAACGCTTTGGGCTACTCCACCCGGACTGCTGCCAATATCGGCAAGAAAATAAACGATTTAAGGCGCAAAGTCCCGGCAAGGTGGCCACCATCAGGAGGCATGAGAGGGGCACGGGTGGTGGACCCCCATGTGCGGTCAGCCTGACCATGGAGGAGGAGGTTGTCGCCCGCTGCCTGGAGAGGGAGCAGTTGGAGGGGGTACCGTGATATGATTCTGTGTAGGAAGGCTCCAGGACAGGTAAGTGTTTTTTATCTCCTATTTGGTGTATTGCATGTGGGGGGGAGGGTACATGTGCCAAGTGTGTGGGACCACCAACATGTGTCTGCTTTGTGTCATCCACAGATGACGGAGCTGGGCCATCATCTGCCGGCGGCCAGTCCACCCCAACCCCCCAACGGCATCCTGAGCCCGACCCCCTGGGTGGTGAACACAATGAGATGGAGGAGAGTGCCCACACCTCACCTGCTGAGGTGGTTGAGGAGGAGCCTGGCTTTACTGATCGGGACTTTGTTTTGTTTTTGGAGGAGTCCTCCCCTTCTGCAGGGCCCTCTGTAATTCCCTCCCGCATCCTAGGAAGCCCCTCAAGGGCGACTCCATCCCCCCAGGGACAACCATCTCCTGGCCCCAGGAAGGCGACCCGGAAGACCAGGGGGGTGTCTGACGTGGTCCATGACCAAATGGCCCGGGACCAGGCCAGGCAGACCCAGCAGATGGGGGAGATTGCTGGGCATCTTGACCGGCTAGTTGACAGCCTGGATAAGTCTGGGGGGGCCCTATTGTATTCCCCTACCTTCGTGTGTCAGATCATCGGTGCATGTTGCATTCTGCACAACTTTGCCATAAGAAAGGGCCTGCAGATTGACATACGTGATGACCTGACCCCCCAACCAGACAGCCCCCCCTGCCAGAGGAGACCCATTCAGCTGATGGAAGAGCAGTCAGGAGGGTCCTCGCCGTAGGCATCTTTGGACACTAAACAAAAACATTGATCACACGGACAATGCATGCATGCACACCACTGATGTCCCTAGATCACACACACCACATCCACATCGCATTGGATTAGCCCAAGTCCAACATGCAGGACTTGGGAGCAGCAACGCCGGCGTCAAGGCCCCAATGATGTCACTGTCCATTCATACACCATTCACACGTCATTCACACAGCCGTGGGGATAACTTCTCCCCAACGGCCGAGGGTGACACCCCTTACTGGCAGGAGTGCCACCACCTCAGATTCACACACCATTCACACTGACCCCTGCACTCCTGACCGTGTGCAGTTAAACTTAAAATAAAAATCTCATAACCTGAGCAAAGTTCAAATAAAATAAAAATCTCATAACCTGAGCAAAGTTCAAATAAAATAAAAATCTCATAACCTGAGCACAGTTCAAATAAAATAAAAATCTCATAACCTGAGCAAAGTTCAAATAAAATAAAAATCTCATAACCTGAGCAAAATTAAAAAAAAATAATAAATACTCATAACCTGAGCCAAAAACATAAAAAAAAAGCCCTCATCTGGGCTGACGGGGGCTCTTTCTTGTGAGCCCTCTCTGGCTCCTCAGCTGCCTGGAGGGAGTGGGTGGGGTATCTGGAGGTGGCTGATCCCCGGGTGGGCCACTCCTGGCAGGTGTTGGCTGCATGCCCTCCAAGGCCACGGCAATCTGGCTGAGATAGTGGTTGGTCTGGGCCTGCATCCTCAGCTGGCGGGTCACATTATGCCGCTGGACACGCTGCCTCTTCCTCCCCTGGTCCTGGATGGCAGCTGTGTTGGCCTGGACGGTTGCAGTGAGGTGCCGAAGATCAGCCTGCACCTCCCCCAGGCTGGTCACCACTGCAGCGCAGTTGCAGCTGACATCCTGCACTGCGTTGGTCATCTGGGCCACAGAGCCCAGGCTGTCAGCTACCCGGTTCAGGTGCCCAGCTATCTCCCCCATCTGCTGGGTCTGCCTGGCCTGGTCCCTCACCATCTGGTCATGGACCACATCACACACCCCCCTGGTCTTCCGGGTCGCCTTCCTGGGGCCAGGAGATGGTAGTCCCCGGGGGGATGGAGTCGCCCTTGAGGGGCTTCCTATGATGGGGGAGGAGATTTGAGAGGGCCCTGCTGAAGGGGAGGACTCCTCCAAAAATAGGACAAACTCCTTCTCGGTGACAACAGGCTCCTCCTCAACCACCTCAGCAGGTGAGGTGTGGGCACTCCCCCTCCACCTCGGTGTCTTCAGTGCCCAGGGGGTCGGGCTCAGGATGCAGTTGGTTGGATGGGGTGGAATGGCCGCCGGCAGATGATGGCCCAGCTCTGGCATCTGTGGATGACACAAAGCAGACACATGTTGGTGGTCCCACACACTTGGCACATGTACCCTCCCCCCCACATGCAACACACCAAATAGGGGATAAAAAACACTTACCTGTCCTGGAGCCTGCCTCCATTGAAATTATAGCCCGGGACCCCCTCCAACTGCTCCCTCTCCATGCAGCGGGCGACCACCTCCTCCTCCATGGTCAGGCTGACCGCACATGGGGGTCCACCCCCCGTGCCCCTCTCATGCCTCCTGATGGTGGCCACCTTACCCTGGACTTTCCGCCTCAAGTCATTAATTTTTTTGGCAATGTCCGCAGAACTCCGTGTGGAATAGCCCAAACTGTTCACCCTGGCAGCAATGGACTCCAGGATGGCCTGCTTCCTGTCCCGGCTTGTCTTGCGACTTTTCCTGCCATGAAGGAACTCATTGTAGGTCTCCATAGCCGAGATGACGACAGACAGCTCCTGGCCATTGAAGTTAAGATTTCTCCTCTTTTTGCGGGGAATGGGAGCAGCCATATCAGAGCAAAAGTAACTTCCCTGGGGGGTGGGAACCGGATACACTTTTGCGCCGGAAAGGCGCATCTGCGGCCGCTTTTATACGCGCAACGTAAGACATTGCGCTGCCGTTTCCCATGAAGTGGTGCCGACGGCAGTTGTGAGCATGCACACAGGGGAGCGAGTGGAGCCCCCCCTCACTGCGCATGCTCCGTGGATGATGCGGTGAATGTAAGTCTCTGCGCTGGGCTCCGCCCATCATTTACATATGGTCACACCCACTTACACTTACGTCGGGTTGCACCATCGCATTTTCGTTACTCGACTTGACTCACTAGTTCGCGTCAGCATAACGTATATGCGCTGCGCTACGCCGGATAAAATGTGCGCGCATCTACCTGAATCTGGCCCAATGGGTTTGCCAGATGCGTCCGGCATAAATATGCACCTAGGATGTGCAGGTATAGGCAAGTTAGGCCGGTCGGGAATAGCCTATTTTGGTGCGTATCTAGTTCTGTGGGTACGGTGCATAGATATTCCGGCGCAAATTTAGACTTAGGCGGCACATCTCGAGATACTCTGGCATAAGTCCTATCTGAATCTGGCCCACAGTAGTGGGCCAGATTCATGTAGATGCGCGCATATTTTATCCGGCGTAGCACAGCGCATATACGTTACGCTGACGCGAACTAGTGAGTCAAGTACAGTATTCACCAAGCACTTGTTCTTTACTTTGCGGCGGAGTAACGAAAATGCGATGGCGCAACCCGACGTAAGTGGAAGTGGGTGTGACCATATGTAAATGATGGGCGGAGCCCAGCGCAGAGACTTACGTTCAGCGCATCATTCACGGAGCATGCGCAGTGAGAGAGGGCTCCACTCGCTCCCCTGTGCGCATGCTCACAACTTCCGTCGGCACCACTTCATGGGAAACGGCGGCGCAATGTCTTACGTTGTGCGTATAAAAGCGGCCGCATATGCGCCTTTCCGGCGTAAAAGTATATCTGGTCCCCCCCCCCCAGGGAAGTTACTTTTGCTGTTAGATGGCTGCTCCCGTTCCCCGCAGAGAGAGGAGAAAGCTCAATTTCAATGTCCAGGAGCTGTCTGCCGTCATCTCGGCTATGGAGACTTACAATGTGTTCCTCCATGGCAGTAAAAGTCGCCAGACAAGCCGAAACAGGAAGCAGGCCATCCTGGAGTCCATTGCTGCCAGGGTGAACAGTTTTGGCAAGTCATTAATTTTTTTGGCAATGTCCGCAGAACTCTGTGTGGAATAGCCCAAACTGTTCACCCTGGCAGCAATGGACTCCAGGATGGCCTGCTTCCTGTCCCGGCTTGTCTTGTGACTTTTCCTGCCATGGAGGAACTCATTGTAGGTCTCAATGACGACTGACAGCTCCTGGCCATTGAAGTTAAGATTTCTCCTCTTTTTGCGGGAAACGGGAGCAGCCATATCAGAGCAAAAGTAACTTCCCTGGGGGGTAGGAACCGCATACACTTTTGCGCCGGAAAGGCGCATCTGCGGCCGCTTTTATACGCGCAACGTAAGACATTGCGCTGCCGTTTCCCATGAAGTGGTGCCGACGGCAGTTGTGAGCATGCGCACAGGGGAGCGAGTGGAGCCCACCTCACTGCGCATTCTCCGTGGATAATGCGCTGAATGTAAGTATCTGCGCTGGCTGCTGGACTGCTGCGGACATTGCAAAAAAAATAAATGATGTGAGGCGCAAAGTCCGGGGCAAGGTGGCCACCATCAGGAGGCATTAGAGAGGGCACGGGGGATGGACCCCCATGTGCGGTCAGCCTGACCACGGAGGAGGAGGTGGTCGCCCGCTGCCTGGAAAGGGAGCAGTTGGAGGGGGTACCGGGCTATGATTCTGTGGAGGAAGGCTCCAGGACAGGTAAGTGATTTTTATCCCCTATTTGGTGTGTTGCATGTGGGGGGGGGGGGTACATGTGCCAAGTGTGTGGGACCACCAACATGTGTCTGCTTTGTGTCATCCACAGATGACGGAGCTGGGCCATCATCTGCCGGCGGCCATTCCACCCCATCTCCCCAACTGCATCCTGAGCCCGACCCCCTGGGCACTGAAGACACAGAGGTGGAGAGGAGTGCCCACACTTCACCTGCTGAGGTGGTTGAGGAGGAGCCTGTTGTCGCAGAGCAGGAGTTTGTCTTATTTTTGGAGGAGTCCTCCCCTTCAGCAGGGCCCTCTCAAATCCCCTCCCCCATCATGGGAAGCCCCTCAAGGGCGACTCCATCCCCCCGGGGAATACCATCTCCTGGCCCCAGGAAGGTGACCCAGAAGACTAGGGGGGTGTCTGACGTGGTCCATGACCAAATGGAGAGGGACCAGGCCAGGCAGACTCAGAAGATGAGGGAGATAGCTGGGCACCTGGACCGTGTAGCTGACAGCCTGGGCTCCGTGGCCCAGATGACAGAGGCAGTGCAGGATGTCAGCTGCAACTGCGCTGCAGTGGTGAACAGCCTGGGGGAGGTGTAGGCTGATCTTCGGCACCTCACTGAAGCCGTCCAGACAAACACAGCTGCCATCCGGGACCAGGGGAGGCAGAGGCAACGGGCCCAACAATACCAGGTGACCCGGCAGCTGAGGATGCAGGCCCAGACTAATTCCTTCCTCAGCCGGATAGCCATGGCCTTGGAGGGCATGCAGGCCACACCTGCCAGGAGTGGCCCACCCGGGGATCAGCCACCTCCATATGCCCCCCCACCCCCACCCGAGACTCCCTCCAGGCAGCTGAGGAGCCAGAGAGGGCCCACCAGAAAGAGCCCCCGTCAGCCCAAATGATGGCTTTTTGGGTTCTTCGTTTATTTTTGCAGTTTTTGTTTCTGCTTAGGTTATGAGCTTTTTTTTTTATTAATATTTTGCTCAGGTTATGAGCTTTTTATTTTTATTTAGATTTTGCTCAGGTTATGAGCTTTTTATTTTTATTTAAACTGCACATGGTCAGTAGTGCAGGGGACAGTGTGAATGGTGTGTGAATGTGAGGGTAGCACTCCTGCCAGTAAGGGGTGTCACCCTCGGGCGTTGAGGAGAAGTTATCCCCACAGCTGTGTGAATGACGTGTGAATGGACAGCGACACCATTGGGGCCTTGACGCGGCATTGCTGCTCCCAAGTCCTGCATGTTGGACTTGGGCCAATCCAAAAGACAGGGGGATGTTAGTCATGCATGTGCCCCTCGTAATGTCAGCATCATGGGGTCGGACAGTCATGCCTGACTCCTATGTCACTCACCAACCAACCAGCTGTCCCCATACACGTTCTGTTCGAATTCCGTTGGGATGGGGCTTTGACGGTATATGAAGCTGTTATGGCTGGACCCGGGGTGTTTTGGCACGGACGTGCCATATGAGGCGTTGGGCATCGGCTATCACCTGTACGTTGATGGAATGCCAATGCTTCCGATTGCAGTATATGTGCTCTGTGGCACTGGGGGGCTGTAGGGCCACATGTGTGCAATTAATGGCCCCCACGTGGGAACCCTGCAATGCTGTAGAAATCTGTCATTGCTTTCAGCCGCAGGTCCTCAGTGGTGGGTCTGATGATGTGGTGGGACATGCGTCTGAGAATTGCAGGGACAACCTGGTGCACACATCTGCTCATGGTGGGCTGTGACATCCCAGCCACAACTCCACTTGTACGCTGGAATGATCCACTGGCAAGGAAATTAAGTGTTGCCAGTACCTTCACCAGTGGCTGCACTGCTTGTGAGCGGTGTTTCTTGCTGTTGATGTCATCCTGCAGGGTTTTGGTTAGTTCAATCTGGCCCAAAGCAGCTATTTGTAGGAATAACTTTGCACCAGACGTGCGATGTACGCGCGGCGCACGTAGCCAGTGTCTGGTGCTAATCCGTTCGCAAATCGGCATATCTCCCTCATTTGCATATTTGAATGGGAAATCAATAGGCGCGACAGATGCGCCAAGCGAAAATATGCGCATACGATACTCTGGCGTAGGAAAGTTAAGCCGGTCGGCGAAAGCCCATTTTCTGGCCTATCTAGTTTGGTGGGTACGGCACATAGATACTACGGCGCATCTTTACACTTACGCGGCGCATAGCGATATACTCCAGCGCAAGTCTTTCTGAATCTGGCCCAGTGTCTTTATAGATAGATAGATAGATAGATAGATAGATAGATAGATAGATAGATAGATAGATAGATAAGGCTAGTAGTCAGTATAGTTAAATTTACAGGGCCAGATTCTCATACAAATTCGCCGGCGTAGCGTAACGCATTTACACTATGCCGCCGCATCGTACTAGAGCAAGTGCCGTATTCTCTAAGCATTTGCTCCGTAGTTTGTGTTGGCGTAGCGAAAATGGCCCAGCGTAAGCCCGTGTAATTCAAAGGGGGCGGCTTCTATTTAAATGAAGCGCGCCCCCGCGTCGAACGAACTGCGCATGCGCCGGCCGGGGAAAAAGCCCAGTGCGCATGCTCCAGCTCACGTCGGAAAGCGTCCTTGAAACCGACGTCAAAACGACGTGATCGTCACATTCGCGAACGAGTTAGTAAAAGGACGTAAGCGACGGAAAAAGCCAACGCTGACCCGACGCCATACTTAACATGGCATCCGACGGTACTTCGTAAGGTTACTCCTCATAGAAGCAGGGGTAACCTTACGCGAACGAAAACGACGTACGCGACGACGGCGCAGCATATAAGCGATCGGGAATCGGCGTAGTAGCCTCATTTGCATAGGCAAATGAAAAAAACACGTAAAGGCCACCTAGTGGCCGGAGTTGTCATTACAACTACGATCCGCAAGTGTAATGGTATTACACTTGTCGGATGTTCAAGCGTATCTATGCCAAAGTGATGCTAAGAATCACTCGCATAGATACGAGCCAAAAAAAACGACGATACGATGGGGTATCTGAGATACTCCGTCGTAGCGCCTCTGAGAATCTGGCCCATAGATAGATAGATAGGGCCAGATTAAGGTAGATGGGCGCTTCTTTATGGTGGAGTAACGTTTCTCATTTACGTTACTCCGCCGAAACTTTAGGAGCAAGTACTGTTATTCACAAAGCACTTGTTCCTAAAGTTGCGGCACCGTAGCGAAAATGAGCCGGCGTTATTCAAATTGGGCGGGTAGGGGGCGTGTATTATTATAACTAGGCGCGATCCCGCGGCGAACGTACTGCGCATGCGTCGACTGTCAGTGCGCATGCTCCAAATTCTGTCACTGAACGTCAATGACGTCAATCCCCATTCACGGACGTTTTACGCAAACGACTCGAATTTTTTTTTTCGACGCAATGACGACGGCCATACTTAACATAGGATACTCCACTAGGGGCTGCTTTATCTTTATGCCGCGTATCTCTTACGGAAACGTCGGAAAGTCACTGCGTCGGGCCCGAATACAATCGTGAATTGCCGATTCTCGCTGATTAACATATTCTCGGCGTTAATCAGCGGGAACGCCCCCAGCGCCATTTTTAAAATTGTAGTTCCGATACGACGGTGAAATACAATTACGCCGCTCATATAGGAACTCCAACCCGGCGTTTCTTGTTTTCTGCTTACTGAAAACAGAAACGCCGGCTCAAAGTGAGAGTTAGGCTGGAGTATCACTGATACTCCAGAGTAACTCTACCTGAATCTGGCCCATAGATAGATAGATAGGGCCAGATTCACGAACACTTGCGCTGGAGTATTTGGATATGCGCCGCGTAACTGTGCTGATGCGCCGACGTTTCTATGTGCCCGTACCCACCAAACTAGATGCGCCCAATAACGGCTCATTTGCGACCGGCGGAACGTTCCGACGCCAGAGTATCGTCAGCGTTTATTTTCGCTGGGCGCATCAGTCGCGCCCATTGATTTCCCCTGCAAATATGCAAATGAGGGATTTTTCACAATTCACAAACGGATTAGCACCATACGCTGGCTACATGCGCCGCGCGTATCTGATCCGTCCGGCGCAAAGTTATTTCTACAAAAGGCTGCTTTATCTTTACTCCAGACGGTCACAGGTCAGCAGGAGAGCAGCTACAGCAGCGTTACCGACGATAGGAGCTAGCTGAGCACCCCCACTTGCAAGGACAACACCTCTGTGTGCCAACATGCCAGGGGCACTCGTGGTCCTAGAACTACTGATGGGTCCCCTGGAACCAAGAAGGCGGGCACGTGAGAGGATATACCGCACACGTATGAACCTCTTTGGCATGGGGGATGAGGAGGTGTATCGCCTATTCAGATTCAGCCCAGATGCAATACTTGAACTAACCACAACCCTGCAGGATGACATCACCAGCCCAACACACCGATCACAAGCAGTGCAGCCACTGGTGAAGGTCCTGGCAACACTCCATTTCCTTGCCAGTGGATCATTCCAGCGTACAAGTGGAGTGGTGGCTGGGATGTCACAATCCTCCATAAGCAGATGTGTGCACCAGGTTGTCCCTGCAATCCTCAGACGCATGTCCAACCAGTTCATCAGACCCACCACTGAGGAGCTGCGGCAGAAGGCAATGACAGATTTCTACAACATTGCCAGATTCCCACGCACTGTGGGGGCCATTGATTGCACACATGTGGCCCTACAGCCCCCCAGTGCCACAGAGCACATATACCGCAATCGGAAGCATTGGCATTCCATCAACGTACAGGTGATAGCCGATGCCCAACGCCTCATATGGCACGTCCGTGCCAAACACCCCGGGTCCAGCCATGACAGTTTCATATACAATCAGAGCCCCATCCCAGCAGAATTTAACCAGAACATGTATGGGGACAGCTGGCTGGTTGGTGAGTGACATGGGAGTCAGGCATGACTATCCCCTCCCGTGATGCACAACAGAAATCGCACATGCATGACTAACATTCTCCTGTCTTTTACCTTACAGGTGACTCTGCATATGCATTGGGACCCCATCTAATGACTCCTTTCCGGAACCCCCAAACCAGAGGAGAGAGAAAATACAATGAAGCACACATCAAAACCCGTGCAGTGGTGGAGCAAACATTTGGGCTCCTGAAGTCCCGTTTCCGATGCCTGGATAAGTCTGGGGGGGCCCTATTGTATTCCCCTACCTTTGTGTGTCAGATCATCGGTGCATGTTGCATACTACATAACTTTGCTATGAAAAAAGGCCTGCATATTGACATACGTGATGACCTGACCCCCGACCCACACAGTCCCCACCTGCCAGAGGACACCCAGTCTGCTGATGGAAGAGCAGTCAGGAGGGTCCTCGCCGTAGGCATCTTTGGACACTAAACCAAAACATTAATAACACAGACAATGCACGCGTGTACACCACTGATGTCCCTAGATCACACACACCACATCCACATCGCATTGGATTAGCCCAAGTCCAGCATGTAGGAGTTGGGAGCAGTAACGCCAGCGTCAAGGCCCCAATGATGTCACTGTCCATTCACACACCTTTCACACGTCATTCATTCAGCCGTGGGGTTCACTTCACCACCACGGCCGAGGGTGACACCCCTTACTTTCAGGAGTGCCACCCTCTCACATTCACACACCATTCACACTGTCCCCTGCACTCCTGACCGTGTGCAGTACAAAAAGAAATTATAAATATCATATCCTGATCATTAAAAGAAAAAAAATCTCATAACCTGAGAAAAATAAAAAATAAACTCATGACCTGAGTATGTCAAAAACAATAATATAAAACAAGAAAAAAAAAAAGGCCTCATCGGGGATGCCGGGGGCTTCTTCTGGGGGCCCCTCTCTGGCTCCGCAGCTGCCTTGATGGAGTGGGTGGGGGTGGGGGGGGCATCTGGAGGTGGCTGATCCCCAGGTGGGCCACTCCTGGCAGGTGTGGCCTGCGTGCCCTCCAAGGCCCTGGCTATCCGTCCAAGGTATGTGTTCGTCTGGGCCTGCATCCGGAGCTGACGGGTCACCTGGTAATGCTGGGCCCGCCGACTCAGCCTCCCCTGCTCCCGGATGGCAGCACTGTTCCCATGGATGGCAGCAGTGTTGGCCTGGACGGCTGCAGTGAGGTGCTGGATATCCCCCTGCACCTCCCCCAAAGTGGTGACCACTGCAGCGCAATTAGAGCTGACATCCTGCACTGCGTTGCTGAGGTTGGCAACGGAGCCCAGGCTGTCAGCCACTTTCTCCAAGTGCACCGCTATGGCCCCCATCTGTTCCGTCTGCCTGGCGTGATCCCTCGCCAACTGGTCCTGGACACCATCAGACACCCCCCTGGTCTTCTGGGTCGCCTTCCTGGGGCCAGAAGATGGATGTCCACGGGTGGAAGGAGTCGCCCTTGAGGGGCTTCCAAGGATGGGGGAGGGGACGACAGACGGGCCAGGAGAAGGGGAGGAGACAGACAAAACCAATGAAAAGTCCTGCTCTGCCACAGCAGGATCCTCCACAACCACCTCGGCAGGTGTGGTGTGGCCACTCTCCTCCTCCACAACCTCTTCACCACCCAGTGGCTCGGGCACATGATGGCGTGGGGGGGATGGGGTGGAATGCAGGCTGACAGATGATGGCCCAGCTCCGTCATCTGTGGATGACACAAAGCAGACACATGTTGGTGGTCCCACACACTTGGCACATGTCCCCCCCCCCCAAATGCAAAACAACAAATAGGGGATTATAAAACACTTACCTGTCCTTGTGCCTTCCTCCACGGAGTCATAGCCTGCGACCCCCTCCACCTGCTCCCTCTCCAGGCAGCGAGCAACCACCTCCTCCTCTGCGGTTAGGGTGACAGGACATGGGGGACCACCACCTGTGCCCCTCTCATACCTCCTGATGGAGGCCACCTTGTCCCTCACCTTGCGCCGCAGGTCATTTATTTTCTTTTGGATGTCCCCAGCAGTCCGGGTGGAGTAGCCCAGGACATTGACCCTGGCAGCAATCGACTCCAGGATGCCCTGCTTCCTCTGCCGACTGGTCTTCCGGCTTTTTTTGCCATGGAGAAATTCATTCTCCGTCTCCATAGCCGAGATAATCACTGAGACCTCCTGGGTATTAAAGTTGAGGTTCCTCCTCTCTCTGGGGGTAGCGGGAGCAGCCATTACAGTGCAAAAGTATCTTCCCTGGGGTGGGGGGAAACGGAACTACTTTTGCGCCGGAATGGCGTTTCCGCCAGCGCTTTTAAGCGCCCAGCGGAACGCATTGCGCTGACGTTTCCCAGGAAGTGGTGCCGACGGAAGTTGTGAGCATGCGCACAAGGGGGGCGAGTGGAGCCGCACTCACTGCGCATGCTCCGTGGATGATGCGCTGAACGTAAGCCTCTGCGCTGGGCTCCGCCCATCATTTACATATGATCACACCCACTTCCACTTGCGTCGGGTTACGCCAGCGCATTATCGTTACTCTGGCGCAAGTTTACGCGCAACTGCTATGTGAATTACAGGACTTGCGCTGAAAGGGTCTTCAGAGTAACGTAAATGAGAAGCGTTACTCCAGAGGAAAGATACTCTCATCTACCTGAATCTGGCCCATAGGGCCAGATTCAGGTAGATGCGCGCATATTTTATCCGGCGTAGCGCAACGCATATACGTTGCGCTGACGCGAACTAGTGGGTAAAGTCCAGTATTCACCAAGCGCATGTACGTTACTTTGCGGCGGAGTAACAAAAAAGCGCTGGCGCAACCCGACGCAAGTAGAAGTGGGTGTGATCATATGTAAATGATGGGCGGAGCCCAGCGCAGTGACTTACGTTCATCGCATCATCCAAGGAGCATGCACAATGAGGTAGGCCTCCCCTCGCTCCCCTGTGCGCATGCTCACAACTTCCGTTGGCACCACTTCATGGGAAACGCCAGCGCAATGTCTTCCGTTGCGCGTATAAAAGCGGCCGTAGATGCGCCTTTCCGGTGCAAAAGTATATCCGGTTTCCCCCACCCCAGGGAAGTTTATTTTGCTTTATGATGGCTGCTCTCGTTCCCCCCAAAGAGAGGAGAAACCTCAACTTTAATGCCCAGGAGCTCACCCTAGTGATCTCTGCTATGGAGACGTTTAACGACTTTCTCCACGGCAGAAAAGTCGGAAGACCAGCCGGGATAGGAAGCAGGGCATCCTGGAGTCCATTGCTGGCAGGGTCAATGCCCTGGGCTACTCCACCCGGACTGCTGCCGATATCGGCAAAAAAATTAATGATCTGAGGCACAAAGTCCGGGGCAAGGTGGCCGCCATTAGGAGGCATGAGAGGGGCACGGGTGGTGGACCCCCATGTGCGGTCAGCCTGACCACGGAGGAGGAGGTGGTCGCCCGCTGCCTGGAGAGGGAGCAGTTGGAGGGGGTACCAGGCTATGATTCTGTGGAGGAAGGCTCCAGGACAGGTAAGTGTTTTTTATCCCCTATTTAGTGTGTTGCATGTGGGGGGGGGGGGTACATGTGCCAAGTGTATGGGACCACCAACATGTGTCTGCTTTGGCAGGAGCTGGGCCATCATCTGTCGGCGGCCAGTCCACCCCAACCCCCCAACAGGATCCTGAGCCCGACCCCCTGGGTGGTTGGTGAAGAGCATGAGATGGAGGAGAGTGCCCACACCTCACCTGATGAGGTGGTTGAGGAGGAGCCTGCCTTTCCAGAGCAGGACTTTCTTTTAATTTTGGAGGAGTCCTCCCCTTCTGCAGGGCCCTCTCAGATCCCCTCCCCCATCATAGGAAGCCCCTCAAGGGGACAACCATCTCCTGGCCCCAGGAAGGCGACCCGGAATACCAGGGGGGTGTCTGACGTGGTTCATGACCAGATGGCCCGGGACCAGGCCAGGCAGACCCAGCAGATGGGGGAGATTGCTGGGCATCTTGACCGGCTAGTTGACAGCCTGGGCTCCGTATCCCAGCTGACGAACGCTGTGCAGGATGTCAGCTGCAACTGCGCTGCAGTGGTGACCAGCCTGGGGGAGGTGCAGGCTGATGTTCGGCACCTCACTGCAGCCGTCCGGGAACTGGGGAGGCAGAGGCAGCGTGACCAGCGGCATAATGTCACCCGCCAGCTGAGGATGCAGGCCCAGACCAATCATTATCTGAGCCGGATTGCCGTGGCCTTGGAGGGCATGCAGCCAACACCTGCCAGGAGTGGCCCACCCGGGGATCAGCCACCTCCAGATGCCCCCCCACCCCCACCCACTCCCTCCAGGCAGCTGAGGAGCCAGAGAGGGCCCACAAGAAAGAGCCCCCATCAGCCCAGATGAGGGTTTTTTGTTTTTTGTGTTATATTTTTGGCTCAGGTTATGAGTTTTTTTTGTTATTTATGCTCAGGTTATGAGTTTTTTTTTATTTATGCTCAGGTTATGAGTTTTTTTTAAATTTATGCTCAGGTTATGAGTTTTTTATTTCAGTTTAACTTCACACGGTCAGGAGTGCAGGGGACAGTGTGAATGGTGTGTGAATGTGAGGGGGTGGCACTCCTGCCAGTAAGGGGTGTCACCCTCGGCCGTGGTGGAGAAGATATCCCCACGGCTGTGTGAATGACGTGTGAATGGTGTATGAATGGACAGAGACATCATTGGGGCCTTGACACCGGCGTTGCTGCTCCCAAGTCCTGCATGTTGGACTTGGGCTAATCCAATGTGATGTGGATGTGGTGTGTGTGATCTAGGGACCTCAGTGGTGTGCATGCACGCATTGTCCGTGTGATCAATGTATTTGTTTATTGTCCAAAGATGCCTACGGCGAGGACCCTCCTGACTGCTCTTCCATCAGCTGAATGGGTCTCCTCTGGCAGGGGGGCTGTCTGGTTGGGGGGTCAGGTCATCACGTATGTCAATCTGCAGGCCTTTTCTCATGGCAAAGTTGTGCAGAATGCAACACGCACCGATGATCTGACACACGAAGGTAGGGGAATACAATAGGGCCCCCCCAGACTTATCCAGGCAGCGGAAACGGGACTTCAGGAGCCCAAATGTTTGCTCCACCACTGCACGAGTTTTGATATGTGCTTCATTGTATCTTCTCTCTCCTCTGGTTTGGGGGTTCCGGAAAGGAGTCATTAGATGGGGTCCCAGTGCATATGCATAGTCACCTGTAAGGGAAAAGACAGGAGGATGTTAGTCATGCTTGTGCCCCTTGTGATGTCAGCATCATGGGGGGGGGACAGTCATGCCTGCCACCCATGTCACTCACCAACCAGCCAGCTGTCCCCATACATGTTCTGTTCGAATTCCATTGGGATGGGGCTCTGATTGTATATGAAGCTGTCATGGCTGGATCCAGGGTGTTTGGCACGGACGTGCCATATGAGGCGTTGGGCATCAGCTATCACCTGTACGTTAATGGAATGCCAATGCTTCCGATTGCGGTATATGTGCTCTGTGGCACTGGGGGGCTGTAGGGCCACATGTGTGCAATCAATGGCCCCCACAGTGCGTGGGAATCTGGCAATGCTGTAGAAATCCTGCATTGCCTTCAGCCGCAGCTCCTCAGTGGTGGGTCTGATGAAGTGGTTAGACATGCGTCTGAGGATTGCGGGGACAACCTGGTGCACACATCTGCTCATGGAGGATTGTGACATCCCAGCCACCACTCCACTTGTACACTGGAATGATCCACTTGCAAGGAAATGAAGTGTTGCCAGTACCTTCACCAGTGGCTGCACTGCTTGTGAGCGGTGTGTCTTGCTGGTGATGTCATCCTGCAGGGTTGTGGTTAGTTCAAGTATTGCATCAGGGCTGAATCTGAAGAGGCGAACACCTCCTCATCCCCCATGCCAAAGAGACTCATGCGCGTGCGGTATATCCTCTCACGTGCCCGCCTCCTCCGTTCCGGGGGACCCATTAGTAGTGCTAGGACCACGGCTGCCCTTGGCATGTTGGCACACAGAGGTGTTGTCCTTGCAAGTGTGTTTGTTCAGCTTGCTATTTTCATCGGTAACGCTGCTGCTGTAGATGCTCTCCTGCTGACCTGTGGCCGTCAGGAGTAAAGATAAAGCAGCTATTTGTAGGAATAACTTTGCGCTAGCCGTTCCACATACACGCGGCGCATGTAGCCAGCGTATGGTGCTAATCCGTTCGCGAATCGGAAAATCTCCCTCATTTGCATATTTGCATGGGAAATCAATAGGTGCGACGGATGCGACAAGCGAAAATATGCGCTTACGATACTCTGGCGAGGGAAAGTTAAGCCGATCGGAAAAAGCCTGTTTTCTGTCGCATCTAGTTTGGTGGGTACGGCCACATAGATACTACGGCGCATCTTTACATTTATGCGGCGCATATCGATATACTCCAGCGCAAGTCTTGCTGAATCTGGCCCATAGATAGATAGATAGATAGATAGATAGATAGATAGATAAGGCTAGTAGTCAGTATAGTTAAATTTACAGGGCCAGATTCTCAGAGGCGCTACGACTGGGTATCTCAGATACCCCGTCCTATCGCCGTTTTTTTCCCCGGGTATCTATGCGAGTGATTCCTAGAATCACTTCGGCATAGATACGGGTGAATATCCGACAAGTGTAATACAATTACACTTGCGGATCGTAGATGTAATGACAACTTAGATTCCCGAACGCTTTTACGCCGCCCCGTCGTCGCTTACGTCGTTTTCGTCCGCGTAAGGTTACCCCTGCTAATATGTGGAGTAACCTTACGCAGTACCGTCGGATGCCATCGGATGCCATGTTAAGTATGGCGTCGGGTCAGCGTCGGCTTTTTCCGTCGGTTACGTCGTTCGCGAATAGGGCATTGCGCAAGTGACGATCACGTCGCTTTGACGTTGGTTTCAACTACGCTTTCCGACGTGAGCTGGAGCATGCGCACTGGGCTTTTTGCCTGGCCGTCGCATGCGCAGTTTGATCGGCGCGGGGGCGCGCTTAATTTATATACAAGCCGCCCCCTTTGAATTTTGCGGCCTTACGCTGGGCCATTTACTCTACGCCTCCGCAAAACTACGGAGCAAGTGCTTGGAGAATACGGCACTTGCTCTGTTAAGTTGCGGCGGAGTAGTGTAAATGGCTTACGCTACGCCAGGGCAAATCTATGAGAATCTGGCCCACAGTGTGTAGAGAATATATATACATCTTTAGGAGTTGTACATATAGGGCCAGATTCAGGTAGAGTTGAGCTGGAGTAATTCGATATGCGCCGCGTAACTGTGAAGATGCGCCGTCGTTTCTATGTGGCCGTACCCACCAAACTAGATGCGACAGAAAATGGGCCATTTCCGATCGGCTTAACTTTCCGACGCCAGAGTCTCGTCAGCGCATAATTTCGCTTGGCGCATCAGTCGCGCCTATTGATTTCCCCTGCAAATATGCAAATGAGGGAGATTTCCCAATTCACGAACGGATTAGCACCATACGCCGGCTACATGCGCCGCGCGTAACTCGTCCGTCCGGCGCAAAGTTATTTCTACAAATAGCTGCTTTATCTTTACTTCAGACGGCCTCAGGTCAGCAGGAGAGCAGCTACAGCAGCAGCGTTACCGATGAAACTAGCAAGCTGAACAACCACACTTGCAAGGACAACACCTCTGTGTGCCAACATGCCAGGGGCAGTCGCGGTCCTAGCACTAGTACTGGGTCCCCCGGAACGGAGTAGGCGGGCACGTGAAAGGATATACCGCACGCGCATGAGCCTCTTTGGCATGGGGGATGAGGAGGTGTATCGCCTCTTCAGATTCAGCCCAGATGCAATACTTGAACTAACCACAACCCTGCAGGGTGACATCACCAGCAAGACACACCGCTCACAAGCAGTGCAGCCACTGGTGAAGGTACTGGCAACACTTCATTTCCTTGCCAGTGGATCATTCCAGTGTACAAGTGGAGTGGTGGCTGGGATGTCACAATCCTCCATAAGCAGATGTGTGCACCAGGTTGTCCCTGCAATCCTCAGACGCATGTCCAACCAGTTCATCAGACCCACCACTGAGGAGCTGCGGCTGAAGGCAATGACAGATTTCTACAGCATTGCCAGATTCCCACGCACCATCGGGGCCATTGATTGCACACATGTGGCACTCCAGCCCCCCAGTTCCACAGAGCACATATACCGCAATCGGAAGCATTGGCATTCCATCAACGTACAGGTGATAGCCGATGCCCAACGCCTCATATGGCACGTCCGTGCCAAACACCCCGGGTCCAGCCATGACAGCTTCATATACCGTCAGAGCCCCATCCCAGCGGAATTCGAGCAGAACATGTATGGGGACAGCAGGCTGGTTGGTGAGTGACATGGGTGGCAGGCATTAATATCCCCTCCCGTGATGCACATCAGAAGGGGCACATGCATGACTAACATCCTCCTGTCTTTTCCCTTACAGGTGACTCTGCATATGCACTGGGACCCCATCTCATGACTCCTTTCCGGAACCCCCAAACCAGAGGAGAGAGAAAATACAATGAAGCACACATCAAAACCCGTGCAGTGGTGGAGCAAACATTTGGGCTCCTGAAGTCCCGTTTCCGCTGCCTGGATAAGTCCGGGGGGACCCTATTGTATTTCCCTACCTTTGTGTGTCAGATCATCGGTGCAAGTTGCATTCTGCACAACTTTGCTATGAGAAAAGGCCTGCAGATTGACATGCGTGATGACCTGACCCCCGACCCACACAGTCCCCACCTGCCAGAGGAGAACCAGTCTGCTGATGGAAGAGCAGTCAGGAGGGTCCTCGCCGTTGGCATCTTTGGACACTAAACCCAAACATTAATCACACAGACAATGCACGCATGCACACCACTGATGTCCCTAGATCACACACACCACATGCACATCGCATTGGATTAGCCCAAGTCCAGCATGTAGGACTTGGGAGCAGCAACGCCAGCGTCAAGGCCCCAATGATGTCACTGTCCATTCATACACCTTTCACACGTCATTCATACAGCCGTGGGGTTAACTTCACCACCGCGGCCGAGGGTGACACCCCTTACTGTCAGGAGTGCCACCCCCTCACATTCACACACCATTCACACTGCAACGTGTGCAGTATCAAAAAAAAAATCTCATAACCTGAGCATAATCACAAATAAAATAACTCATAACTTGAGTATTAATAATAAAAAAAAATCTCATAACCTGAGCATAATCAAAAATAAAATAACTCATAACTTGAGTATTAATAATAAAATAAAAATCTCATAACCTGAGCATTCCCCCCAAAAAAATAAAAAAAACTCATGTCCTGAGCATCAATCAAAAAAATAAAAATAAAAATTATCTGGGATGCCGGGGGCTTCTTCTGGCGGCCCCTCTCTGGCTCCTCAGCTGCCTGGATGGAGTGGGTGGGGGTGGGTGGGCATCTGGAGGTGGCTGATCCCCGGGTGGGTCACTCCTGGCAGGTGTGGCCTGCCTGCCCTCCAAGGCCATGGCTATCTGGCCGAGGTACGCACTGGTCTGGGCCTGCACCCTGAGCTGCTGGGTCTGCATCTTGAGCTGCCGGGTGACCTGATAATGCTGGGCCCGCCGACTCAGCCTCCCCTGGTCCCGGATGGCAGCACTGTTTGCCTGGACGGCTGCAGTGAGGTCCTTTAGCTCACCCTGCACCTCCCCCAGGCTGGTCACCACTGCAGCACAGTTGCAGCTCACATCCTGCACTGCTGAAGACATCTGGGCCACGGAGCACAGGCTATCAGCCACTCTGTCCAGGTGCCCAGCAATCTCCCTCATTTGCTGGGTCTGCCTGGCGTGATCCCTCGCCACCTGGTCCTGGACCAGATCAGACACCCCCCTGGTCTTATGGGTGGCCTTCCTGGGGCCAGTAGATGTTTGTCCCCGGGGGGATGGAGTCGCCCTTGAGGGGCTTCCTATAATGGGGGAGGGGATCTGAGAGGGTCCTGCAGAAGAGGAGGATTCCTCTAACAATAAAACAAAGTCCTGCTCTGCCCCAACAGGCTCCTCCTCAACGACCTCTGCATGTGTGGTGTAGGCACTCTCCTCCTCCACCTCGGTGTCTTCACCACCCAGGGGCACAGGCACTGGGTGCCGATGGGGGGATGGGGTGGACTGGCCGCCGACAGATGATGGCCCAGCTCCGTCATCTGTGGATGACACAAAGCAGACACATGTTGGTGGTCCCACACACTTGGCACATGTACCCCCCCCCCACATACAAAACACCAAATAGGGGATAAAAAACACTTACCTGTCCTGGAGCCTTCCTCCACAGAATCAAAGCCTGGTACCCCCTCCAATTGCTCCCTCTCCAGGCAGCGGGCGACCACCTCCTCCTCTGTGGTCAGGCTGACCGGACATGGTGGACCACCACCTGTGCCCCTCTCATGGCTCCTAATGGTGGCCACCTTGCCACGGACCTTGCGCCGCAGATCATTTTTTTTTTTTTTAATATCCCCAGCAATCCGGGTGGAATACCCCAACACATTGACCCTGGCAGCAATGGTCTCCAGGATGCCCTGCTTCCTCTCCCGGCTGGTTTTCCTACTTTTTTTGCCGTGGAGGAAATCATTAAACGTCTCCATAGCCGAGATGACCACAGAGACCTCCTGGGCATTAAAGTTGAGGTTCCTCCTCTCTTTAGGGGTAGCGGGAGCAGCCATGACAGTGCAAAAGTATCTTCCCTGGGGTGAGGGGAAACGGATATACTTTTGCGCCGGAATGGCGTTTCCGCTAGCGCTTTTATACGCGCAACGGAACACATTGCGCTCCCGCTGATTAACGCTGAAAAAATATGTTAATCAGCGGGAGTCGGAAATTCACGATCTTTTTCGGGCGCGACGCAGTGACTTTACGACGTTTCCGGAAGCGATACGCGACGTAAAGATAAGGCAGCCCCCTAGTGGAGTATCCTATGTTAAGTATAGGCGTCGTCATCGCGTCGGAAAAAAAACAAATCGCGTCGCTTGCGTAAAACATTCATGAATGGGGATGTGACGTCATTGACGTTCACTGACAGAATTTGGAGCATGCGCACTGGGATGCATTGACACTCGACGCATGCGCAGTACGTTCGCCGCGGGATCGCGCATAGTTTAAATAATACACGCCCCGTACCCGCCTAATTTGAATTCCGCCGGCTCATTTGCGATGCGCTGCCGCAACTTTAGGAGCAAGTGCTTCATGAATAACAGCACTTGCTCCTAAAATTTCGGCAGAGTAACGTAAATGAGAAGCGTTACTCCAGAGCAAAGATGCTCTCATCTACCTGAATCTGGCCCTGTATAGCTTAGCTAGATCTGCTATTAGTATTTGTCAGGTAGGAGATTGTGCTGTACTATAGTGATGAGCGGAATACGCCATATTCGATTTTGCGATATTTCACGAATATATAGAAGAATATTCGTGAAATATTCATTAATATCGAATATTCGTGATATTTTATCAAAAAAAAATTTTGCGAAATTTCGCTAATGCGAATGCGAAATTTATTGCAAAATTCTCGTCAACACACGAAAACGGAGATCATTTCCTGGATTACTAAACTAATATGCACTAAACACTAACTCTACCAACACAAACTTATATGACTAAACTAAAGCTAATTTTTTTTTTTTTATACACAAAACACAGAAGGGCAGAGAAAGTATTCGCGAAATATTCGTTAATATCGAATATTCGTGAATATTCGTGAATATGCGAATGCGAAATTTCGCTAATGCGAATGCGAAATTGATTGCGAAATTCTCGTCAACACGCGAAAACGGAGATCATTTCCTGGATTACTAAACTAATATGCACTAAACACTAACTCTACCAACACAAACTTATATGACTAAGCTAAAGCTAATTTTTTTTTTTTTATACACAAAACACAGAAGGGCAGAGAAAGTATTCGCGAAATATTCGTTAATATCGAATATTCGTGAATATTCGTGAATATGCGAATGCGAAATTTCGCTAATGCGAATGCGAAATTGATTGCGAAATTCTCGTCAACACGCGAAAACGGAGATCATTTCCTGGATTACTAAACTAATATGCACTAAACACTAACTCTACTTACACAAACTTATATGACTAAACTAAAGCAAATTTATTTATTTTATTTTTTTTTATACACAAAACACAGAAGGGTAGAGAAAGTATTCGCAAATATTCGTAATACGAATATTCGCATTGCGAATATTCGGCAACATAAAAGGATCGCCTCAGCTACTCAGCCCAGGGTCTCTAATCATACCAGCAATGCTTTTAGACGTCGATGGAGATCACTAGGATGTGATCTGTTTTAAAAAGAAGTTTGAAAAAATACGAATATTCGCAATAGCGAATATTCACCGCAATATTCGAGTTATTCGCGAATACTCGAATATGCTATATTCGTAACGAATATTCGCAATGCGAATATTCGTGAGCAACACTACTGTACTATACGTTTGCTGTGTTTTTGCCCATAAATTCAGTCGATCATACTGCACGTTTGCTGTTTTTGGCCATAAAATCAGTCGATCTTGCTATACATTTGCTGTGTTTTTGCCCATAAATTCAGTCGATCATACTGCACGTTTGCTGTTTTTGGCCATAACCTCAGTCGATCTTACTATACGTTTGCTGTGTTTTTGCCCATAAACTCAGTCGATCATACTGCACGTTTGCTGTTTTTGGCCATAAACTCAGTCGATCTTACTATACGTTTGCTGTGGTTTTGCCCATAAACGCAGTCGAACATACAGCACGTTGCACGTTTGCTGTGTTTTTGCCCGTAAACACAGTCGATTTTAATATAAGTTTGCTGTGTTTTTGCCCATACACTCAGTCGATCATACTGCACGTTTGCTGTTTTTGGCCATAAACTCAGTCGAGCTTACTATACGTTTGCTGTGTTTTTGCCCATAAACGCAGTCGATCATACTGCACGTTTGCTGTGTTTGCCCATAAATGCAGTCGATCATACTGCACGTTTGCTGTGTTTTTGCCCATAAACTCAGTCGATCATACTGCACGTTGCACGTTTGCTGTGTTTTTGCCCATAAACTCAGTCGATCATACTGCACGTTTGCTGTTTTTGGCCATAAACTCAGTCGATCTTACTATACGTTTGCTGTGGTTTTTCCCATAAACGCAGTCGATCATACAGCACGTTGCACATTTGCTGTGTTTTTGCCCATAAACTCAGTCGATCTTATTATAAGTTTGCTGTGTTTTTGCCCATAAACTCAGTCGATCATACTGCACGTTTGCTGTTTTTGGCCATAAACTCAGTCGATCTTACTATACGTTTGCTGTGGTTTTTCCCATAAACGCAGTCGATCATACAGCACGTTGCACGTTTGCTGTGTTTTTGCCCGTAAACTCAGTCGATCTTAATATAAGTTTGCTGTGTTTTTGCCCATACACTCAGTCGATCATACTGCACGTTTGCTGTTTTTGGCCATAAACTCAGTCGAGCTTACTATACGTTTGCTGTGTTTTTGCCCATAAACGCAGTCGATCATACTGCACGTTTGCTGTGTTTGCCCATAAATGCAGTCGATCATACTGCACGTTTGCTGTGTTTTTGCCCATAAACTCAGTCGATCATACTGCACGTTTGCTGTGTTTTTGCCCATAAACTCAGTCGATCTTACTATACGTTTGCTGTGTTTTTGCCCATAAACTCAGTCGATCATACTGCACATTTGCTGTTTTTGGCCATAAACTCAGTCGATCTTACTATACGTTTGCTGTGTTTTTTCCCATAAATGCAGTCGAGCATACTGCACGTTGCATGTTTGCTGTGTTTTTGCCCATAAACTCAGTCGATCTTACTGCACATTTGCTGTGTTTGCCTATAAACACAGTCGATCGTACTGCACGTTTGCTGTGTTTTTTTTCCATAAACGCAGTCGATCTTACTATAAGTTTGCTGTGTTTTTGCCCATAAACACAGTCGATCATACTGCACGTTTGCTGTGTTTTTGCCCGTAAACACAGTCGATCTTAATATAAGTTTGCTGTGTTTTTGCCCATACACTCAGTCGATCATACTGCACGTTTGCTGTTTTTGGCCATAAACTCAGTCGAGCTTACTATACGTTTGCTGTGTTTTTGCCCATAAACGCAGTCGATCATACTGCACGTTTGCTGTGTTTGCCCATAAATGCAGTCGATCATACTGCACGTTTGCTGTGTTTTTGCCCATAAACTCAGTGGATCATACTGCACGTTGCACGTTTGCTGTGTTTTTGCCCATAAACTCAGTCGATCATACTGCACGTTTGCTGTTTTTGGCCATAAACTCAGTCGATCTTACTATACGTTTGCTGTGGTTTTTCCCATAAACGCAGTTGATCATACAGCACGTTGCACGTTTGCTGTGTTTTTGCCCATAAACTCAGTCGATCTTATTATAAGTTTGCTGTGTTTTTGCCCATAAACTCAGTCGATCATACTGCACGTTTGCTGTTTTTGGCCATAAACTCAGTCGATCTTACTATACGGTTGCTGTGGTTTTTCCCATAAACGCTGTCGATCATACAGCACGTTGCACGTTTGCTGTGTTTTTGCCCGTAAACTCAGTCGATCTTAATATAAGTTTGCTGTGTTTTTGCCCATAAACTCAGTCGATCATACTGCACATTTGCTGTGTTTGCCCATAAATGCAGTCGATCATACTGCACGTTTGCTGTGTTTTTGCCCATAAACTCAGTCGATCATACTGCACATTTGCTGTGTTTTTGCCCATAAACTCAGTCGATCATACTGCACGTTTGCTGTGTTTTTGCCCATAAACTCAGTCGATCTTACTATACGTTTGCTGTGTTTTTGCCCATAAACTCAGTCGATCATACTGCACATTTGCTGTTTTTGGCCATAAACTCAGTCGATCTTACTATACGTTTGCTGTGTTTTTTCCCATAAACGCAGTCGAGCATACTGCACGTTGCATGTTTGCTGTGTTTTTGCCCATAAACTCAGTCGATCTTACTATAAGTTTGCTGTGTTTTTGCCCATAAACTCAGTCGATCATACTGCACATTTGCTGTGTTTGCCTATAAACACAGTCGATCGTACTGCACATTTGCTGTGTTTTTTTTCCATAAACGCAGTCGATCTTACTATAAGTTTGCTGTGTTTTTGCCCATAAACACAGTCGATCATACTGCACGTTTGCTGTTTTTGGCCATAAACGCAGTTGCTCTTACTGGACAAGTGCTGTTTATTTCTGATTTTGTCCTGTGCAGGCTATTAAAATGTCTGGAAGGACAACAAAGAAAGGCAGAGAGTCACGAGGGCAAGTAGGCTCTGCATCTAGAGGCAACGCTGGTGGTGGACGAGGTGCATCCTCTTCAGCACGTGGCCGTGGCCGCTTGTCCTTCTTTTCGGGAGCTGGACGTGTTGAGCCTCAACATGCAGAGAAATTAGTAGAGTGGATGACCAAGCCGTCCTCATCCTCCTCATCCTCTCTCACTCAGGCTGTGCTTAGTTTATCTGGCAGAGCAGCTGCCAAGGCGTCCTCTTCCTTGTGCACAATGGCATCACACAATCCTTCCCTGAGGAGTCCCCCGAACTGTTTCAACACAGTGTTGGTGATCTTACTATACGTTTGCTGTGTTTTTGCCCATAAACGCAGTCGATCATACTGCACGTTTGCTGTTTTTGCCCATAAATGCAGTCGATCATACTGCACGTTTGCTGTGTTTGCCCATGAACGCAGTCGATCATACTGCACGTTTGCTGTGTTTGCCCATAAATGCAGTCGATCATACGGCACGTTTGCTGTTTTTGGCCATAAACTCAGTCGATCTTACTATACGTTTGCTGTGTTTTTTCCCATAAACGCAGTCGAGCATACTGCACGTTGCATGTTTGCTGTGTTTTTGCCCATAAACTCAGTCGATCTTACTATAAGTTTCCTGTGTTTTTGCCCATAAACTCAGTCGATCATACTGCACGTTTGCTGTGTTTGCCTATAAACACAGTCGATCATACTGCACGTTTGCTGTGTTTTTTTTTTCATAAACGCAGTCGATCTTACTATAAGTTTGCTGTGTTTTTGCCCATAAACTCAGTCGATCTTACTGCACGTTTGCTGTGTTTTTGGCCATAAACTCAGTCGATCTTACTAAATTTTAGAGAATAGGACACCCCTCAAACATACTGTAAATATTGCATCAAAAATTGTTATTAGGCGCCCCTGTTGAACAGGGGCTGAAAAATTGTGCCTTGGGCACAACACAACACTGCAACCCCTCCCAATAACTCCAATTGGAGCGCACCAAGGAGCCACGTGCAAATTATTGCATCAAAATTTTTTATTAGGTGCCCATGTTAAACAGGGGCTGAAAAATTGTGCCTTGGGCACAACACAACACTGCAACCCCTCCCAATAACTCCAATTGGAGCACAACAAGGAGCCACGTGCAAATTATTGCATCAAAAATTGCTATTAGGTGCCCCTGTTAAACAGGGGCTGAAAAATTGTGCCTTGGGCAAAAACACAACACTGCAACCCCTCCCAATAACTCCAATTGGAGCGCAACAAGGAGCCACGTGCAAATTATTGCATCAAAAGTTGTTGTTATTATGCGCCCCTGTTAAACAGGGGCAGAAAAATTGTGCCTTAGGCACTGGTGGCGGAGCCCAGAAACACAACATTTCTTACTAGCTATCAGCAAGAAATGTGAGGAGGAGAAGGATATTCCATCAGCAGGATAAGAGGACAGTCACTCAGCATCAGCATACGCAGTTTAAAAGGGATCCGACATTTCAACAAAAAAATATTATTCAGTAACATCAGCATCAGGTGCTTGGTAGCTGGTGTTGATCCAAGCCTGATTCATTTTGATGAAGGTCAGTCGATCAACAGAGTCGGTCGATCTTGCCCCTAGGTATTCCCGGACCATGTAAACCAGACACTGGCGATGGTTGCTGGAACCGGTCAGACCTTGGGGCTGCGGACTAAAAAACTGTCTGAAGGCATCGGTCAGACGGCCACCTTCTCCACCGCTCATTCTGTGACTCACAGAAGCCTCAGCAAGACGTCGCCCAGAGCCAGGTTTTGGTAATCCCCCCGGTTCTGGGAACGCATTGCACAGACCCTTCTGCAAGGCCTCCCGCAGAAGTTTCATTTTCTGCTCCCTCTGCGATGGCAACATAAGGTCTGCAATCTTACTCTTGTAACGTGGATCAAGGAGAGTTGCCAGCCAGTAATGATCCGTCTCCTTGATAGCACGTACACGAGGATCCTTACACAGGCTTTGCAGGATCAGGGAGGCCATGCAGCGTAGGTTTGCAGAGGCATTCGGGGCACAGTCCTCTGGGTCACTGAGGACGACAGGATCCACAGGCACCTCATCCCAGCCACGTAAAAGTCCATGTGTTCCTTGGGACTGTAAATGATCCCTTGAAGACTGCTGCTGCTGATGCTGAGTGCTAGGCTCCACCTCCATGCTGCTGATACAATCCTCCTCCTCCTCCTCCTCCTCCTCCTCCTCCTGTGTGCTAGGTGGACAAGCAGGCCCACTGTCTGGGTAAAGGGGGCCTTGAGAGGTAAGGAAGTCCTCCTCTTCCTCCATCTGTTCTGCCTCAAGGGCCCTGTCCATTATTCCACGTAGCGTGTGCTCCAACATGTGAATAAGAGGGACAGTCTCACTGATGCATGCACTGTCACTGCTCACCATCCACGTGGCCTCCTCAAATGGTGACAGGACAGTGCATGCATCCCTGATCAAGGCCCACTGGCGTGGGGAAAAAAAACCTAGCTGCCCTGACCCAGTTCTGCTGCCATATTGGCACAGGTACTCATTGATGGCCCGCTGCTGCGTGTGCAGCCGCTGCAGCATGGCCAACGTAGAGTTCCATCTGGTGGGCATGTCCCAGATTAGGCGGTTCTTGGGCAGGTTGTATTCCCTTTGGAGGTCAGTCAGCCGAGCAGTGGCATTATATGACCTCCGGAAATGCACACAGACTTTCCTGGCCTGCTTCAGGACATCCTGTAAGCCCGGGTACCTGCCCAAGAACCGCTGCACCACCAAATTCAGGACATGCGCAAAACAGGGCCTGTGGGTGGGTTTTCCCTGTCGCAGGGCAGAGAGGAAGTTGGTGCCATTATCGCTGATCACCATTCCAGGCTTCAGCTGGCGTGGCGTCAACCACCTCTGAGCCTGCCCCTACAGAGCTGAAAGAACCTCTTCCCCAGTGTGGCTCCTGTCTCCCAAGCACACCAGCTCTAGCACCGCATGGCATCTCTTGGCCTGCATTCCTGTGTAGCCTCTTGTACGCCTACGAAGCACGGCTGGTTCTGAGGAAACATCAGCACAGGAAGAGGCCACAGAGGAAGACGAAGAGGAGGGGGTGGAGGAGAGAGGTGTGTCACAAGCAGTAGTAGTGTTTTGGAGGGGTGGTGGCGGAACAACCTCCAAAACTACTGTACCTTGCCCTGCATCCTTCCCAGCTGCCAGCAGAGTCACCCAATGGGCCGTAAAAGAGAGGTAACGTCCCTGTCCATGCCTGCTGGACCATGAGTCAGCAGTAAGATGCACCTTACCACTGAACGCCCTGTCCGGCGAGGCATGGACATTGCCTTCCACATGCTGGTAGAGAGCCGGAATCGCCTTCCGAGAGAAAAAGTGCTGTATTGGTACTTGCCACTGAGGTACTGCACATTGCACAAACTCATGGAAGGGGGCAGAATCCACCAACTGAAAAGGTAGCAGTTGAAGTGCTAGCAATTTTGCTAAGCTAGCATTCAACTGCTGGGCATGTGGATGGCTGAGATTGTACTTCTTTCGGCGCTGCAGCAGCTGGGGCAGGGAAATTTGCCTGGTACTATCAGTAGATTGCCCGCTACTACTAGCTTGTGACACACCTATTTCTACACCTTCACTGCAGGCTTCAGAGAGGACTGGGGGTCTAGTGGGGTTGGAGGTCCCAGAAGGGCAAGGGGGGGTACGCTTTTGTCTTTGGTGTGGGTCTTTCTGGTGTGCTTGCCAACGAGCTGCATGGCAAGTCGACATATGTCTGGACAAGCATGTGGTACCCAGGCGGTTGATGTTTTGGCCACGCGAGATACGCTTGCGACATATGTTGCAAATAGCAAAGGTACGATCTTGTGAACATGTTTCAAAAAAGGCCCACACCAAAGAACTTTTGCTGTACCGGTCAGACACAGCAGCGCCATGCACAAGCGCCGTAGATGTGCGCTGTAATGCAGTGGGTGTGACCTTAAGCTGACCCCTGGAGGTCATCCTGCCTCTTTGGAGATGTGCCTGTGCCTCATTCTCCTCCTCCTCCTCTTCCTCATCTTCCTTCCTTCATCTGGGCTGAATCTGAAGAGGCGATACACCTCCTCATCCCCCATGCCAAAGAGGCTCATGCGCGTGCGGTATATCCTCTCACGTGCCCGCCTCCTCCGTACCGGGGGACCCAGTACTAGTGCTAGGACCACGGCTGCCCCTGGCATGTTGGCACACAGAGGTGTTGTCCTTGCACGTGTGGTTGTTCAGCTTGCTAGTTTCGTCGGTAACGCTGCTGCTGTAGCTGCTCTCCTGCTGACCTGTGGCCGTCTGGAGTAAAGATAAAGCAGCTATTTGTAAAAATAACTTTGCGCCGGACGGACGAGATACGCGCGGCGCATGTAGCCAGCGTATGGTGCTAATCCGTTCGCGAATCGGGAAATCTCCCTCATTTGCATATCAATAGGCGCGACTGATGCGCCAAGCGAAATTATGTGCTGACGAGACTCTGGCGTCGGAAAGTTAAGCTGATCGGAAATGGCCCGTTTTCTGTCGCATCTAGTTTGGTGGGTACAGCCACATAGAAACGACGGCGCATATTCACAGTTACGCGGCGCATATCGAAATACTCCAGCGCAACTCTACCTGAATCTGGCCCTATTATGGGGGAAATCTTAAGTGTTAATTTTAAAGGCTAATCTGCAAGTTTTGTCCTAAAAAGTGTTTGGGGACCTCAGTCCTGCCCCAGGGGACATGTATCAATGCTTTTTTTTTTTGACTGGATCAAAACAAAATTAGCAGACCTCGAGGACAGATCCAGGCACAATAACATTAAAATTAGAGGGGTACCAGAGACTGTCCTCCCTGCGGATCTTCGCAACTTTGCGAATACCCTGTTCTCTACTCTCCTGCCTGATTTGACCCCTATTGAATTAACAATTAACCGCGTCCACAGGATACCTAAGCCACCCCACTTAGCAGAAACGGTCCCGAGGGATGTCCGCCTCCGCGTCCACTTTTATCAAGCAAAAGAGCAAGTTTTGTTTAAAGCCCGTGCACTCCAGACCCTTCCTGCTCCCTACGCTGACATCCAAATGTACGCAGACTTTTCCCAACATACACTCCAGCTGAGAAGGCAGTTAAAAACCGTAACCAAGGCCTTATCAAATCATAAAATCATCTACAAATGGCGTCACCCGGCTACTATTTTGGTGACTCATAACGGTGTTCCACATACCATCTCTACCATAGAAGGGGGCACTAAGTTGCTATTGTCGTGGGGCATCATCCTGGAACCTCCGAAGGCCTACGCTGATTCTCAGGGGAAACCCCCCCTACACCGCAGGGGCCCTCGCCATGCAATGAACCAGGACCTTCACTCTCCCACCTAGCCGCAGTGTCTATTTGTGCATGTACCTGCCTAAACCACTGCTACAGTTGTGCCGGTTGGCAGCTTGTTCAGCTACCAATGACAACCCGGTCAGCTGTTTCGTGTTACTCTCATTTGAATCCTTTTGTTTTACATTGACATTTTTTTTTTCTCTCTTCTTTTCTCTTCGTTTCTTGTTTCTCTATTTGTTTTTGCACCAGCACTGCAGTTACTCTATGGATCCAGAACCTGAACCACTCATTCTGACTGTTGCACACCCTCTCCATCCGAGTGTTCCCCTGAACGCCTATTCCTGTCTTGGCTCTACCATAGACTTGGACGCCACTGAACTACCTGCATCTAACTGTAAGTTTCAATCCGCATCCCGCACAACTGATTTGAAGCCATGTCCTTCAACATTTTGACTCTTAACGCCAAGGGACTAAACCATCCAGTTAAACGTTCATCTATGTGGAAGCTAGCTATGTCACTTCAATGCGACATACTTTGTGTCCAGGAGACTCATTTCCAACAAGACTCACACCCTCGTTGCCAAAACCATCAATTTCCCCATATTTTTACCTCATGTTATGCTAAAAAACAGAGAGGAGTACTGATCGCTATTCGGGATTCAATTTCCTTCCAACTACAACAACTTGTAACTGATACGGAAGGTCGCTATATTGTGTTAGTATGCATGATCAATAATGTCCAATACACATTGGCTTCTATTTATGCACCGAACCAACGGCAAATTTCATTCCTCAACTCTGTCATGAAAAAAATTAAGAGTTGTCAGAAAGGTCATCTTCTACTCTGCGGAGACTTTAATCTTGTTCCAGACCAAGTTCTTGACTTCACGGCATGCACTAAGAGGCATCCTTCCCCTTTGAAGAATTTTATATCTGCTTATGAATTATTTGACGTGTGGAGGTGTTGTCACGCGAGCGAACGTGACTATACTTTCCTTTCCCCGCGCCACAACACCTACTCGCACATAGATTTGTTCTTGTCTGATCGGTCATTACTCCAGAGGGTTGCAAAATCGGTCATTCACCCCACCACCTGGTCGGATCATGCTCCAGTTAGCATTACCATTGATACAAAATCCCCGCAAATTAATTCCTATCTCTGGAGGGTCAACAACTCCCTGATTCGAGATCCATCCACTGCTAGCATAGTACAGAAACACTTAGAGGAGTACTTCTCCATAAATTCTCAATCAGTATCCGACCCGGTGGTGGTGTGGGCTGCCCACAAGGCAGTCATTAGGGGCGTGTTTATCCAACTAGGAGCCAGAAAAAAAAGACTCAGAACTAATAAGATTGACCAAATCACAGCTGACATCGACAGCACTGACTCGCAAAACAAATCCTCGCCCTCGCCCTTTCTACAGGCCAAACTCTTTAATTTACGACATGAATTCCGCTCGCTACTCTTAGAATCTTTTGAGAGGGCCTGTACAAAGGTTAGAGCCACCTCATATGCCACGGGGAACAAGGCAGGTAAGACAATGGCTAGGAAGATACGAGGTTACAGACTTAAATCGACGATCCCTTACCTATACCACCCCCACACCAGAGAGAAGCTACTGAAACCTCATGAAATATCCAACGCCTTTAGTGCATACTACGCTGAACTATACAACATAAAAGATGACGGACTCAGCACCCAACCAACCCAACGAGACATAGATGCCTTTTTAGAGAGACTTGATCTCCCTTCACTATCCAATGACCAACTTGCCTCCCTTAATGCCCCTTTCTCGGCCACCGAACTAGACAGAACTATTGCCAACCTCCCTAACTCCAAGTCACCAGGTCCCGACGGGTTTACCAGGGAATACTACAAAATGTTCCGGCAGATCCTGAACCCTACCCTCTGCAAGGTATTCAATACAGCCGCGACATCCTCGTCCTTTCCCCCTGACATATTGAATGCCGTTATAGTCACTCTCCCGAAACCGGGCAAAGACCCGTCCTTACCCCAGAATTACCACCCCATTTCTCTCCTTAATGTGGATACCAAACTATATGCCAAACTGATAGCCAATAGATTGAACGACATTGGGGCGTGGTTTGCGCATGGCTGAGTGAGGTTGTGAAGGTGTGAGCTCCCGCTACCTCCATGCCCTCCGTGCGTGATACAAATCTATAGCCCGAGAAAAGTAACCTGTTGTCGGTGTAACTTGGCGAAAACCCCCGGTGAAACTCTCCGGACTGTTCCTGGAGCCGTTGGACACCGTGAGTGTTGGAAGCCCGCCCTTCACCCTCCCGCTGTTCCCGCTGCCTGTTGTCTGTTGCAGCCTGTGTCCCCACCTTCCGCCCTCCGCTGGCTATACGGCCCGCATGTTAGCGGTGCAGATAAGACTTCTCTGATCCCAGCAAAACTAAAAGTGAAGGGAACTGGACGTGGGGAAGGAAAAGTTGATGAGACCGGAGACGGGAGACGGGAGTAGGAACGAAGGTACAGGTGGGGAGGCTGAGTCTGTGAAGAGCCATAGCTCCATAGCTGTATAGGTGGCGACGGCGTGCAGTGTGCAGGGGGCTGTAGTGAACTGCGTGGCGGATCTGCTCCAGCATAGCCCTAGCCCAACTAGACAACCGAGGGGCTAGGCTCTCAAGCACTAAGTGCCCCCAAGTGCCTTGGGGAGACGCCGAGAGGAGCGTGTAGCACAAAGCCTGAGAATTGAGAACCGCATGTGGAAAGTGGAGGGGAGGCATGTGTGCAGCTAGAGCTAGAGACACACGTACATCCCGGAGGACTGCACTGTTAACACAGCCACCCAGCCTAGCGGGTCATCTGGAGATCCAGAGTTATTTTTCAAAAATGGAGAAAGGGGGTGAGCAGGGTCAGAGCCTGGAGAGTCTGCAAATACAAACGCAGACTACTATCCCAAGGCTAGAGGTGCGGGCAGACGTAGAGACACTACAGATAGCTCCTCAAAGCCCCCGGGTGATCAATACAGGGGGGAGCGACCCCCCCTCCAGACTAAGTGAAGGGGGGAAGAGTGAGCTTGAGACCCTAAAATCCCTGATCCAGGCATTACCAACAAGAGAGGACATCACTACACTAATTATGAAAATAGAGGAAGCCCACTCCAGAGATATGGAAGAGATTAAAGGGGAGGTTCAGGGCTTGGAAAAACGCACGACAATGAATGAAAGTACCTCCAAAGACCTCACACTGCGTGTGATGACACTGGAACAGGAAAGAAATAAACAATTAGATGTGATCAACTCCCTACAGTTACAACTAGAAGAAATCCAAGACAGAAACAGACGGAATAATCTACGTATAAGAGGTATCCCTGAAGCAGCAGTCCCAGAAGACCTCCAAGAGACGGTAAAAAAAAATTTTCTGATATTATTAAAGGATGCTTCACCCTTAAATCTTGAGATGGACAGAGTGCATAGGGCCCTTGGCCCCAAGCCCAAAGATAGCTCTCGGCCTCGAGATGTGATTTGCAGACTGCATTATTTTAGACAAAAAGAGGCAATATTAAGGAAATCCTGGGACATGGGGACCATAGAATTTAATGGAGCCCAGTTGAAGATATTACCAGATCTATCAAGTGCTACTCTGCAACGGAGAGCTATGTTATGCCCCATATTAGATCGAATAAGGGAACTAGGGGGAACATACAGATGGAGGTATCCAATATCTGTATTAATCAGGAAACAAGATACAGGTACATTTTGGCTGCGCTCCAAAAATGACTTGCCGGAACTTTTCTCCTTTTTGGGGATCAACCCTTTGGAGGTGGTGGATTGGAGACAGCCAATCTTAAGGAATAGTTGAAACTGGAGGTCCTGTTGACTGCCCCTTTCTCCCCCCCCCTCCCTCTCTCTTTTTTTTTGTGTTTGGACCTTTGAGAGAGACTGGCCTTTTTTTTTTTCCTTTTGTCCCTTGGCGCCTTCTTCATTTGTGCTTCCCCTTTTTCTTTTGACTGTTTTTGCCCTTCCTCCTCTGGACTTTTTGAAAACCCCAGAGTGAGGTAGTCGGTGTTAAGAGTGTGCGGGGTACTGAGAGGGGGGTGAGGGGTGAGGGGTGAGGGGTGGGGGGTGGGGGGTAGGATGGGGGGGAGCGGGGAATAGAGATTAGAGGGGAGGAATAGGTTAGGGAAGTGGGGGTGAGGGGTGAGGGGTGGGGGTTAAAGGGGGGGGTAACATAACTACACTATACACTATATAATACAATAATACACTATAATAGATAAAATAAAATAATAGATAAAATATTCAATACACACTTACACAAGGTTAAGGGGGGTGGGAATTAATAGTGAGAGCCCAATGGACATATTATTCAGGAGGGTATCACATAAGACCACTAGATAGGTTAGTCACAACACACAGTTCACAGTATTAAAGTAGTTTGGCTCTACACATATTCAATACTAACAGTTAACACACATTAAGGAAAAAAACACATATGGGAAGGGGTGGGAGGGGAGGGGGATGGAGAGGGTGGGAGGAGGGGGAGGGGGCACCCAGACCCCAAGCAGGTTTATCGACAACCTAGGTATAAGGATTAATATAATTTATTTGGAATTATTAATGTATTATTAAGGTATTGTTAAAGTAATATTAATTAGACATGTGCACAGAAAAAATTTTCGTTTTTTTTTGTTCCGTTTCGTATGGTCCCGTCTGTTCGTTTCCGTTCGTTTTTCGTAAGACGCCCGTTTTCCCGTTCGTTTCCGTTCGTTTGTCGTACGACGCGATTTTTTCATATTCCGATCGTTTCGTATTTCCGTTACCGTTTTATTTTCGTACATGCGGGATGATTCGTTATTCTGTTTAATTCATGTTCGTTTCTTGTTAGACAATAATTATCGTTAATTTTCGTCAATTTGCATTCTGTGTATCTTGAATGCTTTTCTTTTGTTAGTGTCAGTTGTATGTTCATTGTTCAATGACATCTATAACAAAAGAATTTCATTATGTATATTGAATGAATTCCTTTTTCTGTTATAGGTGTCATATCAACATACGAAAATAACAAAAGAAACAGGTTCAAATGCAAATCTTTTGTTTATGTTTTTTTTTGAATGGCCAGAGAGTTACAATACTATTGTTAAGCCCCATACACTTGGTCAGACTATTTTAACAACACACATAAAAACGATCGTTTTCCGATCGTTCTCAGAAAATTCGTTTGTTTTTAAACTGCATCAGAAAACCATTTTTGGGTTCAGAAGTCTGGCCAACTGATCTCCCCTCAGATGAAAATCCACAGAAAAGTTTATTAGGCTTTACTATACAAGTGTACTCACTACTCTGCACAAAAGAGAAGCTGCTTTCAGTCACTGAGGCTGGCCATACATGTTCAATTTTCTTGTACAATTTTCTTTTAGATTTACCAAAAACCATATATGAGGTCAAACTAAACACTTTCAATTGTATGCAATCAGGCAGGCCCTTGCACTACATAGTTGAAGGTAAATCTAAAGAAAATTGCACAGAAAATCATGTATGGCCAGCCTAATGCCGCGTACACACGGTCGTTTTTTGCGATGAAAAAAACGACGTTTTTTAAAACGTCATTTAAATTGATCGTGTGTGGGCAAAACGTCGTTTTTTGTCTTAAAAAAACGACCAAAAAAAAAATTCCAACATGCTTGAATTTTTTGTGTCGTTTTTCAAAACGTCGTTTTTTGTGTCATAAAAAATGATCGTGTGTGGGCAAAACGACATAGAAAATGACGTTTTAAACCCGCGCGTGCTCAGAAGCAATTTCTGAGATGGGAGAGCTCGTTCTGGTAAAACTACTGTTTAGAATGGATTAAGCACATTCGTTATTTTAAATCTAATGAAGAAAACAATGCGCTGTATTTGCCACAATGCTTTTTAAACCATTTCCAAGCTACCCTAAACTCCTAGTTTGTTGTGGCTCATCTTGTTTGACATATTTCTGTCAACCTTTTGACTTTATTATTTTTTTGGGCCCTTTTTTTTATTTATTTTTTGTTTTTTGGGACACGTAATTTTTTTGGGGTAATATCTTTTAACAGATGTTTTGAACTAAAATTTTTTTTTAAGGATTTTGGAGGGTGTGAAGTGACCACAGCAGCTTATTTTTTGTGGTTTCATTTACCCACAAGGAGGTTGTTGTTCCTTGTTTAATGTCGTTTTAATTTTTAAAATGTGTCTGCCTACTCACTATAACAATCTCTATATTTGTTTGTAAAAAAATACACATGGTCAAAATTTGCAAACCAACCAAAATATACCTTTATTCAGGTTAAAAAGGTAAATAAATAAAAAGTACAACCATCTGGCAATCCAAAAGCAAAACCAAATAAAAACAAAGAAGCCTGGATAAAAACAAAGGAGACCCTGCTTGAAGTTGTAAACACAAGGGTCCACCAAGAAAACAATGAAGGCTGTGAAGGCCAAAAAAAATTCGCTTCGGGGCATCATCTCCTCACTTCTTCTTCTTCCCTGCAGCCTTCCCTGCAGCCTTCCCTGCAGTCTTCCCTGCAGCCTTCCCTGCAGCCTTCCCTGCAGGCCGAGTCCTCAGGGGCTGTGTTTCTGGAGCCGACGTGCCAGGAGCCAGAGCAGGCTCAGGAAGAGGAGGAGCAGGAGAAGGAGCAGGAGCAGGGGCTGGAGATGGAGCAGGAGCAGGGGCTGGAGATGGAGCAGGACCAGGAAGCGCAGTAAGGACAGGAGTGCGAATCAGCCCAATGCCAATATCGTCATTGAGCTGTCCCAGTGTGGCCATGCTCATGATCTGGAACATAAGGGATTCGCAGCGCACACGCTGGCCCAGCTCTAGATTTTTAAGCTTGGCAGCGATCAGCGCTGCGAATCCCTCTTCCTCACTGGGCTGCTCTCTGATGGCCAAAGTTGCTTCACGGAGCATGGCCTGGGTCTCCTCCTCCATCTGCATGAGCCTTCTGGCCCTTTTTGCTGGGTTCCGGATAGGAGGGATTTGGGAGATACAATCACGCTGGCGTGACTCCTGTCTCCCACTGGGGCCTGCCTCCTCCTGGCTCCCAGTGGGGCCTGCCTCCCCCTGGCTCCCTGCGTGGCCTGCCTCCCCCTGGCTCCCTGCGTGGCCTGCCTCCCCCTGGCTCCCTGCGTGGCCTGCCTCCCCCTGGCTCCCTGTGGGGCCTGCCTCCTCCTGGCTTTGCTCTGCCTGTGTATAATAAAAAAGGGACATATTTTATTTTTTGGCTTCATTCATCACACACATTTCTAACTTAATGACATATCATAATTGAATGCTAAAATATATTTATCACAGGCCCTCCATCCCTAATTCTGTGGCCCCTTACACAGCTTTAGATATGTGCCCCCTGGAGCTGGGGGCGGGGGGGGTTGATGTTGACTGAAATTCCAAAGTAGGGGGCCTTTACCCAACCGTTTTTTTACTTTAGGGTGGACAAAATGTTAATGGCTAAAAAGGGTGTTTAACATCTGCGGCCACTGTATGGTGTACCTAATGGCGTACAAGAAAATGACACACATTCATTATGACCTCTGCATTTATGTATCTTGTCCCCATTCTGTTTTGCCACTATTGCTTAGTGATATGTTCCAAATTTTTTGGCCAAACATTTATATAATTTCAATCACTTGTAACATAAATTACTCATCATTATTATACTTTGCATTACAAAAATGAATCTGAAAATGCAATACCTGGCTCCATGGGTCACAATCTGCCTCCTCCATGAACTCAGGCTCTTCCTCTGAGCTTGCCTGCTCTTGCCTGCAGGGAACACTGGAGGGCTGACTGCAGGGAACACTGGAGGGCTGACTGCAGGGAACACTGGACTGTCTCCTTGGGGGAAGGGTAGACATGGATGGCCTGGACTCTATGTGATCATCCAGGAACTGCATCTGACTATAGTACCACAGGTTAGGCTTGTAGACGCTGTCAGCTGCAGCCCCAGATCTCATCGAGGCCAGGACTTGTGACCGTTGGGTCCTGTAGGTGCCCCAAAGCGAATTGATTTTAGCCTTAACAGTCTCCAATGTAGCGTTGGGGACCCTTGTTTTTACATATTCAAGCAGGGCCTCCTTTGCTTTCTTCCGGGCATCTTTGTTTTTATTAATTTTGCTTTTGGATTGCCAGAGAACTGGATGTTCCTTCCATCTCTGGATAAATTCTGTCAGAAATTCCGGATCCTTAAAGGCCTCCATTAGTTCTGCATGTACAAAACAAAAAACAAAGCCTAGTGTCAGTCAAGCCACTACTACTAATTAGCTTTTAAACACCATGGGGGTTATTTATGAAAGGAAAATACACTCTGCACTTCAATTGCACTGAAAGTGCACTTGGAAGTGCAATCGTTGTATAAATCTGAGAGGGGTAGATCAGAAATGAGGGGAAGCTCTGCTGATTGTATCAGACAATGATGTGCATGCTAAAATGCTATTTCTAAATTTATCCTTGCATGTCCTCCTCAAGATGTCCAGCGACTGCATTTACAAGTGCACTTGTAGTGCAAAGTGTCTTTTCCTTTAAGTAAATCACCCCCCATATCTTCTAGCCCACACAATCATCCACTGTTCCCTAATATTTGTAATGTCCATAATCCAGATACATACCGTCTTATGATCCGATCGTCTCTTCCGCCTTGTTCCGCAGGTTGTGAACGGCGCTTGCAATGAACCCCCCATATCTTCTAGCCCACACAATAATCCACTGTTCCCTAATATTTGTAATGTCCATAATCCAGATACATACCGTCTTATGATCCGATCGTCTCTTCCGCCTTGTTCCGCAGGTTGTGAACGGCGCTTGCAATGGCGTGGATCCCTTTAAACGGCGCGAACGTGTGACGCGATGCACGAGATCCCGCCCCTGACGTTCGGTCTCGTCTTTTCCACGCCCCTTTCTCGATCTTTCTTTGTGGGTGTGTTTTAGGCAAGAACAAGATGGAGAGAAACATGGCAAGCTCAAGCCATCAGGCAGGCCAGGCCCAGCCAACCGGACGATCCCGGCGGAGGTACAAGGCCTCAAACATGGCCTTCCAAGAGATGGTGGAGATGGTCACCATCTTACAAAGGGAGGATTATGACGGGAAGCATGGCCCTTACCTGCATCCAAACAGGGTGAAGGCCGACATCATGGAGAAGGTGATCAGGAGGCTGCATCAAAAATTTGGCCAACGCAGGACTCGAGAACAATTGAGAAAGAGGTGGTCAGACCTCAAAAACAGAGAGCCTGAACAACTCCAGCATATCAAGAGGCTGATTCGGGGAAAAAGTAAGTTTTTTTTATTTTTTGACACATTTGTGGTGTTTGTTAATTGTGCCATGTGATTTTAATTTCAGGTTGTACTGTATCTGTTTGTGGGCACAAAAAGTGGTCGGAGAAGTCGTCGTTTATACGTTGTTTTTCGACCTACTAAACGACAATCTTCGTGCTAAATATCATCATGCGCCTAGTTCGCATGGACAAAAAGGAGTGTATAAACACTATATCATTCCCAAAAAACGTCTTTGTATTTGTTATTATTTGAACAAACGACGACTCCTACGACCAATTCATGTGTCCCCAAACAGGAATCTTGCCATTTTTGTTGTAATGTGACTTCACTTGTGATCTTTTGTAATGTAGATTTGTACCTAAATTAAAGTCGATGTGAAAAGCTTAGTAAATATGACCAATAAACAGAAAAAGGAGAGTCTGCTCAGCAGTGGATTCTGCACATGTTTATATACTCTGTACTTGTATTTTTAGTTCTCACTCATATCTCTTTATAATCTTTTACCTTTCTTTTTTCCCTATCTTCAATCTCGTAGGGCGCAGTGAAGCAGCAAGGCAGGTTGGAACTTCCGAAGCCCCACCCCCGAGGGATGATGACGCTGCCACCACATCCAGTAAATTTCCTACACAACACTCATACCCAGGTAATCTAGATCAGGGATCCTCAAACTACGGCCCTCCAGCTGTTGTGGAACTACACATCCCATGAGGCATTCATTGTAACACACTGACATTCACAGACATGACTAGGCATGATGGGAATTGTAGTTCCTGAACAACTGGAGGGCCGTAGTTTGAAGACCCATGATCTACATGTAGGTTTTCCGAATTTTAATACCTTTTTTGTTCCCACATTTCAGGAGCAAGTCGTGCAGCGACAATGGACAGGGATACTGCCAAATTTGTGCTGTCCGAAATATGGTCCTTCAGGGAACAACTAGAGGACATCCAGGACACTGCACGAGAAGTGGTAGAAAAATCAAAAGGGCTGGAGACACAAATTAAAAATTTAATAGATTATTTGGGTAGGTTTTGATTTATTTAGTGTTTATTTTGTAATAGAAAAAAGGTTTGGTTTATAATAAAAAAAAAAATGTGATTTTATTTTTTGAATAATGTAAAAAAAAAAAAAAAAAAAAAAAAAAAGTGATTTTAGTTTTTGAATGTAAAAAAAAAAAAGTGATTTTATTTTTTGAATAATGAAAAAAAAAAAAATGTGATTTTAGATTTTGAATAATGTAAAAAAATAAATATATAAAAAAAAGTGATTTTATTTTTTGAATAATGTAAAAAAAAAAAAAAAAAAGTGATTTTATTTTTGGAATGTTATAAAAAAAAACAAAAACAAAAAATATATATTTGTTTTGTAACTAAAAAAAATGTTTTTAAAAAATTTTATGTCAAAAAGTTATGTTTTTCAAGATGCAAAAAATAAAAAATTTACAGTAAAATATGTGTCTTGTTATTTAAGCTCAATGATTAATAGAAAATACTAGGGTTGTCCCGATACCGATGCCGAGTATTTGCGGGAGTACTTGTACTCCCGCAAATACCCCCGATACCTAAATAGAATACTTCCCCCCCCATATTGCAGCGATGCGTCCCTCATACCTTTTTAGATATGCTGACGCCGCCGCATACCGCCTTATCCCCCTGCACAATCGCATAGCTTACATTACAAGCATTCATTCTGAATACTTGTAAATGGCCGTGTATTGACACTCCCCCTCTCCGGATTGGACGGATCCCTCCATCCGGAGAAGGGGAGTTTTAAAACACGAAGCGCGGCCATTTACAAGTTTTTAGAATGAAAGCTTGTAATGCGCTACGCCAAGGATCTCCAAACTACGGCCCTCCAGCTGTTTCGGAACTACATTTCCCATGAGGCATTGTAAAACTCTGACATTCACAGACATGACTAAGCATTATGGGAATTGTAGTTCCTGAACAACTGGAGGGCCATAGTTTGGAGACCCCTGCGCTACGCGATTGTGCAGGGGGATACGGCGGTATGCGGCAGAGGCGGCATCAGCATATCTAAAAAGGTATGAGGGACGCATCGCTGCAATATGGGGGACATACATGGCTGCATATGTGGGGGACATGGCTGCATTTGGGGACACATTTAAAAAAAAAGTATCGGTATTCGGGATCGGCGACTACTTGAAAAAAAGTATCCGTACTTGTACTCGGTCCTAAAAAAGTGGTATCGGGACAACCCTAGAAAATACCTAAAAAAAATGTATGCTGAGAACATTAAACAATGAGGGATAGTTATTTCAGTCCATCACAAACACATGGCACTATGATAACCTAGGACCGTGATGGCGAACCTTGGCACTCCAGATGTTTTGAAACTACATTTCCCTTGATGCTCCACTATACTGCAGAATGCATGAGCATCATGGGAAATGTAGTTCCAAAACATCTGGGGTGACAAGGTCGCCATCACTGACCTAGGAGATAAAATAAAAACACAAACCTTATAAATTAATTAAAGAACAAAGAAAAGACTGTTTGAGGCAAAAAATAAATTTAATTATTCAGCCAAGATCTGGCATTGGAATGGCCCCCCTACCCATAAAGTAGTCCACATATGCCTGACGCACAGCACGTGCGTTTCGGGGGGCCAATTGGGGATGGGCAGCGTCACGAGCTGCCTCTGGAATGTCAACAGGGTCATCAGGCAAAAGGGTTAGGTAAGAAGAAGAATGTTTTTTTAAATAGTTGTGTAAAATGCAGCAGCATGTAATTATATAATTCAACTTGTATTCGGCCATGTTTATGGCAGTAAGAAATAGCCGGAAACGGCTGGCCATGATGCCAAAGGCATTTTCCACCACACGTCTGGCTCTGGCCAGCCTGTAATTAAACACCCTCCTCTCAGGGGTGAGGGCGCGTTGGGGAAATGGCCTCATGAGGTGAGGACCCAAGGCGAAAGCCTCATCTGCAACAAAAACGAAGGGCAGACCCTCTTCATTATCCTCCGCAGGCGGCAATCCCAGGTCCTCGGAAAGAAGCCGTTGGGCGAACTCCGTCTCGGCAAAGACACCACCGTCCGACATCCGCCCATTTTTCCCAACATCAAGATACAAGAACTCGTAATTGGCAGACACCACCGCCATCAGAACAACACTGTGGAACCCCTTGTAATTGAAATAATGGGATCCACTATGGGGTGGTGGCACGATGCGGACGTGCTTGCCGTCAATAGCTCCTCCGCAGTTTGGAAAATTCCATCGCCGGGAGAAGTCCGCTGCCACAGTCTGCCATTCCTGTGGCGTGGTGGGGAACTGTAGATACCAAAAAAATAAAAAAATATCAAACAAACATTCCTAAAAGAACATCCCAAAACATTTTTTGATACCAAAAAAACAAACATTAATTTGAAGTATTATTAACCACTTCCTTACTGGGCATGTAAACCCCCTTCCTGACCATGTGAAATTTCAGCTTGCGGCACTGCGTCGCTTTAACTGACAATTGCGCGGTCGTGCGATATGGCTCCCAAACAAAATTGGCGTCCTTTTTTCCCCACAAATAGAGCTTTCTTTTGGCTGGTATTTGGTCACCCCTGCGATTTATATTTTTTGCGCTATAAACAAAAAACGACGACTATTTTGAAAAAAAAAAACAATATTTTTTACTTGTTGCTATAAAATAAAAAATTCATTTTAGGGCGATACGTATTCTTCTACATATTTTTGGTTAAAAAAAAAAAAAAAATCAAAAAAAATCGCAATAAGCGACTGGTTTGTGCAAAAGCTATAGCACCTACAAAATAAGGGACAGAATTATTATTTGTTATTTATTTTTTTACTAGTAATGGTGGCGATCTGCGAATTTTATTGCGACTGCGACAACATGGCGGACACATCGGACACTTTTGACACCTTTTTGGCACCATTCACATTTATACTGCAATCAGTGCTATAAATATGCACTAATTACTGTATAAATGTGACTGGCAGGGAAGGGGTTAACACTAGGGGGTGAGGAAGGGGTTAATGTGTATCCTGCATTGTGTTCTAACTGTGGGGGGAGGGGGGGGTGACCGATCTGTGTCCCCATGTATAAGGAACACTGATCGGTCTGCTCTCTCCAGTGACAGGACGCTGTCATTGTGAGAGCCGGCAATGAGAAATGATCTCATATGTTTACATATGAGATCATCTCTCATTGGCTGCACAGATCGCATTGCAAACGGCCACTCTGATTGGCCGTTCGCGGCGAGCTGTGATTGGCTGTGTCCAAGGGACACGGCCAGTACACAAGTTCCCCGCTGCGTGCTCTGGAGCGCACGCTGGGAACACAGAAAGAGGCTGCCGTGAAAAAACGGCAGCCCAGAGATTTAGAACCACCCTGCGGCCGCATATAGTCGTACGGCCGTAGGGAAGTGGTTAAAAATAGGAAAAATAAGAAGAGATCACTAAAGCAGATTAATCACACCCTCTGATGGTCACAATCCTACAAAAAATAAGGGGAGTGGAGGCCCAAAATGAGTTTGAGACCTCTAAAAAAAATTAAATACTAAAAAAATGTTAATTTATACAATTACAAAAAAAAGAGGGGGGGGGTTGTGCGTGCACTACAATATAGGACAACATATAGGGGGATATAGGGACTTCTATAGACAGCACTACAATATAGGACAAAATATAGGGGGACTAGGCTAGGTGGGTTTGGGACACAAAAAAAAAAAAAAAACCTGGACAGGTTGGCAAAACAAAAGATGCATGTAGGAGCAAATATAAAATGAATACAGCATGCATGGAGATGAAAGGGAACATTACCAGCAGATCACAAACAGGTTAATTAGGGACTGTTTAAAACCAAACAAATTGAAACAAATACAAAAGCCTAAATAAAACATAGTTTGTGCCTTTAAAGGCCACCACTTACCTTAATATAGTCCTCCTGCAGAACATGAATGATGGCAGAACAGGTCTGGGGAATTATGAGGCCCAGAGCCTGGGGGGAGATGCCCGTCGAGAACTTCAAGTCCTGCAGACTTCTCCCTGTTGCCAGGTACCGCAAGGTGGCAACTAGCCGCTGCTCAGCAGTGATGGCTTCCCGCATAACGGTGTCCTGCCTGGTGATATAAGGCGACACCGAAGCCAAAAGCTGCTGAAATACGGGGTCAGACATCCGAAGAAAATTCCTGAAATCATCAGGGTTATTTTCTCGGATCTCCCGCAGCAGAGGCATATGAGAGAACTGGTCCCTGCGAAGAAACCAGTCCTTGGCCCACAAAGTCCTTCTCGCCCTCCTCAAGGACCGGAGCCGGGATGCAGCACACATCCCAACAAGAAGCACAGCACGATCTCGGCGACGAGAACGTACCCGCAACATGGCTAGAAAACGGTCGTCAAATCAGATCGCACTAAAACACCGCTCTGAAGTACAGAAATGCCTTTGAAGAACGGACCTGCAAAACAGGAACGTGTAGACAAGAACGCACTGCCAAAACAGATACGATTGGAAAACAAGCACTGTATCACAAATACGACCCCAAAAGCACAAACTGTACGACAGTAAACGATATTAAAGCACGAAGACTGAAAAGCGCGAATCGTCTCTCACCAAACTTTTACTAACACGCAGCAACACAATATCAGCAAAAGAGGCCGTCTTCCGCATGGAAATGACCCTTTATAGTTCCGTCGTACGTGATGGACGTCACGGCGCTTTGCTAGACTTTTTGGGAAAAACGATGGTGTGTACGCAACGTCGTTTTGGAAAATGAAGTTTGAAAAACGTCGTTTTTTTTCATCGCAAAAAGTGATCGTGTGTACGCGGCATAACTCTCTGGCCATTAAAAAACCCATAAACAGTAGGTTTGCATTTGAACCTGTTTCTTTTGTTATTTTCGTATGTTGATATGACACCTATAACAAAAAAATTGCATTCAGTATTTTGAATACACAGAAAAAAGAAAAAAGAATTCATTCAATATACATAATGAAATTCTTTTGTTATAGATGTCATTGAACAATGAACATACAACTGAAAACGAACACAAAACAGATTTAAACAAAATACACAATGCAAACCTCTTGATACAGATTTAATTTTCATTATTTTGCCATTTTCGTTTTGTCGTTTTTTCCCGTCGGATCGTTCGTTCGTATTTGCGGTCGTTCGTTATGCGGCTCATCCGTTATCCCGTCGTTTTCGTATTTTGGTGCTTTACCGTTTTCGTATGTACACATTATCCCGCGGGTACGAAAATGAACATTTTCGTACGAAAATAACATTCGTACGAACGGGAATGCACATATCTAATATTAATGTATTATGAACAGGTACGTGAATTAGACCTGAGGGAAACTATTTAGATAGGACACCTATTGAGACACGCTACGCATGATGTTTTAGAATGTACTATAAAACTAGTTTTGTTGTTTGCTTTTTCCCTTCTCGAACTACTGTAAGAATACTATATTACAGATTATTATGTATCATGTACTGTGAGAATACTATAGGAATAATTAGTACACATATTCTATAGAGGGATTTAACCTTAGTATTGGAAATGGGGGGGGGGGTAATTATATATGGTGAAGTCATTTGGGGGAGGGAGGGCACTACCCTGGCGTTATTAACGATTAGGTACCTAGGGAGAATGAGTAGCCCCCTAATGGGGCAATAATATGAGGTGGGCGGGAGGGGGGGGGAGGGGGAAGAGGGGGGAGGAAGTAAAACAGGAATACTTGAGATCCAGGGATTAATTGAGATGGGCAATATATTATATAGTACGATTTAAATAAAGTGGAGGTGGAAGGAGGGCTGGAAGGTGCGGGGGCACCGCGATATAGGAGTGCGCAAAACCAGTACCCCCCGATAGGGAATTACTCAGGGGGATACTTAGGGGATAGAGTATTAGAGTAAACAAGTAGGAGCTAAATTGGCTCTGGGGTAGAGGGGGGGGGGTCTTTGTACCATACCTCTCGATCCCCACGGTCAATAAGTAAGGGGATTGGGTGGGGGGGGGGTTTCCCTTTTTTCTTTTTTTTTTTCCTCTCTTCCTTCTCTCTCCTCTCCTTGGCGTGGTTTTCTCTCCTTCCTCCCCCATTTATTTAGCCTTGTCTCCCTGGTCCAAGGGGAGGGGAGGAGGAGAGGGGAGAGGACTCTGAGCTGCAAGGATGGGGGGTATAAGGATTACCACTTTTAACGTTAAGGGACTAAATACCCCAGAAAAAAGGAGAATGCTCCTTAGTGAACTAAAAAAAATGCGCTCAGACGTGGCCTTTGTCCAAGAAACCCATTTTAGAGCTAGTCGGTTACCCTATTTACAAAATAGATTTTTCCCATGTGCCTACCACTCCTTTAGTCCAACATCTAAATCTAAAGGAGTGGCTATATTAATATCCAACCAGATTGCTTGGTCATTAACGGAAAAACAGATAGACGAAAATGGAAGGTATATATTTCTAAAAGGCATTTTAGGAGACGAGAAAGTAACACTAGCCACTATATATACACCTAATACGAATCAAGATACCTTCCTGATTAAAGTACTGTCTAAATTAGATAAATTTATAGAAGGGAAGTTGATACTAGGAGGAGACATTAATATGACATTAGACCCCAAACTAGATACATCTCTAGGATCTTCTTCTCTATCAGGTAAATCTAGGAGGCGAGTCCTGCGAAAGTTAAAAGAAATGCATCTGGTCGACGCTTGGAGGATACTCCACGGGGAGGAGAGAGATTATACCTTTTACTCTAATCCACATAAAAGATATTCCCGGCTGGATTATTTTCTGATCCCCCACTATCTATTGACGGGAGTGGAGGAAGTAAAAATTGGAAATATAACCTGGTCAGACCATGCCCCAGTGACAATTGACATAATAATATCAGGTAAGGCTCTCTCCACGGGATATCGTTGGCGTCTGAATGAAAGCCTACTACAGACCCCAGAAGTCAAAGAAGCAGTAGAAAAGGAACTAGTAGAATACTTTCGGACCAACGATACCCCGGGGAGCGACCCAAGTGTGGTGTGGGAGGCCCACAAGGCGGTGATGAGGGGTTTATTGATAAAGCATGGGGCAAGAATAAAAAAAATGCGGGAGAATCAGGTTAGGAAACTAACGATAGATATCCAAACCCTGGAAATTCAACATAAAGGTACACAGTCAATCAAAGTAGGAGAAGAATTAGGACACAAAAGGAGGGAGTTAGCTGACCTACTGAGGTATAAAGCTAAAGCGATTATCCAAGTAGGTAGAAGGATAACATATGAATTAGGCGACAAGTGTGGCAAAGTTTTAGCAGGGAAATTGAAAGATACTAGGAATACTGTGTACATACCACATATTAAGGGCAAGAACGGCCAGATAATGTCACTCCCTAAAGATATAGCGCAGAGATTTAGAGAATACTATTCCTCCCTATACAACTTAGAACAAATAGATATCCCTAGAGGAAGGATTGAGGATTATTTATCCTCAACACAACTTAAAAGAATATCCTCAACCGAAAGGGAGACTCTCGATAGACCTATCTCAATGGAGGAACTCCAAGGAACTATGAAAATGGTTAAAAAAGGGAAAGCTCCTGGCCCAGATGGGTTTTCTATTCAGTATTACCAGCATTTTTTCCCCATCCTCGGACCATACATGATTGGGATGTTCAATGAGATCGGCCGATCTACCGCGCTCCGCCCGGAAGCCCTCATGGCACATATTGCGGTGATTCCCAAAGAAGGGAAGGACCCGGCGGAGTGCGGTAGTTATCGCCCGATCTCATTGTTGAACACAGATCTAAAACTTTTTACTAAATTAATAGCAGCCCGATTACAACCTTTCCTGACACAGCTAATACACCTAGATCAGGTGGGTTTTATCCCGACACGGGAAGCCAGGGATAATACTATTGAACCTGGTACACTGGGCAAGGGAAACCAAAACACCTTCGATCTTTCTGAGTACAGACGCCGAAAAGGCCTTCGACCGAGTTAACTGGAAGTTTATGGCAGGAGTATTGAGACATATTGGATTAGGAGAACATATGTATAGATGGATTATGGGGGTGTATACTACACCTCAAGCATCAATCAAGGTAAATGGGATCCTCTCAGAGCCTATTAAAATATTAAATGGAACAAGACAGGGGTGTCCACTATCCCCGCTATTATACGTTTTGACACTGGAACCTCTGCTGAATAGGATTAGGCAAAACCAGAGAGTCCGGGGATTAGATATAGGAGGCAGAGAATATAAAATTTCTGCATTTGCAGACGACATGCTGTTCACCATATCTCACCCCCGGGAATCACTACAGAACTTGATGAGAGAAATAGAGGAATATGGGAAGTTAGCAAATTTAAAAATTAATTATGAGAAATCAGAAGCAATGAGTGTGGAATTACCGGGGGGCCTACAACAAACCTTAAAACCTAATTTTAAATTTAAGTGGGTTAAGACAGCCCTGAAATATCTGGGGATCTATATCCCACCAAAACTAGGTAATATCTTTGAAGTAAATTTCCCTCCATTGATGAATATAATCAAGGACACTTTGAAGAGATGGCAGAGGGGATTTCATTATTGGTTTGGGAGATGTAATGCTATTAAGATGAGTATACTCCCTAGAATACTATATCTCCTTCAAACAATACCAATCAAGATCCCCCTGCCTTTTTACTTCAAGTAAATAGGCTTCTTTTTAAGTTCATTTGGGCTAAGAAAAAACCCAGGATTAGTAGGAGTAGGATGTTCTTACCTAAGAGTAATGGGGGCCTAGCAATACCAGACGTAACCAAATACTATCAAGCAATCCATATGGGTAGGATTATATAATGGGGCAGGAGGACAGGATCAAAATTATGGGTAGATCTCGAACAAGAAATTAGTCAAATCCCACTGCAAAGAGCACTCTGGTGCTATCAAATACTGCTGATACAATTAAAAAACCATCCAATTATAGGGACGATGCTAGCAATAGGCCACAAGATATGCCAGTTAGGAAAACACACCTCAAGCTTCTCCCCCCTGTATCCAGTATTAGGAAACCCCTGCTTTCCACCAGGTATGGAGAAAGGAGCATACAGGAGTCTCAGAGAGAGGGGCCTTACACAGATATCACATTTCTCAGAACAAGACAGATGGCCAACTGTACCCTCATTGGTACTCCAGGAAGGAAAATATGGGATTAAAAATTGGCAAGCGGTACAATTGTGCCATTTTCTGAACTCTCTGGGATCAACAAACAGATACAAAAGGGAATTAACACAATTTGAAAGATATTGTGAAAACCAGGAACCCCCGGATAAATTACTATCTAGGTTGTATAGGCTAGGAACAACACCTTTAGAAGGCCAGGAGATACCATCTATAAGAGAATGGGCCAGAGATATGGAGAGGAATTTTTCACAGACTCAGCAGCAAAAAATAATCAATTTAACCATGAAAACATCAATAAGTACTAGGGTCCAAGAATTAAATTATAAAATATTAAATAGATGGTACTACACACCAGAGAAATTGAGTAGGGCGTTTCCGGGAACCCTAGATATCTGTTGGAGATGCAAGGAAGATAGGGGAACCATATATCATTTATTTTGGACCTGCCCAAAGATCAGGAAATACTGGCAGGAAGTATTAAGGATAACCCAAAAATTTACAACATATCAACTGCAGGACGACCCAGCTTTCTGTTTGCTGCACCTAACACAGATTCCAATAAAAATATATAAGAAATCGATCATATGCCATATGATCAACGAAGCTAAGGCTGGGATAACTCAAAACTGGAAAAAAAATAATCCCCCCACGATAACCGACTGGCTCTATAGGGTGAGGAATATTTGTGCAATAGAGGACGTGGTCTTATCAGCCCAAGATAGAAAGGAACAATATAACTTGACCTGGGGAGCATGGAACGTATTCATGTACTCAGAAGAAGGGAGGAGGTTGATGGGGAGGGGAGTGATGGAACGGGAATGAGAGAAGCTCTAAGGAATTGGATGGAGAGCTCTGACCTACGAGAGGGGAGAGGAGGGAGAGAATTGGGGGGGGGGATTTCTTCTTTTTTTTTTTTTGAAGGGGGGTGGGGGGGGGGTAGGACGGGAGGAGGGAAATAAAAGATAAAAAGAGGTATGGCAACACAAGAGAACATGGGAAATAAAAATGGAATTAAAGACAGGGGGGAGGCGAGGATAAAAAAAAAAAGAGACAGTTAAAAATGGATAATAGGGAGAGGCTGGAGAAAACAGGGGATTACAACACCCCATCAAATAGATGGGGAACCCAAACCTGGAGCAGGAACTACAGGAGATAATACAGGGCACTGTCATTAGGCTAACCCTGGACGTAAATAACTACCTGCACCCACTCCTACCCTGTTATCTCCAAATATACCCCTGAGTCTTAAACGAGTATAAAGGACTACGAGATAATAAGTTAATGTTTTGTTTTATTTGGTCGATTCCAATGCAATGGTTAAGTAACTTATGCTGTAAAACTAATATTTCCTAAATAAAGAAGGATTAAATGCAAAAAAAAAAAGATTGAACGACATTCTCCCCACACTAATTCACAAGGACCAATCGGGCTTCACTAAAGGCCGGCAGGCATCAGACGCCACGAGGCGAATGATAAACGTCATTCACCAGGCCACACAATCTGGGACCCCCTCTGTACTCCTGTCCCTGGATGCTAAAAAAGCGTTTGACAGGGTACACTGGGGGTTCCTCTCATCGGTCCTCTCTAAATTCGGGTTTAAGGGACAGATATACGAGGCAATTATGGCCCTTTACTCCAATCCCTCGGCCAAAGTATTTTCGGCGGTACTAACGGTACTAGACAGGGCTGCCCCCTTTCCCCCCTCATTTTTAACTTATTAATGGAAACACTGGCCCAAACCATCCGATCCAACCTACTCATTTCTGGTATAGTAGCAGGAGGACGTGAGCAAAAAATCAGCTTATTCGCTGATGACGTCATTCTCCTGTTGTCTGACCCATCTACTTCTCTCCCAGCAGTGCAGGAAACGCTTGCTTGTTTTAGTAAGGTGTCCTATTATAAAATCAATGAGTCCAAATGTCACATTTTGAACCTAGGTGTTAGCGCCCCTGCTAGTCTATTGCTCCAAAATCAATTCCCGTACGCATGGGCGGATCAAAGTATCACATATTTAGGTATCCAATTGACCAAAACTACCACCCAATTGTTCCATAATAATTATATCCCCTTTCGCAGTAAACTTCAGGCGGAACTTCACAAATTAGCATCCCATGAACTGTCGTGGACAGGCCGTTTAGCAGCTTTTAAGATGTTTTTACCTACCCCAAATTCTCTACCTCTTCAGAACACTACCAATCCCCATCCCTGTCCAATACTTCAAGTCATTGCAGTCTATTTTGTCCTCCTATATCTGGCAGGGTAAGAGGGCCAGATGTGCCCATGCCATCCTTATTAAAAACCGCAAAGCCGGAGGTACGGGTTATATAGACTTCCAACACTATTACATGGCCTCTGTCCTCACTTAAGCTAGGGAATGGTTCTCATGCGAGCCAAACACTGCGTGGGGCCAGATGGAATCCGCTCTTGCACCCATAACGGGTTTAGCACCATGGTTGCTCTCTACTACTTTGTCCACAACTACTCCCTCCTCGATATCTCCCACTATGTCTGCCACAATTAGGACTTGGAACAAATGTATCCACCTCTGCCACGGAGACTCTGGCAACGTGGCATTGAAAGTCCCGATTGAGACCCTACAACACCACATGGCCCTGACATCTTTCAGGCAGTGGCGTGAGCATGGCATAACATTTATCAGCGATATTTTCAACACAGGCAAAATTAAGACATTCTTTGACCTACAAATGAATATGACCTTCCTGACTCAGACTTCTACTTGTATCTTAGAACTAGACATTTTCTGGCCTCCTCTCCCCATTGGGAACGCAACATCCCCTTATCGATTTGGATCTTTCTCACCCAACCCTCCCCATCCCAGAGAGGCATATCGATCTTCTACGACACTCTCCAGACAAAGTCCACTTTCATTAAATCAGCCCCTTTGCTTAAATGGGAGTCAGACCTCGGTTGTTCTTACTCCACCCAACAATGGGCCAGGGCTTGTAAATCAGTTTATAAGGTCACCAGTTGCTCGACGCTTTGGGAACTGTGTACAAAAATTACGCTAAGATGGTACCTAACCCCGGTAAGACTATCTAAATTTGGGGGGACGCTGAGCGACAGATGTTGGAGGAATTGCGGATCTCAGGGGTCACTGCTCCACATATTTTGGAACTGCCCCAAATTAGTACACTATTGGGCGTCGGTTTTCCGCTTGATTTCCTCAGTCTCTCGCTTGGTGGCTGATCCCCAACCTGGACTGGCGCTCCTCTCACTCGGACTGGACCAATTCCCTGCTAAATCGAGACATTCCGTTCTGCACATCCTGCTCTCTGCTAGACTGTGCATAACTAGGAATTGAAAAAAAAACCTTCCACCCACTATAGGAGATGTTATTCAATCTACCCAACTACGCTACACATACGAGACAGTATTAGCGCTCAGGGATGTGAACAGGTTCAGTGCCACTAAGAAATGGCTCGAGTGGTCGACATGGTACGAAAGAAACTGCATGTCCCTGATTGTTTTACCCTGAGGTGCCTGGATCCCTTTGGACATGGTGGGTCCCACCTGAGCTCCTGCCACAGTCTTGATCCCGTCTGGGGGTGGCTGGAGCTCAAGGGGGACCCTTTGGGATTAGTGTTGAGCAGAATACGCCATATTCGCTTTCGCAATATTTTGTGAATATATTGGAGAATATTTGAGAAATATTCGGAAATATCGAATATTCGTGATATTTCATCCAAAATAAAATTGCGAAATTTCGCTAATGCGAAATTTCGCTAACGCGAAATTTCACAAATGCAAAATCATTGCAAAATTCTCGACCGCGCATGCACATGCGCGCGGACAACACGCGGTCGCTAAAACGCCAATCATTTCCTGGATCCTTGACAGTATATATTCGGATTGCTATTTAGTGCTGCCCTGCGAATCTACTGCTGCCCTGCGAAGCGAAGATGGTGGGGAGTAACTTTTCATCCAGTGAGGAAAAACTGCTGATTACTGTAAGTAATTTCACCACTTGTTATTTCATTATCTTTAACTGCATTTTAGACTAGTTAAAAAGTTAGGATGCAAGATCAGATATTAGTATTTCCCAAGCAGTGTGTCTCCAGCGGTTGCAAAACTACAACTCCCAGCATGCCCAGGGTTGCCACCTTTTGTTCATTTCAAACCCGAACACTTCAGCGTCGCACAGCAATTTTTTGTCTTAGTTTGCATAGATGTCGCTATTAAATAACATTTCTAACCATATGAAATTAATGACAAAAGTTCCTCTTTACATCAGAGTCCACAGACTAGGCATGTGCATTTCGTTTTGTTCCGAATCGAAATTCGGACGAATTTTCCATTATTCGGACATTCGGATGCATACGAATTCCCGAATTGCTATATTAGCGAAATATTTCGACCGTTTTCGGAATTCGTTCGTTTTCGACCGAATTTCGAAAAAAAAATGGTCGAAATTGAAAATATTTCAACCAGATTAGAAGTCTCTTTTCGAATAGAATTTTTTTCGAATTAAATTCGAAAATATTTTTTTTTTTTAATTCCGAATCGAATACCCGCGGACTAAATTCGATCTGAATTCGAAAAAAAAAATATATATATTTTCGGATTTAATTTAAAAAAAATTCTATTCGAAAAGAGACTATTTGTTTTCTAATCTGGTTGAAATATTTTCAATTTCGACCGTTTTTTTTCGAAATTCGGTCGAAAACGAACGAATTCGAAAAACGGGCGAAATATTTTCGATTTCGACCGGATTTTTCGAAATTCGGTCGAAAACGAACGAATTCCGAAAACGAATTCAACACATGTAACGAACCTAACTTAACGAAATGTATTAAATGACGAATTGAAACTAAACGAAACTAAACAAATTTTTCACTTTTGCACATGCCTACCACAGACTTCCCCTTTTACATCAGGATCCACAGAGTTCCCCTTTTAGATCAGTGTCCACAGAGTTCTCCCTTTACATCAGAGTCCACAGAGTTCTACCTTTACATCAGAGTCCACAGAGTTCTCCCTTTACATTAGAGTACACAGAGTTCCCCTTTTACATTAGAGTACACAGAGTTCCCCTTTTACATTAGAGTCCACAGAGTTCTCCCTTTTACATTAGAGTCCACAGAGTTCCCCTTTTACATTAGAGTCCACAGAGTTCCCCTTTTACATTAGAGTCCACAGAGTTCCCCTTTTACATTAGAGTCCACAGACTTCTCCCTTTACATCAGAGTCCACAGAGTTCTACCTTAACATCAGAGACCACAGAGTTCTCCCTTTTCATCAAAAAGTCAAAAGAAACAAACATATTATTGTTCCTATGTAAAGATAGGGATGAAAAAAAAGAATCTATTGTACAGGGCCAGTGTAAGGGTCAAAAAATAATTATAGCGATCAGATGAATAGCAACTCATTTCTCCCCTATACGTGTATCCTGTGATGTTACTCATATATACATAATTATGCAAATGATAATGGCTGCTATATTTATTCAAAAAACGTGGCGACCAAAATGGCAACATATAAAATCTGTCATGTTACCACTGTCAGTGATTAATAAGGCGAGAATGCTTCCAATTGTTGAATACCATACATTTACGTCATATATCCATAAGGGTTTAAACAAAAGTATTATAATATACTTTGTTCTTCATCTTGCAGAGGTTCCTGCAACACGGTTATGACCTAATGAGGTGCCAGCAGGAAAAACAAAAAATCGTGCAGTCCGTATTGGAGGAATTATGGGAGTTTCATGGCGGGTCACATGACCACATGGCGATACTGAAAAAATGGTCAGACCTGAAGAGGCGCCACATGGACCGGGTCACACAGATCCATGATGAATTTCATCCAGGTAAGTTATTGGTGACAGTCATGTAAGGTGATATGTAATTAACCTTAGGGCAGATGTTGTTAACCCAGACGCCATGTTGTGGTAACATATATCACCACCGAAGGTATTCATAGTACTGTTGGAAAAAGACATTATTCTATCAAGTTAAACCATGGAATTTAAGTGGTGGTGTGGTGGGTTAAAGGGGAAAGGGTGGTATTTTATAACTCAATTACCACTAAATTCCTGTGCTAGGCATCAGGTTATCATAGTAATCCCGTGTACTCCATCAGGCCCTTTTTTTAACATGAGATCGTCAGAATAATACAATGGAAACACAAACAGCTCATTTTACCATGGTGGCAGCCCAGCTCACACTCAGTCCCCTGTAGTGCCAGCAAGACCCTTTAGTATAACATTATCCCATTGGTTAACTGTCTATATAAATACATGTGTATTCATATACAATACAGCAGAGTACACAAAATGTGCATATGTTATTAGAAATCATTTTTACATATATGAACATTGTGTTATTATAGGAGGTCCTCTAGCATCTGTGCGCCCCAAGCGCACAAGACGACAGGCCGCAGAGGAGGAGGTGGACGAAGAGGAGGATGAAGAGGAGGATGAAGAGGAGGAGAGGGATGAGGAGCAGCCAGGGCCCTCCCACCCCCAGCTCCTGAGGAGCTGCAACTTCCCCCCACCCAACCTCCTGGTGAATCCCATGATGCAGAAGAGGAGCAGGAGGATGACACAGCGCCTGTGATGACCATCAGTCAGGAGGGTAAATATGTGCACAAAGATTAATAACATTTCAACAATAAGATGTAGATATAAAAATGGACAGTATTTAATCCTAATTTTTTTCTCTTATATCCTAACAGTTTTGAAAGAGATTCAGGAGAAATCCTGTGTCATGGAGGACCAATCAAAAACTCCTGTCCAATCGGCGCAAAATAAAAAAATTGGGCCTCGAGAATGAACAGCTGTTACAACAGCAGAGAAAAATTTTGGAGGACCTGGCTGATCTTTACAAGCGCATGAAAAATTCCATGTAAATGTTTTTATTTTTGGTTATTAAACCTGTTATTCTTTTCAAATGTTTCCTTTCTTATTGAGATTGTTAGGTTTTTCAACACATCTAACTTCACATCTAACACATCAACATCAACACATCTAACTTCATAATAACCTAAAAACATTTCATACTATTATTTTATTTAACACAAACCTAATAAAAAATAAAATACACGGACACAGACACTACTAACACAAACTAAACTGTTGAAAAATTACTATAACAAAAGCTACAATATATATATATAGATATAGATAGAGAGAGCGAGAAAGAGAGAGAGAGAGAGTGCTGATTTGCTCTTGCAGACAGGCTAATGGTTGCAGTAAAAAGGCCGCAAACCAGGGTTTTACATAAAGTTCAGTCTTTTAGTCACACTTGCTGTTACGATCCGGTCTGGTAGCTTGTAGCGGAGGCTGTTTGTGGATCCGCTGTGACAGAGAGGTCATGAAGCATTACTCAGCATGAAGGCAGCAGCAGTAGTATTCAAATATAAAGTAATTATCACACACACACAACATTTACAAGCAGTAGTGGTAATAGTACTAGATAGCATCTAAACACTTGGGCAAGACTTGACAGCAGCAGTAGTGGTAATAGTAGTATATAGTGGCAAATAACTTGTGACATAGGTGTCTGAGCAGCAGCAGTATAGTAGTAACAGTACACAATATAGTGTTTTATCACTCGTGGAAGAGGTGGCAGCAGCACAGCAGCAGCAGTGGTAATTGTAGTATATAGTGGCAAAGAACTTGTCACATAGGTATCTTAGCAGCAGAAGTAGTAGTAACAGTACACAATAAAGTGTTTTATCACTCGTGGAAGAGGTGGCAGCAGCACAGCAGCAGCATTGGTAATTGTAGTATATAGTGCCAAAGAACTTGTCACATAGGTATCTGAGCAGCAGATGTAGTAGTAACAGTACACAATATAGTGTTTTATCACTCGTGGAAGAGGTGGCAGCAGCACAGCAGCAGCAGTGGTAATTGTAGTATATAGTGGCAAAGAACTTGTCACATAGGTATCTGAGCAGCAGAAGTAGTAGTAACAGTACACAATAAAGTGTTTTATCACTCGTGGAAGAGGTGGCAGCAGCACAGCAGCAGCATTGGTAATTGTAGTATATAGTGCCAAAGAACTTGTCACATAGGTATCTGAGCAGCAGATGTAGTAGTAACAGTACACAATATAGTGTTTTATCACTCGTGGAAGAGGTGGCAGCAGCACAGCAGCAGCAGTGGTAATTGTAGTATATAGTGGCAAAGAACTTGTCACATAGGTATCTGAGCAGCAGAAGTAGTAGTAACAGTACACAATAAAGTGTTTTATCACTCGTGGAAGAGGTGGCAGCAGCACAGCAGCAGCATTGGTAATTGTAGTATATAGTGCCAAAGAACTTGTCACATAGGTATCTGAGCAGCAGAAGTAGTAGTAACAGTACACAATAAAGTGTTTTATCACTCGTGGAAGAGGTGGCAGCAGCACAGCAGCAGCATTGGTAATTGTAGTATATAGTGCCAAAGAACTTGTCACATAGGTATCTGAGCAGCAGAAGTAGTAGTAACAGTACACAATAAAGTGTTTTATCACTCGTGGAAGAGGTGGCAGCAGCACAGCAGCAGCATTGGTAATTGCAGTATATAGTGGCACAGAACTTGTCACATAGGTATCTGAGCAGCAGATGTAGTAGTAAAAGTACACAATATACTGTTTTATCACTCGTGGAAGAGGTGGCAGCAGCACAGCAGCAGCATTGGTAATTGTAGTATATAGTGCCAAAGAACTTGTCACATAGGTATCTGAGCAGCAGAAGTAGTAGTAACAGTACACAATAAAGTGTTTTATCACTCGTTGAAGAGGTGGCAGCAGCACAGCAGCAGCATTGGTAATTGTAGTATATAGTGCGAAAGAACTATTTACATAGGTATCTGAGCAGCAGAAGTAGTAGTAACAGTACACAATAAAGTGTTTTATCACTCGTGGAAGAGGTGGCAGCAGCACAGCAGCAGCATTGGTAATTGCAGTATATAGTGGCAAAGAACTTGTCACATAGGTATCTGAGCAGCAGCAGCAGTAGTAGTAATAGTACACGATATAGTGTTTTATCACTCGTGGAAGAGGTGGCAGCAGCACCAGCAGTAGTAAGAAAGTGGCAAATCTCACAGACAAAAGGTGACAGCACCAGTATGAGTAATATATCGGTACATAATCACTTAGCCTTTTGGCATTAGCAGTAGGAGCCCATATCGTGGCAAAATTACAAAAGCTTGAAGTTGCATTAGCATGGTGATTAAATTTGAAAAGCAGAATGACACAGGCCTTAAGTAGCTGTAGCCTGACTATACCATAGTGCCTCATAATATAAAAGTTTGATTAACGTTATTTCTATGCTATACGTGACTTTTTAAATTCATGATGAGCATTGAGAAATTACATTTCAAAATAATGTGGCAGCAGCATCAGGACTCCTTATAGTGGCTTAATGACACAGCATGGAAATATTTATGCCCTTAACACTACCTGCCCACTATGAGTTTCAAAGGTATAAATCAGAGGTGGCAAACACAAGGGGTCCCTCCTGAGGCATCTCAGCATGTGGGCAGCCATGGGGAAGAGCACAGCCCGCTGTGACTCCTCATGGCTGCCCGGGTCCATGACGTCCGACTCTTCATCATGGAGGCGATGCTGCTCGCGCACAGAGATGCCCAACCCCCGGACTATCGGTGCCCCCAACACCGGCTCTCCCTCCTGACCAGGCCCTGACTCCAGGACGTCACCAGTAACCTCCTGATCATCATCATCCTCCTCCTCCTCGTCCTGGGCCTGGTCTTGGTGGAGCAGTGTTGCCTCCTCCTGCTCCACCAAGGCACTCTCCCCAGCTTCGAGCAGGCGATCTAGTGCCCTGTCCAGCAGGAACACTATAGGGAGCACGTCGTTGAGGCCGACATGCTCCCTGCTCACCATCTTGGTCGCCTGCTCGAAAGGGGCCAACACATGGCAGACCTGGTGTATCTGCCCCCACTCCGCACTGGTGATGTACGGGAGTGTGTGTTGTGATGGCCCGCCAGTGCCTTGCTCCAGCAGGTATTCCTTCACCGCCCTTCGCTGCTCCCACAACCTCTCCAGCATGTAGAGGCTGGAGTTCCACCGCGTCACACTGTCCACAATCAGCCTGTGAAGGGGCAGGCTGTTGTCCCGCTGCAACTTGGACAGGGACGCGGTAGCGGTTGGGGAGCGCCTGAAGTGGCTGGCAATCCTACGTACCCTTAGCACAATGTCACTCAACCCGGGATAGGTGCGCAGGAACTTCTGCACCACAAGGTTGAGGACATGTGCCAGACAGGGCACGTGGGTCAGACTGCCAGCCTGGAGGGCGGAGAGGAGGTTGCTGCCATTGTCACAGACAACCATACCTGCCTGGAGCCTTCGGGGGGGCAGCCACTTCTGGACCTGAGCCTGAAGTGCGGTCAGCACTTCTTTGCCAGTGTGTCTCCGTTCCCCTAAACTAATAAGCTGGAGCACGGCCTGACAGCACACGTGCCCCACACTTGAGTAGCTACGGGGGCGCTTGCTGGAAGGCTCAGCAGCTGCGGAGACAGTGGCTTGAGGGAGACCAGCAGTCCTCCCCTGGACACCCCGGGGCGGCACCACAAAATCTGATGCCGCCAATCCCTCCCCGGCGCCTCGGAGGGAAACCCAATGGGCCGTGAAACTGATGTAGCGGCCCTGCCCATGCCTGCTGGTCCAGCCATCCATTGTGAGATGCACCCTGTTGCTGACAGCGTGATCCAGCGACAGGGTTACATTCTGCACAATGTGCTGGTGTAGGGCAGGGACACCAGTCCTGGCAAAGAAATGGCGGCTGGGGACACGCCATAGGGGTTGGGCCTGCTCCAACATCTGCCTGAAGGGGTTGCAGTCAACAATGTTGAAGGGAAGCAGATGTTGGGCAATAACCCTTGCCAGGAGCCCATTGAAGGAACGCACACGTCGGTCTCCAGGGGGGAAGGGAGTGGTGCGTTCGAAGGCATCAGAAAGCGACGCCTGGTGCCGGACGGCAGTGCAGGACACCGAAGAGGAGGGTGCTGTGGAAGTCGAGGTCTGGCTGCCGGTACCAGTACCTCGACTAGAGGGAGCGGGGGGACATGACCTGCTGGTAACCGATGAAGCTGTGGCAGGGGCTGCTGTACCCTGCACACTTGTGGTGGTGGCGCTGCTACCACCACCACCCCTCATCTGGTCATACTCCCGCCAGTGGTTTATTCTCAGGTGCTGGTTGAGAGCTGTGGTACCCACCCGAGCCAAGCACTTCCCTCTCTTCACCTTGGCACGACAGAGCTGGCAGATGGCTACTGTCGGGTTATCTGCTACCAGGGTGAAGTAGGCCCAGACAGGTGACTTCAGCGCCGCCCTCCTGTCAGATGGGGTGACTTGCACCTGCTGGGACTCGGTGCGCACAGGTGGAGCTGCCTGCTGCTGCTGCTGCTGCTGCTGCTGACACCTCCTGCTGCCATCACCAGTGGAGACCCTGACGCTGGTCTCCCTGGTGACCTGGCGCACCGTTTCCCCAGGGTGCCTACCTTCCTCGTCGTCACTGCTGCTGTGAGCCGACGAGTCAGATTGCACCCATGTTGGGTCACCCTCCTCTTCGCCCCCAGATATGTCAGACCCAGGCCTGACATGTGGTGGTCTGAGGGAGACATCTGACATGGAGCCGCTAGGCTGGCTCTGATGTCCCCTCACCGACGCATGGGTCTGACTAGGTGCGGGTGTTTCCTGCACAAAAACACCAGCACCACTTGGAAGGAATGTCTCTGGGCTACTGACAGCAGGTAACCCATCCTCCTCCTCCATCAACCCTTCAAAAAGGTCCTGACCATCAGGACATAAATCTATGTCTGCCTGATGCAGGACCTCCCCCAAGATATCCCTCTCACTGTCACTGTCAAACAGTAAGAGGCTGGACTCTTGGGGGCTGGGGGTGGGTACTAAAGGCACCGGTGTACTGGTGGTGGTGCTACTAGGAGTCGGGACTGATGACTCAGTGGCACTGCTGTGCCCCATATACTCCACCACTGCTGGAGCCTGGGAAGGCAATATCGGGCGGCTGCTGCCCGAGGGGAAAAACTCCCGGATGAGGTGGACTCCCTTTCCACCTGATCCTCTACCAGCAGTAGGGGCGTGAGAGGTACCCCGTGCTGGCAGCGACCCAGCACTGGGAGTAACTCCCCTACCCCTGCTGCCACGGCCACGTATGCTGCTCATGCTGATGTGGGGGGGTGGGTAAACTTTATTGGGGGGGGGGAAATGTGACAAAGGATAAGACAGGCACGCAGACAAAGACGTACTAGACAGCTACTAACCTACAATAAAACTACTACACCTACAAGTTTTTTTTTTTTTTAGACTGAAGGACGCAGACAAAAACGAGGACTACAAATAGTAAACTAATATGCACTAAACACTAACTCTGCAGTGCTTAGTCACAAACTTAGATGAATAAACTGACTTTTTTTTTTGTTTTTAAACTGACTGACAAGGACACAGACGAGGATTACAAGTACTAAACTAATATGCAACAGTAGCTCTGCTAACACAGCAGAGATTAGTATATGAATAAACTAAAACTAACTTTTTTTTTTTTAGAAAACAAAAATCAGACACTAAACACACACTAAACTAAGCTACCTTAAAGAAGTGTACAATTACACTAAGTACACTGAAATCTATCTATCTATCTAACACTAAGCTAAACCAACCTGGAAAACAACAACACAAATATGAGCTTTTAAAAAAGCTTTTTGGTCTTTTGCTTTGTAAAAAGCAGTTTAGAAATATAAGCAGCAGGAACCAGAGAACTGAAATGAAGCAGCAGGAACCAGAGAACTGAAATGCACTACAATGCTAATGCAAGCTCAGAGATAGCACAGAAACACTCCACTCTCTATAACCACCATGTGAATCTGCAATGAAATCATGCTGGGAGTTAGCTTATATAATGGTCGTGCAGGCAGGTTCCTATTGGTTGATATGGAGGTTGCTAACCTCTGACAACTGTGGTAGGGGAACTCTGATTGGCTCTGATGCAAATGAAGGGCGGAGAAAATAATCGCGCAATATTCCTATTGCCGAATATTCGCATTGCGAATATTCGGCAGCATAAAAGGATCGCATGGGCTACTCGGCCCAGGGTCTCTCTAATCAGCACAGCAATGCTTTTAGACTTCGATGGAGATCACTAGGATGTGATCTGTTTTAAAAATAAATTTTGAAAAATACGAATATTCGGAATTGCGAATATTCACCGCGATATTCGAGTTATTTCGCGAATACTCGAATATGCAATATTCGAGCCGAATATTCGCAATGCGAATATTCGTGAGCAACACTATTTGGGATGCACAACTTTGAACCCTAAGCATGATATCTCTGCAATCCTAGAAAATACTGTAGTTTCTCATAATTCATTATTTGACTATCTTGTCTTTTAATTTAAGTTGTACTGATGTGGCATTGTTTACCGCCAATTTTCCTCTTGAATTTCTCTATTCTGATGTTCAGTATTATACTTGATCGACTTATTCTCAATGTCAATGCAACTTAAAATTTCAATAAAAATGTATTGTTTAAAAAAAGCACACTTTTCCCGTGGTTGGAACTGTCCCTGCACAAAATGACATTCTCCAAAGAAAAAAAGCTGTTTAAAACTGACTCACGGCAATAATGAATTGTCGGCTCCCGGCAATTGCAGGAGAATTCATTCATAAAAACCACCAAAAAAAAGCGTGGGGGTCCCCCCAAATTCAATAACCAGACCCTTTAGGTCTGGTATGGATATTAAGGGGAACCCCGCCATCAATTTAAAAAAAAATGACGTGGGGTTCCCCCCAAATATCCATAACCAAACCCTTCAGGTCTGGTGTGGAATTTAAGGGGAACTCCACCCCAAATTAAAAAAAAATGGCGTGGAGTTCCCCCTAAAATCCACACCAGACCCTTTATCTGAGCACGTTGACCTGGCCGGCCGCAGAAAAGAGGGGGGGGACAGAGCGCGCCCCCCCCCTCTCCTGAACCGCACCAGGCCACATGCCCTCAACATTGGGAGGGTGCTTTGGGGTGCCCCCCAAAGCACCTTGTCCCCATGTTGATGAGGACAAGGGTCTCTTCCCCACAACCCTTGCCCGGTGGTTGTGGGGGTCTGCGGGCAGGAGGCTTATCGAAATCTGGAAGACCCCTTTAACAAAGGGGCCCCCCAGATCCCGGCCCCCCCCTGTGTGAAATGGTAATGGGGTACATTGTACCTCTACCATTTCACGAAAAAAAAAGTGTCAAGGGTTAAAAAAGACAAGAGCCGGTTTTTGACAAGTCCTTTATTATCTTCTCATTTTCTTCGGGTTTCTTCTTCCTTCTTGGGTCTTCTAGTCCCGCATCTTGACCGGCGTGTTCTTCCATCTTCTTCTCCTTCCGCTGTCCTTCTCGTCCGCATCTTCTTCTGGTTCTTCTTCGACGGAGGCGCCGCTTCCAATTGAATTCCCCGCTGTATGCCGGACCACGCCCCCCTCTGACGCCGCAGGCAAGCTCTTAGGAAAGTCCCTTTGTGGTGCCTGTGCGTCAGAGGGGGGCGTGGTCACATGTCAGATGGCGGGTAATTCAATTGGAAGTGGCGACTCCGGCAAAGAAGAAGCCACGCACAAGCTTCCAATTGAATTGCCCGCCATCTGACATGTGACCACGCCCCCCTCTGACGCACAGGCACCACACGGGGACTTTCCTAAGAGCTTGCCCATGGCGTCAGAGGGGGGCGTGGTCCGGCATACAGCGGGGAATTCAATTGGAAGCGGCGCCTCCGGCGAAGAAGAACCAGAAGAAGATGCGGACGAGAAGGATAGCGGAAGGAGAAGAAGATGGAAGAACACGCCGGTCAAGATGCGGGACTAGAAGACCCAAGACAGAAGCAGAGGAAGAAGAAGGAAGAAGAAACCCGAAGAAAAGAAGAAAAGAAGAAGAAAGAAGATAATAATGGACCTGTCAAAAACCGGCTCTTGTCTTTTTTAACCCTTGACACTTTTTTTTTTGTGAAATGGTAGAGGTACAATGTACCCCATAACCATTTCACACAGGGGGGGGCCGGGATCTGGGGGGCCCCTTTGTTAAAGGGGTCTTCCAGATTTCGATAAGCCTCCTGCCCGCAGACCCCCACAACCACCGGGCAAGGGTTGTGGGGAAGAGACCCTTGTCCTCATCAACATGGGGACAAGGTGCTTTGGGGGGCACCTGGTGCGGTTCAGGAGAGGGGGGGCCGCGCTCTGTCCCCCCCTCTTTTCTGCGGCCGGCCAGGTCAATGTGCTCGGATAAGGGGTCTGGTGTGGATTTTTGGGGGAGCTCCATGCTTTTTTTTTAAAATTTGGGGTGAAGTTCCCCCTAATATCCATACCAGACCTAAAGGGTCTGGTTATTGAATTTGGGGGGACCCCCACGCTTTTTTTTTTGGTGTTTTTTATGAATGAATTCTCCTGCAATTGCCGGGAGCCAACAATTCATTATTGCCGCGAGTCTGTTTTAAACGGCTTTTTTCCTTCAGAATGTCACTTTTCACATGCTGACATTACACCCAGGGCCGCCATCAGGGGGGTACAGGCAGTACACCTGTAAGGGGCCCAGGAGTCCGGAGGTGCCCAGGTGCCTGGAGGCACCCAGGGCCCCAGATGGTAACCCCCCTCTTTATTTTTTTTTTTTTAATATATTTTTTAATATTTTATTTATTTTATTTTTTATTAAAGGGCCAATTTTTTGTATTTATTTTTCTAGCAGTCCGGAGGCCCCCACGGCCCCGGGTGGCAACCCCCCATTTTTTCATTTATTTTTTTGAAAGATAGTTTTTTTTATTAAAGGGCCAATGTTTTTTTTTAGGGGTCTGGAGGTCCCCAGGGGCCCGGAGATCCCCAGGGCTCCAGATGACAACCCCCCTTTTTTAAAAAAAAAATAAAAAAATATATATATTTATATATATATATATATATATATATATATATATATATATATATATATATATATATATATATATATATATAAATATTATTATTATTAAAGGGCCCTGAGGGCCCCAGATGACAACCTTTTTGCTTATAAAAATGTTTTAAACGTTTTATATTGTCTTTAATTTTTTTTATATATAGATATATTTTTAGTAAAAGGCTCAGAGGTCCCCAGGGCCCCATGTTATTTTTAATTTAAAGGAATATTTCACTTTTATTGTTGCACTTTAACCACTTCCATACCGCGCCTATTCTGGCACTTCTCTCCTTCATGTAACAATTATATTTTCTTCCTTGAAAATTACTCAGGACCCCCAAACATTATATATATTTTATTAGCAGACACCCAAGGGAATAAATTTTTATTAAAAATTTCAAACGGTATTTGCGCCCAAATTTTGCTAACGCCTTTTTTTTTTTGCTTAAAAAAACCTGTTTCATGAATTAAAAAATAACAAAGCAGTAAAGCTAGCCCAATTTTAAGAGATAATGTGAAAGATGATGTTACAGTAAATAGATATCTAACTTTTCACGCTTTCATATTGCGCACACTCATGGAATGGCGCTAAACTTCGTTATTAAAAATCTCCATAGGCGACGCTTGACTTTTTTTTCAGGTTACCAGTTTTGAGTTACAGAGGAGGTCTAGTGCTAAAATTATTGCTCTCACTCTAACGCACGCTATGATACCTCACATGTGGGGTTTGAACGGTGTTTACATATGTGGGTGGGACTTGCATGCATGTTCGCTTCTGAGTGCGAGCTACTAGGGACAGGGGCATTTAAATTTAGATTTTTATTTGTTTTTTGTTTTTTTTAACATCATATTTTTATTTTTGCACTTTTTTGACCCTTTTTTTTGTATTCGTTTTCATTTTTCTTCCTATTACAAGGAATGTAAACATCCCTTGTAATAGGACTAGTATGTGACAGGTCCTTTTTATGGAGAGAGGCAGGGTCAATAAGACCCCACATCTGTCCTCCAGGCTGGAAAGCATGGAATTTGATAAAAAAAAAAAAAAAACATCTGATGCTTTCAGCTGCGATCATGTTCGTTCAACACAGTGGTGTAGTGTATAGCACGTTCATCTAGCAGCAAAAGGGTCGCTGGTTCGAATCCCGCCCGTGACACCATCTGCCTGGAGTTTGCATGTTCTCCCTGTGCCTGCATGGGCTTCCTCCCACAATCTAAAAACATGCTGTAAATCCGATCTAAATAAGCCCTAATATGCAGTAGGATATTTAGGTTTTGTGCTGCCCTAGGCCTGACCAAATTTCTGCACCCCCTAATATAGGGTGACCAGACATCCCCAGTTTCAGGGGACAGTCCCCTGATTGAGGACACTGTCCCTGGACCAAGTCTGTCCCTGGTTTTGTCCCCAGATTGGATTTAATAGGGGGCAGGGGCAATTTCAAAGACAGTCAGTGCAGAATTAAAATAAAAAAATTAGAATTACACCCCCCCCCGCTCCGCCGTGCCTACTAGCATAGGGGGGTGGTATTTTTCCCATTATTTGTGCCCCTTTCTGATGATCATGTGCTGGTCAGAGTGGAGGGAATATTTCTTCAGTTTCGGGCGCATGCCCATTTAGCTTCGCTCACATGTTCTTCTGCCTTGGCACAAATCTTGGCCAGCCACCTGCTTATCTCCTTGCCTTCCCTGGGGGAGTGATCTTCCTCCGCTCCCCACCCAGTAGTAGCCGGGGCACGAAGAGTAAGACTTGAGAGGCTGTGAGGCGGGCGGCAATGGCCAGAGAGTCGCTGATTGTTGCCATTACTAGTAAAAAAAAATATGTCCCCGGATTTCATTTTAAAAATCTGGTCACCTTACCCTAATAGAAAAATGACCCACCCTTCCTGTCAAGGCCACACCCTGTGGGGCAGGAAGTGAAGGCCAATCTCCCCAAACGGACAGGGATAATACAAAATAAACTGACAGGGCTTATAACCCTTCCCCCCAACTCTATCCAAAATGAAAGAAAACAAAAAAAAGAAGTGTTGATTATAGTTCCAGTTTAACCCCAAATTTCAGATAATTTTATTTAGAGGCCTAAGAAAATATAACCATGCCAATAGGCCAGGATCCAGCGTTGCTAATATGTATGAATGTGTGTTAGGGACCCCCATAAACACCACCCAATGTTAAATCAACAATTTTATTGTTTGTTTTGGGGATGCCTGCACCCCTGATAGGGTAAAGACACCTCACAAATGTTGTCACTTTCTACTTAATTCATTCACTTCCTGCCACATAGCCAAACAGGAAGTGAGGGAAAAACCTGATTAATGTCTTGTTGGGGACACACAGATCAATCTAAATAGTTTCCCATTATGGAAATTGCATTTTGCTGTGTACAACCCAAATTGGTAGGGATCTTGGACTTCGGGGTCCATTTACTAAAGGCAAATCCACTTAGCACTACAAGTGGGCAAGCAAGGAAGAAAAAAAAATGGCGGGATTGGATGTTAAAAACATCAGTGCTTCCCTTCTGATTTTCATTGACTACACTTCTACTGCAGAGCGGCTTTGCCTTTACTAAACCCCAAAGTAACTAATCATTTGGGGTGTACACAGCAGTGCAATTTGCTTAATGGGGACACTAGTTAGATTGACCTGTGTCCCGAAGAAAATGACCAGTTACTTACCGGTAGCTGGATTTCTACGAAGTCTTACTGGACGGCACCCTGAGAGTAGACTGGCTCCACCTGACAGGAAACACAATCAATTAAGAGGTTAAAAGCCCCACCCCTCCCTGTGCTCCTCAGTTGTGATAAAGTAATAACCCACATCAGTGCACGGGAGTAACAACCTACTACAATAATCCTCTACAAACCAATACATTTGAACAAGAGGGTGGGAAGTAGGCCTGCCGTCCTGTAAGACTTCGTAGAAATCCAGCTACCGGTAAGTAACTGGTCATTTCTCCCTCGTCTTCCAGGACGGCACCCTCAGAGAGAAGCAAGTAACCTCATAGGGCGGGACCACTACAAGAACTTCTTGGCGAACCTTGGTTCCGCAGTTAGCTTTTACCTCTACTGTATATGAAGATATTTCAGCTGGATCAAGCAGCTGATCTGCAGGTCTTCTACCCAATGTCCCTCCTTTCCTCGCTATAGATGCAGGACTAGTGGCCCATTCAACATGAAATCATAAAACCTGAAAAACGTGTAGGCTAGCAATGTTGCCTGGCTCCCACAAATAACAACCGCAGCCTGATAAGCCTGTAGGTGTTACTTAGGGCCACTAAAAGATTAATCGGAGACCTGTGTTGTCATGTAAGGAACTAGATCGAACAGTAGTAGGGTTTGTCCTACTAAACTGTTCAGGGAATTAAAACTGCAAAAAGGAGGGCCCCTGACGGACAACCTATTTTGCTCACTTTTACTGCTGCAACAGTAAGACTACAAGGAAAAACCCAGTAAGGAACCAGATCAACAGAAGCTTGAACCCTGGGTTTTAAGATATGTCCAATCCGCGGCTTTAACTTACACCTGAGTTCCTACTCAGGAGATTAAAGTTCATAGCAGGAGTAGAATGCTCCTACATGTACATCTAGTTCTGCTGAAAGGGCGAAAGGCAGCCCATGCACTGAGCCATAACCAATTCGAACTGGAATACTTCCTCTCCAGGCCAAAATACTCCTCTGAATAGGACTTCCGAAGTTACTACTAAACAAGGGGATTCTTTATCAACTTTCTCCAGTGTCCTATAACCCTACTGGGCTTCAAACCTAGAAAAGGGGTTCCAGTATTCTTGAATGTAAGGAGCTGAGCATTTCTGACATGCGCCGTCTGCGGCCAGAACACCTGGCCCTCTGCTGGAAAGAGAAGGGCCGCAAATACAAAAACACAGTGATAAAAACATTAATAAAATCACCAAAAATAAGGTCATATATTATGGGTACCGCATATAGATTTAACAGAAAGGACTCACGCATAGACAATAGCCCGAGTGTGGCTAACTAAACCAACATACCAAATATGGTAAGACCCAATCTGAATTACGATGTAGACAGACAGTACTCACAGTCTGGCTTACAGGTGTGTGGCCAATCTTTAAGAAAAACATTAAGGCCCCTGCAGATCATAACTGCTGTGTGATTCTAAAGAACACCAAATTAGGATATAAATCCAAATGCAGAAAGGACGGTGTAACGGTCACCACCGCTTACGACTTTCCATCCATCCACGACAAGCTTATCTGACACACTCCGACAATACTGCAAACACGATCCATATCCTTTCCCAGAATAAGACGAGACAGAGCTCCGTTCTTGCTTCCAAAGATATGACAATTTATTAGTATTTTCTCAGCTTCTTATACAGTCTCAAGCATAATGCAGTTAATCACAGGACAATGCAATCTCCACCCCCCTTCACACCATGGGTGGCTTCAATCACACTCTAAAAGGCATTCAAGGTAAGCTAACCATGTAGACCGGTCGGCACCGCATCTTCAATAGTGTTCAATTAACCCTTAATAGTAACACAGACATCTAGTTGAATAAGTTTATCTAGGCAGCTTTATCACACAATGGCAGAGTCTTGTGAGAGTGGGTGCAATCCACACCTTCCGATATTTCAATAGCATATTATACAAAGGTATGACTCACTCTGGTCTTGTAGACCTGAATTAACACCTTTCCATTGTGTGTCGATTTTGCTAAGCAACAGCTGTATTAAGTAACAAAAGCAGTGTAACCAGATTGCATAGCTAACAGCTTTTGATATTTGAAGACATCCTGCAAACATGAATTATTATTAATGTCCCTTATTAATGTCTTCTGTAACATATGAATTATGATTCTTTGTCACCCTATGGCCCTAGTGGACATAAGGTGACCCTAGACATAGGAATATCTCAGTCTGCCACGGTGCATTCCGTTACAGACGGGAATCTCTTTTCTGTGGTGCTTTACTGATGTACAGCAGAACAAGGCCGTAATCTAACACAGAAAGCCCCAACCTACTCTGTTGCGTATTTCTGACGAACCACCAAATACGTTTATCAGATCAAGATAAACACGGAAAAGACACCAACTCCCCTGTTGTGCCTCTTCTGCTGTGCCACACAGTAAAATATGGAACACAAGACAATGTGTAGTGCAGTCAGTTAGAACCAACACTGAGAAAGGACACAAACAACTTGCAGCATTGTGCTTTTCTGAAGTACAGTGCGGTAAGGCAATATGAAACAGAAGCAACAACAAGCTAAAATGTTGAGTGTTACAGCTGTGCAGTGACATAAAACCAGAACACACAGACAGCCTTTCCAGCTGATATCTATCTGGTGTACTGCCAGGTAAGGCAACAACCCCAGGATGTCCAATCCTGGGTGAGGAATTGCTGCACGACAGAAGGGATGGATGAGCTTAGGGCTCCCCACCCTCGTGCGACTCAACCTGCGACTGCAAAACGCAGGCGAAATGTTATATACTATGGCTACCAATAGGTACCAGTCGTGTCTGTGCGACTGCAGGTCATAACGCTGTCAATCAGTCCCTGCTTCTGGATCCACAGACCTCAAGATTACACAAGTCGCAGGGAAAAAAACTGACATTTTCAGGATGTCCAGGCAAGAGGTCTTCCTGGAGGATTGCAGCTAACAACCCCTTGTTGTGTCTCCATAAAAGGCAGCAGTGTAGAGGGACACCGATCACTGCTGTGCGTTTCTGAAATGCAGCCCCTAAGGCAGTGTATGTAGCCATATACCAATACCAAGCGGAGATGCCACTATCTCAATGTGTCTCCCTGCTGGGCATAAAAAACAAGGCGGACAGGGGACAAGTAACACTCACTGCTGTGTCCCTTCAGATATTCAGCCGCCCTGTATGCAAAACATAAAGGACAGACAACTCAGAATAGAGATAGCACACCCATATTGAAGCGATTTGGAATGCGACTCAATCTGTCAGATCGCACGCCTAAAATCGTCAGTCACTGTCGGAACTAACACTGTCTGAATCAGCATAACGTCACCTTGTGGTGCTATACCAGTTACCCAGGGCAGTAGAAGCATTACCCCTGGTCCAAGTTCAATCTGTATTTCTGCTATGTAGCCCAGCAACTGAATCTCCGCTACTGACCTCCTGAGAAACAACCAATAAGGAAGTAATACATGACACAAACCCAGACCGACCTCAATCCTGTGTCTGTCTGATGTGTAGAAAAATATTAGCAGAGATGTCACCAGACTCAATGATGCACATTACCACCATTTGGTACAAAGGCAGAAAGTACAGACCACCTTCCCTGTTGTCATACTGATCTGAAGCCAGATAAACAGTACTTTTAGGATATAAAGGACAAACAAGTCTCAGTACAGTGCATTACTAATGTACAGCAATATACCTTATGCAGATATAAGACTCAATGTATATCTTTGCTGAGTCACAGAACCACCCCGGCATAGACAAACCTTCACTGCTGAGGTCTGCTGGTGTGCAGCCAAGGAGGAGTCACGGTGGGCTGAACCCTTCCCCACCAGTGTGGGAACAAAACTTAAAACGGTTGGACACCTTAGATAGCTGTTGTCCTACCTTGCCTCCATTCTCTGAGACTGAGCAATGCTATCCAGCTCATACCCAGGTGGGGATAATCAGAAAACTAAAGTCTCCAAGAGCCCAGCCCTAGAGACCAATTAAGACAGCCTCTGGACAAGGTGGTCACCAATTAAGCCTGGAGGGAACTAGCTACCTGCAGGCCCTAATCAAGCAATCATGTAGCTTTTGCATATGTTTGCACAGAAACTCCTTGAATAAAGCTTGTAGGAAGCGATTTAAAGTAGATCGTTCTTAGATCTGCCACAGAGTGGACTGTAGCCTAAACCAACAAGGGTTTCTCTTTCCTCACGCATTTCAATAAACCCAGTGTAAAGGTGGGTGAGAGGTTATGCTACCCACAAAGGAACCCTTAATGTTCCACACAGAAGCTTGGTCCCACAGTGTTGAAAAATAACTAGTTAGCATTATACATGGCCTGTAGGGAAATCTATAATCATCAGGACCCCCTCTTAACAAAACCTGACATGTAGGGAGAGGCTGGCAGCCTACAGTTGTAAAAACCACAATGACCTTGAAGCAAGAGTGGCTGGTGGTTTTAGCAGTAGCTTCTGGGCCATTTGTAACCGGACCGCAGGTCCTGCATTGTGCCACTAAGTATATATACATACAAATATATCCCCCCACAGGGAAGATGGAGGGAAACAATACCTTACCTACCTCTTTCCCATCTGAGGTGGTTTAGGCACCCTCACTCCTCTGCACCCCAGAGGAGATTAGGTCCAAAGCTGAAAGACCAACTGGTTGGAATTAGGGTTGTGCAGCCCCAATTCTCGTGGCCAAAGGAAGTATCCTTATGGTCCATAAGCAAGCAGGACCGCTGTCAAAAGTCCCCCCCCAACCCTTGCAGTCCCCCTAGGGAACTGTAGGGTTCGGTTGTGTGCACTAGTCTGTATATACACGGCGGGATGTCAATGCCCTGCGTTCCTCAATCCGAGGTGGTCTAGGCACTCGCGCTCCCGTACTTACTGTTGTTGCCTGCTACAGCCAATATCTCTATTCCTAAAGGAGGACTGGAACGCCTTGAGAGTAGAGAGCATTTCTGTTTGAACTGAGAGAAATTCTTTCATAATTTGCGAAGTCTCCTTCCCAGCTAACCTAGAAATACATCTAGAACAGAACGGCTTGTTAAGCTCAGCTGGCAGTTTGTCACCACAGTTGTCACACTTCCTAACACATTTAAGGGGCTTGGTTCTGTTGGTCTCCCCCTGGGCAGTAGGGTCCTCCTAAGCATGCACATACAAGGAATGAAACAAAAATACATGCCCATTAGCCCTCGATCTCCAGGAGAGGGAGGGGGGATGGGAAGGAGCCGGTCCGGTAACCCCCCCTTAGAAACAGGAAAGACTCACCCTTGGTGGTTTCCTTTGCAGCCAGTGGAAACAGACGGTCCTCCTCCATAGTAGCGTCTTGTGCCAAGGAAAGGCTTCTTAAAACACGCTATGAGGCCGCCAGGCCCTTCTCTCTCCCTGGCTGCTTTATAATGAGCCCCGTGCCGTATGCAGCGTCCGTTCCGGTGGGGGCCGCCATCTTGCCGCGCGGGAGCGGAATGACGTCACGACACCGTGCGCCTCATCAATAGGCGCCCGGATGCTCATGGCGCCGATCGGAGCGGTGCCTAACTACCCTCCATGCGGTCCAGTGAACCCCCGGACAGAGCCAGCAGGAAGGGAGAGGCCTTAGCCCAACCTCCAAGATAGGGAACCAGGCGGGGGGAGAGAGGATGTGGCCTCTTCGGAGCACTGGAGAGCCCTGCCCTCCTAGGAGGCTCCGGCGTCCAGGGGGGTCTGTGTCTTCTCCTGTTCCCCCCTGGACTAAGAAGAAGGGAGAACTCCCCGGGGGGTAGCAAGCTACACCGGACCCAACGGCACCCAGTACCTGCGGTCTGGGCTCCGGGGGGGGGACCACCAGCCCCAGGCTTTAAGTCACAAGAAAAAAATAAACGTTTCGCTGAAAGGGAAACACAATCAGAACTGAGGAGCACAGGGAGGAGTGGGGCTTTTAACCTCTTAATTGATTGTGTTTCCTGTCAGGTGGAGCCAGTCTACTCTCAGGGTGCCATCCTGGAAGACGAGGGAGAAAGACTATTGGTAGGGTTTTAACCTCACTTCCTGTTCAGCTGTGTGACAGGAAGTGAAGCCAATTTTAAGAAAAGGGACACAAAGCCCAACCTAAAAACACAAGCAGGGGTTCTAACACTCACTTGGCTTCCCTCAAACACCCACAATTAGAATAGGATTGTCTTGTGCTAGATTCAAGCACAGTGCTGTAAATCAGCATTTCAAGCCTGCCCACCAATACACCCCCCCCCCCCCAACAGGCCTTGTTTGCAGGTTTTCCTTTATCTTGCACATGTGCTTTAAAAATTGGTCATCAATTCTATTCATCAATATTACAAAACAAACTTCAAAATTTGAAAGTAATTGTATTGGTCCACAAAACAAGGAAAGCAAAACAAACAATTAAAAATAAACACAAGCAAAAAAAAAAAACATAAAAAAAAAATAGACCTAGATTTATTTCAGACAGTAATTAGAATATGCTTTTGAAATAACAGGATAGACCCACAGGATTAAAACAGTCATTAAAGGGGTTGTAAAGGTACGAGTTTTTTTACCTTCATGCATCCTATGCATGAAGGTAAAAAAACATCTAGCAGCACCGCCCCCCCCCGAGCCCCCGTTGTACTTACCTGACCGTTCGAATCTCCCGGGCGCGTCCACGTCGTCCTCTTCGGTTCCCAGCCTGGCCGTTGATTGGCTAGGCTGGGCGGATTGATAGCAGCGCAGCCATTGGCTAGCGCTGCTGTCAATCAGGGCGGATGACGCGGCACGCTGGGGGGCAGAGCCGAGTGATACAGTCGGCGGCTATGGCCGCCGCTGTATCACGGGAGCGCGCTCGCAAAAGCTTTCCTCCATGCGAGCGCCCTCGCATGAAGAAGGAAAGCTTTTGCGAGGAGGAGCCCAGACAGCCGCCGAGGGACCCCAGAAGACAGGTTTCCGGGCCACTCTGTGCAAAACGAACTGCACAGTGGAGGTACGTATCACATGTTTGTTATTTTTTTCAAAAAATATCCCTGACTTTAGTGACCCTTTAACGTCTTGAGAAACATTAGGCTAAATTATGCAGCAGACCAAAACATCAAAGTGAACATCATTAAATCAAACAATTGCCCCCCCCCCAAAAAAAAATAACTTGCTCAAAAACATCTCTGTTTCGCCCCGCCATTCCAGCCAGCCAGCCAGCAAGTCTGCCCCCTCTCAGGGCAGCTGACATGTGCTCTATCCACGCTTTTAATAACATGTGTGCTAATGAACCAATTGGAAACACATGAAGGAATGTCAGCCTCTAGTTTGTGTGCACTTGTAACTGCTTACACCTGTTAAGGATGTCCTTAAATTACTAAGCCAAAAAACAAGCTTTCTGAGCATGCTCAGAAACATGCAAGTAATTTTGTGGCACCAAAACCCAGCTTAAATTTTCTAAGTGTCTGAGCATGCCCAGGTCACTCGAGATGCATTAAGAGATTAAGTTGCATGAGAGCTTTTTTTTCCTAAACTGATGAACTGATGCTTCCCAACCTGAAGGGGAGGTCTCATTGAATTTTTACGTAACAAACATAAATAATAATAATTAAAACACCCCTGTCCCTAGTAGCTCGCAGTCAGAAGCGAACACGTACAATTTTTTTTTTCAAGTTACCAGTTTAGATTTACAGAGGAGTTCTAGTGCTAAAAGTATTGCTCTCACTCTTACGCATGCTATGATACCTCACATGTGTGGTTTGAACGGTGTTTACATATGTGGGCGGGCCATAAATGTGTAAGTCCCGCCCACATATGTAAACACCGTTCAAACATGTGAGGTATCATAGCGTGCGTTAGAGCGAGAGCAATACTTTTAGCACTAGACATCCTCTGTAACTCGAAACTGGTAACCTGCAAAATAAAAAAAGTGTTGCCTATGGAGATTTTCAAGTACTGAAGTTTGGCGCCATTCCATGAGTGTGTGCAATATTAAAGCGTGACATGTTGGGTATCTATTTACTCGGTGTAACATCATCTTTCAAATTATGGCCATAAATTGGGCTAACTTCAGTGTTTTCTTAATTTTTAACCACTTGAGCCCCAGACCATATTACTGGTCATGGTCACTGACCGGGTCAGTTTTTGAGTTTCGGCACTGCGTCATTTTAACTGACAATTGCGCGGTTGTGCGACGTGGCTCCCAAACAAAATTGGCGTCCTCTTTTTTCCCCCACAAAATTTTATTTTTTGTTTTGGTGGTATTTGAACCAAAAATATAGCGACAATTTTATAACTAAAAAGACAACTTTTTTGCTGTTTGCTATTATAAATCTCCCCAAAAATATATATAAATAAACTTTTTTTCCTTCAGTTTAGGCCGATACGTATTCTTCGACATATTTTTGCTTCCAAAAAATCGCAATAAGTGTTTGATTGGTTTGGGCAAAAGTTATAAATAGGTGTTCGTTTTATGTTTTTTTTTAGGAATATATTTTTGTTTTACTAGTAATGGTGGCGACACATTTTTGGGACCTTTGGCATTTTTCTAGCGACCAGTGGTATACAAATGCATTGCTTACTATAAAAATGTCACGGGCAGGGAAGGGGTTAATACTAGGGGCGAGGAATGGGTTGATTATGTTACCTGGGTGTGTTCTAACTGTAAAGGGGGTGGGACTGACTAGGGGAAATGACAGATCACTGTTCATACATTGTATGAACAGACGAGCAGGCATTCCCCCCCCTGACAGGACCGGGATAAAGGGGAACTCCACACCAAATTAAAACAAAAAACGGCGTGGGGGTCCCCCTCCAGGTGCACAACAGGCTCTTAGATTTGGTGTGGAACGTAAGGGGTTAAACCCACGCCAAAGAAACGGCGTGGGGTTCCCCCTCAGATCCAGACCAAACCCTTATCCCAGGCACGCAGTCTGGCCGGACAGGAATGGGGGTGGGGACGAGCGAGCCCCCCCCTCCTGAGCTGTACCAGACCGCATGCCCTCGACATGGGGGAGTGTGTGCTTTGGGGGAGGGAGGCACTGCCCCCCCACACCAAAGCACTCTTGTCCCCATGTCGATAGGGACAAGAGCCTCTTCCCGACAACCCTGGCTGTTGGTTGTCGGGGTATGCGGGCACTGGGGCTTATCAGAATCTGAGAGCCCCCTCTAATAAGGGGGCCCCCAGATTCTGGCCCCCCACCCTATGTGAATGAGTATGGGGTACATCGTACCCCTACCCATTCACCGGGTGGAAAAGTGTAAAAATAAGACCCCACACAGAATAAAATAATTTATTAGTCAGCTCCGGGCGTCTTCTGCCGGGGCCCCCCACCACCACCCCATTGGGCCCCGGGCTATGCCATTTTCTGTCGTGGGGGCGACACCCACCGATGCTCTCCGCCATGTTCGGCCGGGCCCCCACCCCAAATTAAGCTCTTTTACATCCGGTGGGCGACCAAAAACGGCGGTCTTCTAGCCGTCTTCTACGGGGGGCTCCTGCCTCCCGCGGGCTGATGGCTGTCTTCCGCCGGGGGGGGGTGCACCTACCCCCCCCTGAGCTTCTATCAGTTTTCCACCGGGGGGGGGCGACACCCACCGATGCTCCTGCCCCGCACCGGGCTTCATCGTTTTCTGCCGGGGAGGGGCGACAATCCACTCTGGTCTTCGCCGCCGCCTTCTGCCGGGGGGGTGACACCCACCGATGCTCTCCGCCATGTTCGGCCGGGCCCCCACCCCAAATTAAGCTCTTTGTGCATCCGGGGGGCAGCCGAAACCGGCGGAGAACAATGGGGGGCATCGCCCCTCCTCGGCCTTCTAGTCGTCTTCTGCCGGGGAGGGGCGACAACCCAGCACCGGTCTTCGCTGCCGCCTTCGTCGGCTTCTGCCTGGCTCCTCCGCTGGGGCCAGGGCTTCTCTGCGCTGTCTTCCGCCGTGGGGTGACACTCGCGGGCTTCTCCGGTGCCCTCCGCTTCTGCCTGGCTCGTCCGTTGGGGCCAGAGCTTCTCTCCGCTGTATTCTTCCATTCGATGTTCACACGACGAGGTCCGGCGCTGAAATGCCGACAGAGCGGTGGGCAACGACTTATATTGGCATAGGGCGTGGGCGTGGTGATGCACCATGTGACCTCAACCCATGTGACATCACTGAGCATGATGGGAATGTGATGTCACATGGGTTAAGGTCACATGGTGGCATCACCACGCCCACGCCCTATGCCAAAATAAGACGGTGCCCACCGCTCTGTCGGCATTTCAGCGCCGGACCTCGTCGTGTCAACATCGAATGGAAGAAGAAGCCCTGGCCCCAGCGGCGGAGCCAGGCAGAAGCGGAGGGCACCGGAGAAGCCCGTGAGTGTCACCCCACGACGGAAGACAGCGGAGCGAAGCCCTGGCCCCAGCAGAGGCGCCAGGCAGAAGAGGCCATCGAGAGCCCCCCCCGGCAGAAAAAGACGAAGCCCCTGGCCCTCCCCCATAAGCAGGAAGCTTCATGGTGAAGGGGGTCGCGGCAGAAGACGGCTAGAAGACTGGAGTGGGATGTTCGACCCCCACCCCGGCAGAAAACTACGAAGCCCGCGGCCCTCCCCCATAAGCTTCGAGCTTCGTGGTGAAGGGGGTCGCAGCGGAAGACAGCGGTGGCGAAGACCGGGGTGGGTTGGCGGAAGACCCCCAGAGCTGACTAATAAATTATTTTATTCTGTGTGGTGTCTTATTTTTACACTTTTACCACCAGGTGAATGGGTAGGGGTACGATGTACCCCATACTTATTCACATAGGGTGGGGGGCCGGAATCTGGGGGCCGCCTTATTAAAGGGGGGCTCCCAGATTCCGATTGGCTCCCGCCCGCATACCACTGACAACCAATGGCAACAGTTGACGGGAAGAGGCTCTTGTCCCCATCGACATGGGGACAAGAGTGCTTTGGGGTTGGGGGGCAGTGCCCCCCTCCCTCAAAGCACACACTCCCCCATGTCGAGGGCATGCGGACTGGTACGGCTCAGGAGGGGGGGGCTCTTGCTCGTTCCCACCCCCATTCCTGTCCGGCCAGACTGCGTGCCTGGGATGAGGGCTTGGTCTGGATCTGGGGGGGAACCCCACGCCGTTTTTGGCGTGGGTTTAACCCCTCACGTTCCAGACCAAGCCGAAGAGCCTACTGTACCCCTGGAGGGGGACCCGCGCCGGTTTCAAGTTTGAAATTTGGCGCGGAGTTCCCCTTCATGGTCAGCGCAGGCTGAAAACCGTTCGGAGATTCCCGTGCGCCGCATCACGCACAGAAATCTCAGCTACGCCGCAGAGAATTTACAAAAAAAATCTCGGTGTACTGACGTGGCGCACGGGAAGAGCACAGGGATCGGTTCTCAAAAGTCACTTTCACTTTCAATTCGGCCCGCCACACACATTCAAACACATGTCACTACACTTCCCCTGCATCACCCCCCTCCCTCCCCTAATTAACTCCCGCCCGAATCCCCGATATTTACATTACTAAATGCCGTACGCCAGGTCTGTACTGGCGTGCCATGCACCCTCTCCTGGCAGCATTAGGCATTTTAGTAAATGGAGAAATACACTGCACTGGCAGCGTATCTCTTTTGTAAATGTCAAAAAAACACTTTTACTCCTGCTTGTGCACCATGAGTCATGGCACACTGGCTTGGTAAATGACCCCCTGTATCTCTATCTATCTCTCTCTCTCTCTGTCTGACTGACTTCCCTAAGCAAGCCGGAACACACTACACGAGGCCGCCCGGGAGGCGGCCTATTATAGTGTGGGGCGTGTGCTAAAGCCCTGAGCCCTAATTGGCCAAAGCACCCAGGCTTTGGCCAATTAGGTCTCTTCGTTTTTTGGGCGCTGTGATTGGCCAAGCATGCGGGATCATGGTGCATGCTTGGCCAATCATCAGCGCGCAACGCCGCAGTGAATTATGGGTCATTTGAATTTGGCGCAAACGACCCGATTTGTTCGTTTTCGACGAACGATCGAACGTGCAATGTTCGATGCGAACATGTGTTCGCATCGAACGCGAAGCTCATCCCTACCGTGTACATACGGTCGAAATTCCATCGGCAGCTTGCCCATGGAAAAGTCCGACCGTGTGTATGCGACATAACTTTTTATGCGGCGTACATATGTGTTTGAGCGGAATAACTTTTTTGGTGCATGTATGCCCATCATTAAAAGTGGGTGGATGAAGGGAGGTATTTCTAATGGTGGGCATACCCACCGATCAATCTCTTTTTTTTCGTTTATCCAACAGGCTGCATAAAAAAAAAACTATAACAATACATGTCCAACAAGAACCATCAACGTATGGTATGTTGCTGGACTGGTTATATTAGAATTATGCCTGTGGGTTTAGGTATCATCTTGGTATCATTCTTTTCAGCCAGCGGATGGCTTTCATGTAAAAGCAATCCTAGCAGCTAATTAGCCTCTATACTGATTTTACAAGCAGTAGAAGGAAATGTCCCCCCCCCCCCGGATATATACCGCGCCATTTGGAAAGTGGGAAAACATTTTATCACACCGATCTTGGTGTAGTCAGATGCTTTGAGGGCAGAGGAGAGATCTAGACTCCAATTTTTCGAAAAAGAGTACCTGTCACTAACTATTGCTATCATAGGGGATATTAATATGCCCTAAGATAACAATAACAATTATTAAAAAAAAGGAAGGAACAGTTTAAAATAAAATTAAAAAAGCAAAATAAATAATAATAAAAACAAAAGCACCCCTTTCCCCCTGCTCTCGCGCAAAGGCAGATCTTGCTTTTTGTCACAAAGATTTGAAAATTGAAAAAAAAAATGTATATATATCTTTTTTCATTTTCAAAAATAAATGAGCGCTGTAAAATACTCACCATGCCTCTCAGCAAATAGCTTGCGGTGTCTACTTTCCAAAATGGGGTCATTTAGGGGGGGTTTAGTGTCATCTGGGAATTTCATGGCCTCCGAAACTGTGATAGGCAGTGAGGAATGAAATTAAAGATTTGCGCCCTTAGAAATCCTAAAGGAGGTGCTTGGTTTCGGGGTCCCGTACGCGGCTAGGCTCCCAAAAAGTCACACACATGTGGTATCCCCGTACTCAGGAGAAGCAGCAGAATGTATTGTGGGGTGCAATTTCACATATGCCCATGGCATGTGTGAGCAGTTCATCATTTAGTGACAACTTTGTGCAAAAAAAAAATGGTCATATTCCCGCAACTTGTGGCAAAATATTAAATATTCCATGTCCTCAACATGCCTCTCAGCAAATAGCCTGGGGTGTCTACTTTCCAAAATGGGGTCATTTGGGGGGGGTGCTATTTGGGCATTTTATGGCCTTCAAAACTGCCATAGGTAGTGAGAAGGTGGTGCTTGGTTTTGGGGCCCCCGCACGCGGCTAGGCTCCCAAAAAGTCCCACACATGTGGTATCCCCGTACTCAGGAGATGCAGAAGAATGTATTTTGGGGTGCAATTTCAAATATAACCATGGCATGTGTGAGCAATATATCATTTAGTTACAACTTTTTGTAATTTTTTTTTGTCACTTGGTACAAAAAAATATATTCAGTGGGCTCAACATGCCCCTCAGCAATTTCCTTGGGGTGTCTACTTTCCAAAATGGGGTCATTTGGGGGGGGTTTGTACTGCCCTGCCATTTTAGCATCTCAAGAAATGAGGCAGTCTTAAACTAAAAGCTGTGTAAATTCCAGAAAATGTACTCTAGTTTGTAGACGCTATCACTTTTGCGCAAACCAATAAATATACGCTTATTGGCATTTTTTTTTACTAAAGACATGTGGCTGAATACACTTTGGCCTAAATGTATGACTACAATTGAGTTTGTTTGATTTTTCCTATAACAAAAATTAGAAAATATATCATTTTTTCCAACTTTTTGGTCTTTTTCTGTTTATATTGCAAACATTAAAAATCGCAGAGGCAATCAAATACGATCAAAAGAAAGCTCTATTTGTGGGAAAAAAAAGGACACACATTTTGTTTGGGTACAACATTGTATGGCCGCGCAATTACCAGTTAAAGCAGCGCAGTGCCAAATTGTAAAAACACCTCTGTTCTTTAGGCTGACAAATGGTCCGGGGGTAAAGTGGTTAAAATCGCTGCTCCAGAAAAAACGACCGTTTTTAAAACCTTTTTGTTGCATTGATACATGTTCCCTGGGGCAAGACCCGGGTTCTCAAAGACGTTTTCTGACAATAACTTGCATATGGGGCATTAAAATTAGCACTTTTGAATTCAAACTTTCGAGTCCCATTGACCTCAATGGGGTTCTAAATGTTCGCGCGAGCGGTCGGTCCGTTCGAAGGTTCTGGTGCGAACCGAACGCGGGGGTGTTCGGCTCATCCCTATTGTTGATAATACAGCCAAATTTGGATAGAATCTTTAGCACCATCTCACATTGTGCCGTTAAATCCTCGCTTGTGAGGGCCACTACAAAGATGTTGTCTAAGTAGTGGAACATTTTTATCCCCCTTAAACGTATAATAGTGATGGCAGCTAGCAAGATCTTGGAAAAGATTCAAGGTGCTGTGCTGATTCCGAAGGGCAGACATTTGAACTGAAATGATTCTCCCCACCACGAATCCTAGGTATCTTTGGCGATGCCTGTTGATTAGGACATGAAGGCATCTGCCAAATCGACTGATATTAGTCAGTCCCCTGGTTGCAGAATCAATATAATTGTAAATATTGATTCCATGTTGAATGTCTTGAGATCGATGTAGTGGTTCAAAGACACTAGGTCTAAGACCGGTCTGAGATTTCCAGATGCTTTGGGCACCAGAAAAATTGGGGAGTAAACTCCTATTTCCTGCTGCTTTTGAGGAACTGGTGAGATTTCTTCTTTTTAAAGTAACTCGGTTAGATATTCTTGTAAGCACATTTGTTTCCTCTGGTCTTGTGGCCATTCTGTCTGGACAAAGATGTCCGGTGATTTTTCTCGAAACATTGGGCCAGATTCACGTACATTGGAGAATATATTGACCGGCGTAGTGCACCTCCTTTACGCAATGTAGAGGCGCAATCACCGTATCCTCGTAGTATTTGCGCAGAAATTTGCGCCGGTGCAACGTAATTCCCGAGGCGTAAGGCGGAGTAATTCAAATTGGGAAGGATGTGGGCGTGTTACATTGAAATGAGCCGTGACCCCATGCAAATGAAGGGCCGGCCTGGCTATGACTCCATTGAGGAGGCCGTGATGACAGGTAAGGTTTTTTTTTCCTATCTGGTGTGTAGCATGTGTGGGGGGGGGGTGGGGAAGGGAAGATGTGGCAAGTGTGTGGATCCTCCAACCTGTGAATGTTTTGTGTCATCCACAGATGTGCAGGAGGGTGCTGGGCCATCTGGCCTGACTGCACCATCCCCGGGACAACAGCCTGATGAGGACCCCCAGACAAGGCCGGAGTCCTCGGAGGAGTTTGAGGAGGAGGATTTTGAGTTGGAGGAGGAGGTCATGTCAGGCAGTGGCTTGTTATTTTTGGAGGACTCTTCCCCTCTGGCTGGCAGCAGCCAGCCCTCCATAATGGGTAGCCCCTCCCACTCCTCCCCCAACAGGGCTCCCCTCCCAAGGGACTCCCCTTCTCCCCAGCCGCAAGCATCATCTGGAGGCAGGAAGTTGTCCCAGAAGACCAGGGGGTGGCCGAGGTTCTGCCCGCCAACCTTCAGACCCACCATCTGGGACAGGTCAGCCAGACTTTGGGGCGGATGGAGGAGAGCCTGACCTCCATAAAGGATACGCTTGGGGACCTGGACTGCCACTCTTACAAACTGCCTAAATGAACTGCAGACTACTACAGCAGACGTTGGGCAGGATGTGAGGGCCCTCACCCAGGCTATCCAGGCCAATATGGCAACACTAAATGCTGGCCTGAACAGAATAGCCGTGGCCTTGGGGGGCAGGCCGCCAGGTGGGCAGAGACCAGGGGCTGCTCCTCCTTCCCCGGATTACCCCCCCATGAGTCTCCCCTGAGGAGCCGGGGCTGTGGCCGTGGGCGCCCCAGGCGTGGGTCACACCAGTGGCATTAATTTGGTTTCCCCTTTTTTTTTGTGCTGGACTTTTTTTTTTTTTGCTGGAAATTTTTAGTTTTTTGCTGGACAATTTTATTTTTATTTTTTTTGGGTTGTGAATGATTTTGGAATGTGGGGTGACATTCCTGCCGGAAAAGGGGTGTCACCCTCATTTGTGGTGGAGAAGGGTTCCCCAGGACCAGGGAGAAGTGATCCCCAGGTCCGTGTGAATGGTGTATGAATGTACAGTGACATAATTGGAGCTGTGGCGTGGCGTTGCTGCTCACAAGTCATGCATGGTGGGCTTGTGCCAATCCAATTTGATGAGGATGTGATGTGTCTGTGCTTAGGACCACAGTGGTGTGCATGCATGCATTCTCATTGTGCCATGATTAATGTGAGTGTTTAACGTGCAAAGATGCCTAATGTGAGCTGTCTCCTGGCTGCTCTTCCCTCAGAAGAGGGGGTAGCCTCGGTTAGGAGGGGATTGTCTGGTTCAGGGGTCAGGTCATCACGTATGTCAATCTCCAGGCCCTTTCTCACTGCAAAGTTGTGCAGTATGCAACATGCACCGATGATCTGGCACACAAAGTTTGGGGAATACAACAGGGTACCCCCAGACTTATCCAGGCATCGGAAACGTGACTTCAGGAGGCCAAAGGTGCGCTCCACCACTGCACGGGTTTGGCCGTGGGCTTCATTGTATCTTTCCTCTCCTGGGGTTTGGGGGTTCCGGATAGTAGTCATGAGATGTGGTCCCAGTGCATATGCAGAGTCACCTGGAAGGGAAAAGACAGGAGGATGTTAGTCATGAATGTGCCCCTTGTAATGTGTGCATCATGGAGGGGGACAGTCATGCCTGCCACCCATGTCACTCACCAACCAGCCAGGTGTTCCCATACACGTTCTGTTCGAATTCCATTGGGATGGGGCTATGATTGTATATGTAGCTGTCATGGCTGGATCCGGGGTGTTTGGCACGGACATGCCATATGAGGCCTTGAGCATCGACTATCACCTGTACGTTGATGGAATACCAATGCTTCCGATTGCAGTATATGTGCTTTGTCTCATGGGGGGGCTGGAGTGCCACATGTGTGCAATCAATGGCCCCCACGGTGCGTGGGAATGTGGCAATTCTGTAAAAATCTGTCATTGCCTTCAGCCGCAGGTCCTCAGTGGTTGGTTTGATGATTTGGTTGGCCATGCATCTGAGGATTGCTGGGATAACCTGGTGCACACATCTGCTCATAGAGGATTGTGACATCCTAGCCACCACTCCACTTGTAGGCTGAAAAGAGCCACTGGCAATGAAATGGAGTGTTGCCAGGACCTTGACCAGTGGCTGCTCTGCATGTGAGCGGTGTGTTGGGCTGGTGATGTCCTCCTGCGGGGTTGTGGTTAATTCCATGATGGCAGCAGGTGTGAATCTGAAGATGTGATACACCTCAGAATCACTCATGCCAAAGATGTCTATGCGTGTGCGGTATATCCTCTCCCGTGCCCTCCTCCGTGCCCTCCTTCTTCTGCGCTCATCAATTAAATTACTCATAAATTACGCCGGTTGAAAAAAATTCGATTTCATGCGTATATGGTTTTGGGGATGCGGCGCATTGATACGTATGCGCAGATTTAGACTTACGCCGCGCATCTCCTGTAACGCCAGCGTAATGGCTCTCTGAATCTGGCCCATTATCTTGTAACCTTGCTTGATTGTTTTCTGGACCCATTGGTCCATGACTTTCTCCGCCCATACCCTCCAAAAGGATGCCAACCTGGCACCCACCTGGAAGGGGATGGACGGCCAACCCGTCAAAAGGACTTCTCCGCTTTCTTAGGCCGCATATACATGATCAGTCCATCCGATGAGAACGGTCCGAAGGATAACCGGGTTAACCGATGAAGCTGACTGATGGTCTGATGTGTCTACATACAATCGGTTAAAAAAACGATAATGTCAGAACGCGGTGACGTAAACACAACGACATGCTGAAAAAAATGAAGTTCAATGCTTCCAAGCATGCGTCGACTTGATTCTGAGCATGCATGGCGTTTTAACCACTTAACCCCCGGACCATATTGCTACCCAATGACCAGAGCACTTATTGCGATTCGGCACTACGTCGCTTTAACTGACAATTGCGCGGTCGTGTGACGTGGCTCCCAAACAAAATTGTCGTCCTTTTTTTCCCACAAATAGAGCTTTCTTTTGGTGGTATTTGATCATCTCTGCGTTTTTTTTTTTTGCGCTATAAACAAAAAATAGAGCGACTATTTTGAAAAAAATGCTATATTTTTTACTTTTTTCTGTAATAAATATCCCCCAAAAATATATAAAAAAACTTTTTTGTTCCTCAGTTTAGGCCGATACGTATTCTTCCTTTCAAAGTATTTATTCATTTCCAAAATCGACAACCAGACAACAAAAAGGTGCAAATTTAAGAATGCAAAAGACCAAATGTCGACAATGAAAGGTTGATGTATAGTGATAGTATCGAAGTTGGGACCATAAAAGAAATTACAATAAGAAAAATAATAAGCAACATGGAGAGTTATCAAGAGTGTGGATCCTCGGACACCAAACAAGACCCGAAACAGGGCCCCCGAAGAAAAACCCCGGCACCCCAACTGGGAACTGACTGTGCCAGAGCTGATCTCCGGGCTCCCCAAGAAGATAAGCGTTAATTGGGTATCTACTTGCAAAACAATATAAGATAGTCCGCTGAAGAATAAAAATTAGCCCGAAGGACAACATTCTCATTACAATATTATACTTAGATTAAGGACTCAACCCTTTAGACTATAAACCTAAGCTTTACACCAGCCCAAAATGGAAATAAGAGAAAGAGAAAGCGATACAAAGGAAAGGAGGAGAGAAAAGGGGAGAAAGGAAAAGGAGGAAGAAAGAAGAAGAAAAAAAAAAGGGAGGAGAAGAGGAAGGAGAAAGTAGAGCCAAACTGAGGGAACCCTTTAAGGACAATCAGGTCTCGATGCAATCTTTAGGGGGGAACGCCTGGTAAAAAAGAGATGCCTATAAAGCCCAAGGTTCCCATATGGATTCAAACCGTTCTTGTGTATCGAGCAAGATGCTAGCCAATTTTTCCTGAGACATAATCCAAGAAATCTTGCGCTTAACAGCCAGAAAAGATACTCTAGGCTTCCACTCTTTAGCCAGGGTTTTTGCACCTAACAATATAAAATGGACTAAAGTCCTCGTAAATTTAGGAATCTTAGGGATGTGGGCATTAAGGAGAGCAACTTCAGGGGTTCTAGGGATCTGTAGACCTGTGATTATGTAAATTAAGTTGAACACTCTCCTCCAAAAAGGTCTAATTCTGGGGCATTCCCACCACGTGTGAGCCATAGAACCTGCAGAGCTACAACCCCGAAAACAGAGAGGATCAGCTGAAGGAAACATGGACGATAACTTAACAGGGGTGAGGTACCACCTAGTCATCACTTTTAGATTGGCTTCAATCAAGGAGACATTTAGAATTCCCTTATATGCTTTCGTGAAAGCTATTGACCAGGATTCCAAATCCCAATTAATTAGGAAATCATCCTCCCAGGCTGACATATAAGAGGTTTTACTATCTTGATGGACAAGTGCCTGGTATATAACAGAGATTCCACCCCTCTGGTCAACCGCCCCTCCGCACCACTGCTCATAGGCTGTGAAGCGCGGGGGGACAGGTTTCCCCTTCCAAAGCGTACAAAGAGTTACAGGTCCTGAAGCTAAGAAAAAGTGACCGATCCTGTACAGTCCTTTATCCAACCACCACTTGAATGAACAAATATCCCGGCCTGGAATAAAATCTGGATTGTTGAAAATGTGAGCGAGGGGGTGGCAATCTGAAATCAATGCTTTATTAGAACGTAGCCTGTCCCAAAGAGAAAGTGATTGTGATAAAACAGGGGAGAGTATAGAAGGGCGATCCTTGGGGGGTACCCAAAGAAGAAAGTCTAAGGTAAAAGAAGGGGTAGCCTGTCTCTCAATCTGAATCCAATCAGGTTTGTGAAGTTTGGAATAAACCGCCGATAGCTGCGCAAGTCGTGCTGCCTGAAAGTACCGATATAGCCTCGGAAGGCCTAAGCCCCTGTTCTTCCTGAGTCTAAAGATCGTGGCACTAGGGAATCTATAGCCTTTTCCTCCCCATACAAACCTATTCACTTTCCTCTGTAGAGCTTCCAGGTGGTCTTTCCTAATGTTGAGTGGGATAGCTCTAAATAGATATAACAGATGAGGAAGGAAGGTCATTTTAATGGAGTGAATCCTACCTAACCACGAGAGACCAGCCTTTGCCCAATTATTTAGATCTGATTCGAGTTTTCTGTACGTGTGGGGGAAATTAGCCGAGTTCAGGTTTTCTACCCTAGGAGTAAGATGGATCCCCAGATACTCTAAATAGTCATCCTTCCATTTAATATCAAAACTATTCTTTAGCACCGACACTGTGTCTAAAGGAAGGGAGATATTAAGCGCGTGCGATTTCGAGTAGTTCACAGTAAGGCCAGACACAGCCGAGAAATTTGTAAGAACTCGACAGAGATTTGGGAGAGAAGTTATAGGGGAAGTTAAAAATAACAAGATATCATCTGCGAAGAGGCCACATTTATGGGATTGGGCACCGCACGTAACGCCCAAAATGTAGGGGTTGGAGCGAATAGCTATGGCTAAGGTTTCGATGGCTATGGCAAAAATTAAAGGAGAGAGAGGGCAGCCTTGTCTGGTCCCCCTGGAGATACTAAAAGGGGAAGAATAATGCCCCTGGAGGCGAATCACTGCTCTCGGTGTCGAGTACAGAGAATGAAGAACTCCCAAGAATCTACGACCAAATCCCCAATTCTCCAACAGAGAAAACAAGTAGGGCCATTCTATGGAGTCGAACGCCTTTCTTAAGTCAAGAGACAGTAGCATTCCCTTCTGCTTGGGGCCACCAGCCCAATTAGACTGCAGCAGGGAGACAACATCAATGGCCCTCCTTATTTGGTCTGGTCCCTGACGTCCCGGAATGAAGCCCACTTGATCCTTATGTATGTATCTACTAATAAAAGAGGATAGGCGATTTGCTAAAATTTTGGTTAGAATCTTCAAATCCACATTGATAAGGGAAATTGGTCTGTAATTCTCTACTACCTCAGGGTTCTTATTGGGCTTGGGGATTACAGTGATATAGGCCGTATTAAGATGAGGATCAAGAGGGGCTCCCTTAACTTTCGAATTAAAGAATTTAGCCATATGATGAGCTAGAGTATCTGAAAAGGCCTTGTAATAGGGCACAGAGAGACCGTCCAGTCCCGGGGCTGAGCCTGTTCTCAATTTCTTAACGACCTCCAGTATCTCCTCAGCCGAAAAGTCCGCCTCCAGGATCTCTCTATGATCAGTAGTAAGGGCCGGAATAGGGAGGTCCCTAAGGAATTCTGAGACCCCCAATTTACCATCTACAAGTGTCGAGCTATATAGCTTAGAATAAAATGTTTGGAAGGCCTCAAGAATCTTATTGGGATTAGCCGAGAGAATCTGCCCCGCTACCCTGATTTTCGGAAAAGAATGAGACCGTACTTGCGGAGTTAACTTGGATGCCAACATAGATCCATTTCGGTCCTTATGACCATAGAATCGTGCCCCGCTCCAGCGGATATCCTTCTCCGCCCTTGCCGTTAACGCAAGGTTGAGTTCCAACCTGGAGGCATCCAGTTGATCCGCAAGTTCTCTGGAAGGGGAGCTCTTATGTTGGGACCTCAAAGTCTTATACTTCTGTTCCAAGGTTTTAATATCTAGGAGTCTCTCTTTTTTAAGACGGGGGGCTGCCTCAATTATTTTACCCCTAATCGCAACTTTATGGGCTGCCCAAAGAACCTCCGGGGAGACATCTTCCACATTATTCAAAAGGAAATATTCCTTCAGAGAAATTCCTATTTCCCTGACATTAGAAGGATCACTCAAAATAGCCTCATTTAGGCGCCAATGAGAACCCGTTGTTTTGCCAAGGGAATTACATAAGAGCATATAAACAATGGAATGGTCTGACCAAGAGGTGTCAGCAATGGAAGCCCTAACTACCGACGGGATAAGATTGGGAGGAACTAGAATGTGATCTATTCTAGCGTAGAGCTGGTGTGGGGCCGAGAAGTGAGAATAGTCCCACTTCATCGGGTTCAATTCCCTCCAGATATCGATCAGGCCATGTGCATGAAGAGACCGGGCTATATTCAGACTAGCTCTGGTGGGGCGAGTCAATTGTGACTTGGGCGGTCTGGACCTATCAAGGCCTTGATCAAAAGCAACGTTTGAGTCTCCCCCATAATCAATTTGCCTTCCACAAGCGGGAGCAGGGTTTTAAGGAGCTTTTGAAAAAAGGTCGCTTGACCCTTATTGGGAGCATAATAAGAGATAATTGAATATAAGATGCCCTTGATCAAGCCCTTGACCAGAATATATCTGCCCTCAGGGTCTCGATGAGTGGCGGTGTGGTGAAATTTACAGTTTTTAGAGAAAAGGATTGCCACCCCCTTAGTCTTATTCTCAGCGTTCGCCATAAAAAAGGTAGAATAATATGAGTGGAGGAATTTAGGGCTGTACCTGACCGGGAAATGAGTCTCCTGGAGCAAAACAATATCGAATTTCATAGATCGGTAATGGTCAAATGCTAACCTCCTCTTCCTAGGGGAGTTCAGCCCCTGAGCATTGTGAGAGGCAACCCCGAGCACACAACCGGAACTAACAGGGCCTGGCATTGAAACAGAGGGGTGGAAAATAGCTGCAGTACACCGCACCTACCCTTTGAAGTCTTCCCACCACACAGTCTAGCAGAGAATGCAGGGAGGTTGCTGGACGGGAGCGACAACTCAAGTGAGGAGGGTCCCGCAGAGTGGCTCGGAAGAAAAGAGAGAGCATGAAAAGAGGAAAAAAAGGGAAAGACAAAAAAAAAAAACAGTCAATAACATTCTACTACCGAGAATCAGTGTTTCTGGAAATGGATAAATCCTCCAGAAAAAAAAGGGAAAAAACAAAAAGTCGGGAACCCCCGAAAGGGCCGACTACCCACTTCTCCACCCTGTGAGAGAGTGGTGGAGGCGCAAGTGGATCACCCCAGCACCTTAATAATAACACTGACCAAGTGGCACAATAAACAAAAAACCTGTGGAAAGTAAACATTTGTTAAATCTGAGCACAACTCATGCATAACAAAAGGCTTAGGTACAACAGAGGTAGGATAAGGAGACAAAGGCCCCCTTAAGAGACAAACACCCCTAGATAGACATCCCCAATGGGGGGAGAAGCAAAGACAAACAGGAACAAGTCATCTCTTCTGTGATATTTTCCATTCTTTAGATTTCTTGGTCTTTCCGGAGTTCCACATTGGAGAGATTGGGCTTTAAGGGGATGGGCGCTTGGAGGAATTCGCCGGGACTGCTGATACGTCCATAGGAGCTTCCTGGGTTATTAATTTGAGATGGAGTAGAAGTCTCTCCCCCTCCTGCAGGTTAGAGAATGCGTAAGTCTTGCCCTGGATGGAAAATTTAACTGCAAATGGGAAAGTCCAGTGATACTTGATGTCCTGGTTAGAGAGAACAGTGAGGAGCGGTTTCAGAGCTCTGCGTTTTTGAATGGTGGACGCGGATAAGTCCGCAAAAATTTGTATCTGGTGGCAGCGACAATAGACCTGTTGTTTGAGCCGCGATTGCTTCATGACTTCTTCCTTAGTGACATAGAAGTGAGGCTTAACAACTATGTCCCTCGGAGAGCCATCTTTTCTGGGCGGACCCAGTGTCCTATGGGCCCGGTCCAGTTCAAGACGATGAGGTGAGATACCTGGGATAAGGTCTTTGATGAGCTCCTGCACCACATCTTGCACATCTGTAATGGACTCAGGAAGGCCCCGGACCCTGAAATTGTACCTCCTGGCTCTATTCTCCAGTTCATCGATTTTAGAAAGAGCTATATCTAGCTGCTCCTGGAGGGTTTGGATATGAGCGGCATTTTGATTGGTGCTAGATACCGTTAAATCCAATTTATTTTCTATGGCCTCCATTCTAGTTCCCAGGTTGGCAAAGTCTGACTTCATGTCTTTTGTGATCTGAGCCGCTGTGTTAGCTAGACCCCTTTCAAGTAAAGCAGACAATTTGATGTAGAGATCCCCCTGTGCTGAACAGCACTCCTGGCTATGCATATGAGATGCAGGTGTCACAGGCATGGGCGCCAGAGCAGGCTCCGCAGGAGACAAGGCATACCCCTCTAAGGTGTCTAATAGGGACTCCGTGGAGGCTGGAGAGGGAGCCTGGGCAGCGTGATGAGAGCCCTGAGTGACCTGGGAGTAGGTGAAGGCTGCCGGGGAGATCACTTGCCTCTGCTCTGGTTTCCCGCCCCCCTCGTGAAGCTGTGCTGAGACCGCAGCTGCGGCCATCTTGGATCTAACGTCCCGGCCGGAGACACTGAATTCCGGCCCCTAGATCCCTCCTAACCGCCTGTCCGGACATCCGATGGGACGCACGAGCGAGTCCCCGAGTTGCAGCGGCGGAGCAGGGGCGATGTGGGGCTGATAAAGCCTGCTGTCTCTCGATCGGCGCTGGGGTGATGCGGAGCTCCCGGCTCAAGCAGCCATTACAGAGCTTCCGCGCATGCGCACTCTGGCCGATACGTATTCTCTTACATATTTTTCGTAAAAAAAATCACAATTAGCGTTTATTGATTGGTTTGCGCAAAATTTATAGCGTTTACAAAATAGGGGGTAGTGTTATGGCACTTTTATTATTATTATTTTTTTTTACTAATAAAGGCAGCGATCAGCTTTTTTTTTCAGTACTGCGACCTTATGGCGGACAATACGGACACTTTTGACACATTTTTGGGACCATTGGCATTTTTTTAGCGATCAATGCTTTAAAAATGCATTGGATTACTATAAAAATGCCATTGGCAGTGAAGGGGTTAACACTAGGGGGCGGGGAAGGGGTTAAGTGTGTTCCTGGGTGTGTTCTAACTGTAGGGGGTGTGGACTCACTAGGGGAAATCACTGATCTTCTGTTCATACATTGTATGAACAGAAGATCAGCGTTTCCCCCGCTGACAGGACCGGGAGCCCCCTAGCGGCCGCAGAAGTGCCGACGTAGAGCTACGGGCTCTCGCCCAGGAGAGCCGACCTGCCGCCATATAACTGTTATCAAGTTATACAGCGGCTGGTCGGCAAGCAGTTAACAAATGCTTTTGCATACTAACGATCGGTTTTGACCTATCGGTTAGGCGTCCATCGGTTAAATTTAATTTTTTTGATCGAAGGATAACTGACCGATGAGGCCCACACACGATCGGTTTGGATCGATGAAACGGACCTTCAGTCCGTTTTCATCGGTTTCGACCTATCGTGTGTACACGCCTAAGTGGTCTGAGCAGCCATGGACTTCACGTTCCAAAGAAAAGAGGCTTTGTGAGCCCCTCCATTGGGATCTCGCATATTCTCGACCTGGTCTATATGACCTGGCCTCATACACTCTTCTAAACTCTGATTGACCTGATTAACGGTTTGCTGTCTCCTTTTGGGTTTCTGTGGTAGCAGACCCGACTTTCCTTCAGTAGCTTGTTTGATAGCCTCCTCCAGGGTGTCCCCAAATAGCATCCTGCCATTGTATTGAATGTTCTATTGAGTGCCTGTTTTGAGGTGCCATCCACCACCCAATGGTGCAACCATAGGGCCCTTTTCGCCATTACTGAAAAAGTCATGAGCCTTACCAGCAGTTTTATGAAGTCTATAGAGGCTTCTGCCAAAAAGGCAGCTGACAGATTGAGTTCCTCCATCGCAGTAATGATTCAGGCAGTCTCTATGCCAGACTTCAGGGCTGTCTCCACATTTGCGACCCAGATCTTTAGAGCCTTGGAGATCGAGGCTAGGGCTATGGCCGGGCGGCAGGTTGGGCCTGCCGTTGAATAGATCTTCTTTAGATCTGCATCTGTGCACCTGTCAATTGGGTCTCTGAAGGTTGTAGAATCCTCCAATGGCAGGGACACCTGCTTTGCGAAGTGCTGCAAGGCTGTATCTACCCCCGGAGCTGACTCCCAAAAGGCAGCATCTGAGTTCTTGAATGGGTATAGTGATTTTGTATGTTTGCCTTCTTTTCTGTTTTTTCCCATTCCTCCTGGAATTACTTGCGAATCTCGCTCATGAACAGGAAAGTTGCCCCTTAATCTTTTCCGGTGGTTGGGTGTCTTGTTCCCACTCTATGGCCTCCTTCACTTATACAATGTAAGGCTCTATGAGCTGGAAGTTGAATAAATATTCTGACAGTTCGTCAGATTCCGACGAGTCTCCTGAAAATATTTTGAGCACCAGTGGTGAGTCTAGCTTCTGCTTATATGCACTCTTGACTCTAGGCTTAGTCTCAAAAGCACTTGTGCTGGAGGCTAACTGCATACTTTCAGCCACCGCCTCATGAATATATCCTTTATCCTAAGTGCCTCTGTCTCCTTATCTTTGGCTACATCTCTTATGCATTCTGAGCACAAAAGTTTCTCAGGGGCGGATGGTGTTGAACAAGACCACCAGAGGCCCTCCGCCTGGCGACTTCTTGCCACCCCCCTTGGTTCTGCCGCTGTAGATCTACTGTGGCCTGGACTGGCAGTTGCTTGGGGTCGATGTCCTGTGTGTGACCCAGATGCATGCAGAGAATTTGAGCCGCGGCGGGATTTTTTCTTCTGCAATTTTTTTTTTTAGGACTTCTGCTTCTATAAAGACAAAATACCTTATCAGACTGGTGTATGGCACTCTTTTGTTTGTGGCCCCTGTAAACCCTTCCTACCTTCCCTACAATCTCTGTGCTCTTTGGGGCTGTGCGTTCGATTTGAACATATGTTAGTTTTGAACATCGTCTGTTCGTACGTTCGTCGAAATTCGAACAAAACGTGTCGTTCGCGCCAAATTCGAGTGATGCGTCACGGCCCATAATTCACTGCGGCATTGCGCGCTGATGATTGGCCAAGCATGCACTTTGACCCGCATGCTTGGCCAATCACAGTGCGCAAAGCCAGGATGGCTTTGGCCAATTATGACTCAGGGGGTTTAGTACACGCCCCACACTATAAAAGGCTGCCTGCAAGGTACATCCCAGGAGTTGTACATATATTTATACACTGTATAGCTTAGCTAGATCAGTTCTTCCTAATTTACTGGTAGGCAGTAGTGATGTCGCGAACCTAAAATTGCGCGTTCGCGAACGGCGATTGCTAACCGGGCGAACCGCCATAGACTTCAATGGGCAGGCGAATTTTAAAACGCACAGGGACTCTTTCCGGCCACAATAATGATGGAAAAGTTGTTTCAAGGGGACTAACACCTGGACTGTGGCATGCCGGAGGGGGATCCATGGCAAAACTCCCATGGAAAATTGCGTAGTTGTCGAAGAGTCCGTTTTTAATCCATAAAGGGTATAAATCACCTAATATTCATAAATTGTTTGGAATAACGTGCTCTAAAACATCAAGTATGATGTTATATCGATCAGGTAGTGTAAGGCTTAGGGTTAGGGTTACGGTTAGGGTTACAGATAGGGTTAGGGTAACAGATAGGGTTAGGGTTAGGGTAAGAGATAGGGTTACAGTTAGGGTTAGGGTTAGGGATAGGGTTTTGGTTAGGGTTAGGGTTACAGACAGGGTTAGGGTTACAGATAGGGTTAGGGTTACAGTCTCTAACCCTAACCCTATCTGTAACCCTAACCCTATCTTTAACCCTAACCCTATCTGTAACCCTAACCCTATCTGTAACCCTAACCCTAACCCTATCTGTAACCCTAACCCTAACCCTATCTGTAACCCTAACCCTGTCTGTAATAGGGTTAGGGTTCACAGTGACAGATCAAACTCCCCGTTTAACGCACAGCAAACCCCTGCAAACCGTCTATTTGCACAACCGCAAACTCCCCATTTGCACAAGGTTGGATACCAAGCTAGCCATGTCCCGTTCCTTGTCCTCACTGACGTCAATGAACGTTTTTGAGATTGCAGGCGATGTTTTTTTTTTCAAAGCCTATGGTCGTGTTGAGGTAGTTCAGTGACAGTTAAGTGACCCAGAAAACAATGATTCTGCAGTGTGGGCCCATTGTTGGCCTAGTAGGCTTTAATGATCACAAAGAAAATGAATGGTTTTTCTATGCAAAATTATCCAGCCGATCGCTTTTGGTCTGATCACAGTGAAGCAACGACCTTATCCTCTGGGGTGTGCCAACATTGCCATTGCCAACACACTCATAGAGGTGGTCGCTTCATTGTGATACGCAAGCCCGTTCACCACAACAAGGTAGCAATCACGAAGGGGAATTGACACATCTATGTGCCTTTTTTTTTGGTTTTGTTTTTGCAGCCACAGTGCAGCACCAGAGGCCAGAAAAATTAGGTATGTACACATGTCTGAAAAATTAGGTATTGTTGCAGCTGCTGCTGTAGCAGCGGCCAGAAAAAATTATGTTTTCCAGGAAGAAAGTGCACTAAAACATTGAGGCTTGAACCCTATTTGGTGGCGGATAAGTCACGCAAGTCATCTGGCACGCAGACATAAAATACAGCAGCGTGTGTACCATTTGTAGCCCAAGAAAGCTCATCTCATCAGGCCTTTAGTCAAATGTATCGCCCACTGTCAGTCCCTTCGGGATCCATGCCTCATTCATCTTAATAAAGGTGAGGTAATCGAGACTTTTTTGACCTAGGCAACTTCGCTTCTCAGTGACAATACCTCCTGCTGTACTGAAGGTCCTTTCTGAAAGGACACTTGAAGCGGGCAGGACAGAAGTTCTATCGCAAATTGGGATAGCTCAGGCCACAGGTCAAGCCTGCACACCCAGTAGTCAAGGGGTTCATCGCTCCTCAGAGTGTCGATATCTGCAGTTAAGGCGAGGTAGTCTGCTACCTGTCGGTCGATTCGTTCTCTGAGGGTGGACCCCGAAGGGCTGTGGCGACGCGTAGGGCTGAAAAAGCTCCGCATGTCCTCCATCAACAACACGTCTGTAAAGGGTCCTGTCCTTGCCGGCGTGGTCATGGTAGGACGAGGATTACTTTCACTTCTTCCACTGTTAGATTCCCGTTGTGCTGTGACATCACCCTTGTATGCTGTGTAAAGCATACTTTTTAATTTATTTTGGAACTGCTGCATCCTTTCCGACTTCCGGTAATTCGGTAACATTTCAGGCACTTTCTGCTTATACCGGGGGTCTAGTAGCGTGGCCACCCAGTACAGGTCGTTCTCCTTAAGCCTTTTTATACGAGGGTCCCTCAACAGGCACGACAGCATGAAAGACCCCATTTGCACAAGGTTGGATGCCGAGCTACTCATGTCCCGTTCCTCGTCCTCACTGATCTCACTGAAGGTCTGTCCTTCCTCCCAGCCACGTACAACACCACGGGTACCAGATAGGTGACAACGAGCACCCTGGGATGCCTACTGTGGTTGGTCTTCCTCCTCCTCAAAGCCACATTCCTCCTCTGACTCCTCTTCCTCACACTCCTCTTCCAACGTTTCTGCAGGTCCAGCAAGCGATAGTGATAAGGCTGTTTCTGGTGGTGATGGTGACCACAACTCTTCCTCTTCCTCTCGCTTATCTACGGCCTGATCCAGCACTCTTCGCAGGGCACGTTCCAGGAAGAAAACAAATAGGATGATGTCGCTGATGCTGCCTTCAGTGCGACTGACTATGTTTGTCACCTCCTCAAAAGGACGCATGAGCCTACAGGCATTGCGAATGAGCGTCCAGTAACGTGGCAAAAAAATTCCCAGCTGCGCAGAGGCTGTCCTAGCACCCCGGTCATACAAATACTCATTGATGGCTTTTTCTTGTTGGAGCAGGCGGTCGAACATTAGGAGTGTTGAATTCGAACGTGTCGGGCTGTCGCAAATCAGTCGCCTCACTGGCATGTTGTTTCGCCGCTGGATATCTGAAAAGTGCGCCATGGCCGTGTAGGAACGCCTGAAATGGCCACACACCTTCCTGGCCTGCTTGAGCACATCCTGTAAGTCTGGGTACTTATGCACAAAGCGTTGTACAATCAGATTCATCACATGTGCCATGCACGGGACATGTGTCAACTTGCCCAAATTCAATGCCGCCAACAAATTGCTTCCATTGTCACACACCACTTTGCCGATCTCCAGTTGGTGCGGAGTCAGCCACTGATCCACCTGTGTGTTCAGGGCGGACAGGAGTGCTGGTCCGGTGTGACTCTCTGCTTTCAGGCAAGTCAACCCCAATACGGCGTGACACTGTCGTATCCGGAATGTGGAATAGCCCCTGGGGAGCTGGGGTGGTACAGCTGATGTGGAGCAAGACGCAGCAGCAGAAGAGGACTCAGCCGAGGAGGTTATCGAAGAGGATGGAGTAGGAGGAGTAGAGGAGGTGGCAGCAGGCCTGCCTGCAAGTCGTGGCGGTGTCACCAACTTCTCTGCAGAGCCACGCATTACATGCTTGTCAGCCGTCAGCAGGTTTACCCAATGCGCAGTGTAGGTGATATACCTGCCCTGACCGTGCTTTGCAGACCAGGTATCAGTGGTCAGATGGACCCTTGCCCCAACACTGTGTGCCAGGGATGCCATGACTTCCTTTTGCACAATTTAGAGTACAGGTTGGGGATTGCCTTTTGTGAAAAGAAATTTCGGCCGGGTACCTTCCACTGCGGTGTCCCAATAGCTACACATTTTTTGAAGGCCTCAGACTCCACCAGCTTGTATGGTAAAAGCTGGCGGGTTAAGGCCTCGTACACACGATCGGACATATCCGATGAAAACGGTCCGCGGACCATTTCCATCGGATATGTCCGATCGGGAGTTTGATCCGATGGCGTGTACACACCATCGGATCAAATTCCCCGCCGCCGGACGGCGCGGTGACGCGGCGGTGACGTTGACGCCGTCACGTCACCGCCACGTCACCGCACCAGGAAGTTAAACACTTCCGCGCATGCGCCGAATCCATTCGGCGGCGGCGCGGCGGCGGTGGGGGACGACATGTCTGCTGGTAAGTGTACTAACCAGCAGACATGTCGGGCGGACAGATTCCACCGGATGGATTTCAAAGCATGCTTTGAAATCTGTCGGGTGGAGAAATCTGTCCGCTAGCCCATACACACGAGCGGAGATGTCTGCTGAAACGGTCCATCGGACCGTTTTCAGCGGACATATCCCCTCGTGTGTACGAGGCCTAAGAGTTCCGACAAGCCAGCTGTCAGACGCCGGGCAAGGGGGTGACTCTGTGACATTGGCTTCTTACGCTCAAACATGTCCTTGACAGACACCTGACTGTGGGCAGATGAGCAGGAACTGCTCAAGGTGAGAGACGGAGTGGTGGATGGTTGAGAGGGGGCAAGGAGGACAGCAGTGGTTGGCGTGACTGAAGATGCTGCACCAGGAGGAGGATGGTGGCTTTGAGCTTGTGTGCTGCTTGTACTCTTCATCATGTGTTGATCCCATAGGCGTTTGTGATGTGAGATCATGTGCCTTCGCAAAGCAGTTGTAATGGGTGGGTGTTGGATTTCCCACGACTCACTTTCTTTTGGCACAGGTTGCAAAAGGCATCACTGTTGTCAGAGGCAGACACACAAAAAAAAATGCCACACTGCTGAGCTTTGTAATGCCGGCATTCTGGTGGTGACAACAGCATGCGTTGATTGGCGTGCTGTCTGGCTGACCCCGGGGGCCGATACATGCTGTCTGACTGTGCCACTAGCTCCTTGCAACGACCTCCCCCTGCTTTCAACTCGTCTCCTCCTCCTCTCTGTCTCCCCATCTGAACTGTCCCCCTGTTCTTCTTCTCTTCGAGCGGGCACTCACGTGACATCCCCGGACACATCGTCATCATCAACCACTTCACTTGTATCTGACAACTCAGCAAAGGAAGCAGCAGCGGGTACATCATCATCACACCATACCTCCATGTGTGTAATGCTGCCTGACTGAGTCATATCCCTTTTATCTACAACCTCTGGCAATAATGGTTGCGCATCACTCATTTCTTCCAACTGATGTGTAAATAACTCCTCTGACAGATCAAGTGAAGCAGCTGTGATGCTAGTGTTGGTGGTGGCGGCATGCGGGCGAGTGGTAACTTGAGAGGTGCCCGAAGCTGAGCTGGAGGAGGATGGTGTGTCAAGGTTATGAGCGTAAGCTGTAGAAGATTGGGTGTCCTGTGTTAGCCAGTCAACTATGTCCTCAGAACTTTTGGAGTTCAGGGTATGTGGCCTCTGAACACTGGGTATTATTCTAGGGCCAAAGGGAATCACAGCACCACGACCACGACAGCCCCTGCGGGGTGGCCTGCCTCTGCCAGTCATTTTTTTTTTTATTACTTTAGTTGTACTATGTGTGCAAGCTACTGTGACACCAGATATGAGTGACACTGTGCACTGGCAGAAGTTGGCAGAGTAGACACTGTAGGCCTGACACACGCCTGCAGACAACTAACTGCTATTCTATTGCAGTCAAAATTGTGTTTCTTCTTTTTAAAATTTAATATAATATGCCACCAGATATATGAGTGGTAGCACTGGGCAAGTGGGCACAGTTTACACTATGAGCCTGACACACGCTGGCAACTGACTACTATTCTATTGCAGTAAATTTTTTGGGGTTTTTAAATGTTATGTACTGTGCCACCAAGACAGATGAGTGGTGGGTGGCACTGGGCACAGTGTACGCTGTACCCTGACACACGCTGGCAGACAGGCAACTGACTACAATTATATTGCAGTAATAGTTTTTATTTTTTTTTAAATGTTATGTACTGTGCCACCAAGACAGATGGGTGGTGGATGGCACTGGGCACAGTGTACGCTGTACCCTGAAACACGCTGGCAGACAGGCAACTGACTACAATTATATTGCAGTAATATATATTTTTTTTAAATGTTATCGACTGTGCCACCAAGACAGATGGGTGGTGGGTGGCACTGGGCACAGTGTATGCTGTACCCTGACACACGCTGGCAGACAGGCAACTGACTACAATTATATTGCAGTAATAGTTTTTATTTTTTTTAAATGTTATCGACTGTGCCACCAAGACAGATGGGTGGTGGGTGGCACTGGGCACAGGGTACGCTGTACCCTGACACACGCTGGCAGACAGGCAACTGACTACAATTATATTGCATTAATAAAAACATTTTTTTAAATGTTATCGACTGTGCCACCAAGACAGATGAGTGGTGGGTGGCACTGGGCACAGTGTACGCTGTACCCTGACACACGCTGGCAGACAGGCAACTGACTACAATTATATTGCAGTAATATTTTTATTTTTTTTAATGTTATCGACTGTGCCACCAAGACAGATGGGTGGTGGGTGGCACTGGGCACAGTGTATGCTGTACCCTGACACACGCTGGCAGACAGGCAACTGACTACAATTATATTGCAGTAATATTTATTTTATTTTTTTAAATGTTATCGACTGTGCCACCAAGATAGATGGGTGGTGGATGGCACTGGGCACAGTGTACGCTGTGATCCTGACACACACCCGCTGCCTTCCTAGCAGGCAACTGCAATGAGATTACAGAGAAAAAAAAGCCACCAAGATAGATGAGTGGTGGGTGGCACTGGGCACAGTGTACGCTGTGATCCTGACACACACACGCTGCCTTCCTAGCAGGCAACTGCAATGAGATTACAGAGAAAAAAAAGCCACCAATATAGATGAGTGGTGGATGACACTGGGCACAGTGTACGCTGTGATCCTGACACACACACGCTGCCTTCCTAGCAGGCAACTGCAATGAGATTACAGAGAAAAAAAAGCCACCAAGATAGATGAGTGGTGGATGGCACTGGGCACAGTGTACGCTGTGATCCTGACACACACACGCTGCCTTCCTAGCAGGCAACTGCAATGAGATTACAGAGAAAAAAAAGCAGACTGATATACCAGCCCTAAAAAGGGCTTTTTGGAGTTACCAGCCCTAAAAAGGGCTTTTTGGGGTGCTGTCCTTACAGCAGAGATCAGATGAGTCGTTCAGGACACTGAAAACACTACTCTAGCTATTCTTTCCCTATCAATTCAGCAGCAGCAACACTGTCCCTCCTCTCACTAAGAATGCAGGTTCCGAATGAATCTAAAATGGTTGCTGCCCTAGAGGTGGGAGGGTCAGGGAGGGAGGGTATGCTGCTGATCGGCTGGAATGTGTCTGCTGACTGTGAGATAGAGGGTCAAAGTTTGCTCAATGATAAATAATAGGAGGCAGATCGAACATCGCATATGTTCGCGCGCATCGGCGAACGCGCAAAAATCGCCGCAAATTGTTCGCCGGCGAATAGTTCTGTACATCTCTAGTAGGCAGGTGATTATGCTATTTAACCACTTGCCCACCGGGCTTGTTTTTCAGATTCGGTGTTTACGAGACTAAAACTGTTTTTTTTGCTAGAAAATTACTTAAACCCCCCAAACATTATTTTTTTTTCTAACACCCTAGAGAATAAAATGGCAGTCATTGCAATACTTTTTGTCACACCGTATTTGCGCAGCGGTCTTACAAGCGCACTTTTTTTGAAAAAAAAACACTTTTTTGAATAAAAAAATAAGACAACAATAAATTTGGACCAATTTTTTTATATATTGTGATAGATAATGTTACGCCGAGTAAAATGATACCCAACATGTCACACTTAAAAATTGCGCCCGCTCGTGGCATGGCGTCAAACTTTTACCCTTAAAAATCTCGATAGGCAACGTTTAAAAAATTCTACAGGTTGCATTTTTTGAGATACAGAGGAGGTCTAGGGCTAGAATTATTACTCTCGCTCTAACGATCGCGGCGATACCTCACTTGTGTGGTTTGAACACCGTTTTCATATGCGGGCGCTACTCGCATATGCGTTCGCTTCTGTGCGCGAGCTCGTCGGGACGGGACGTTTTACATTTTTTTTTTTTGTTTTCTTATTTATTTTTAATTAGTTTATAATTTTATACATCGAAATAAATTAAAAAAAAAAAATATCACTTTTATTCCTATTACAAGGAATGTAAACATCCCTTGTAATAGAAAAAAGCATGACAGGTCCTCTTAAATATGAGATCTGGGGTCAAAAAGACCTCAGATCTCATATTTAGGCTTAAATGCAAAAAAAGAAAAAAAAAATGTAATTTTTCAAATTTCAGAAAAAAAAAATGTTTCTTTAAGACGCTGGGCGGGACTGACGTTTTGACGTCACTTCCGCCCAGCAGAGCTGTGGGGGACGGGTGGGGGCGATTTTTCCCTCACTCGTATCCCAACACAGCCAGCAAGAGGACCCGATCGCCTCCGCCATTACCGTCGGCTCCGGTAAGCGGCGGAGAGCGAGGGAGAGCGGCGGGAGGGGGGGGGGGGCCCTCTCCCGCCACCGATAACGGCGATCTTGCGGCGAATCCGCCGCTGGGACCGCCATTATCGTGTACAGCACTGCCCATGGAAAAGATGGATATCTCGGTTGTGGCAGCAGCTGCTGCCATTACCGAGATATCCATCTTTAAAATCATGACGTATTTTTACTATGACACCGTGGGCAAGTGGTTAAAGATGTTATCACAGGTATAGACACCCAGCAGGTACAATATTTAAAGGAATTTTTCATATTTTTTTTATTTACTGTAAGCATCATTAAAATCACTGCTCCTGGACAAGTTTTTACTTTTTGTTATAAAAAAAATCAAATAAACTAAATTTTAGTAAAACATTTAGGCCAAAATTAATTCAGCCACATGTCTTTAGTAAAAAAAAGAGCTACCTAGTGGGAACAGCGACACTAATACACCGATCAGAAAAATGATCGCTTAGTGACGCTGGCAATAGGGAGTGAAAGGGTTAACTAGGGCAGTGATCAGGGGGTTAAAACTTTATTAGGGGGTGTACGGGGGCTATCCTGAACCTAACACTAACTAACTTTCACACTGCCTGTCACACTGACACTAAATGCAATGATTAGATCACTGCATTCAGTGACACTGTGACAGGGGGGTGGGTGATCACAAGGGGTTAATGTGCCTATGTGTGTGTGTGTCAGTGTTGTGTTGGTGCACACTTACTGTGGATGTCTTCTCTCATCAGCAGCGGTGGGAAACACTGCTGCGATGAGAGATGACATCATTTCCTCCTCCTGTGTAAACACAGGAGGAGGAAGTGACACGAAGGGGGAGCGCTCCCATTGGCTGGGAGCGATCGCGGGGGGGGGGCGGAAAAAAACCGACATCCGCCCGCTCGTCGGCGATCGCTCCCAGAGCCAGGGGGACCGCCGCACGGCGCAGAGGGGGTCCCGATCGGACCCCCGAACCGCACAAAGGCGAGGACGTAAATTTACGCCCTTGTGCCTGTACGAGCCATGTTGTGGACGTACATAGGCGTGCGGCGGTCCTTAAGTGGTTAAATAAAATAAAAATAAAAAATTCCTTTAAATATTGTACCTACTGGGAGTCCTGTTTTAAACTTTTTTTCCATTGATTCATGTTCCCTCGGGCAAGACCCGGGTTCTCAAAGACGTCTTCACAGGCAAACTATAGACACCCAGCAGGTACAATATTTAAAGGATTTTTTTTTATTTTTTTATTTAAGCATCGTTAAAATCACTGCTCCTGGAGTCTTTGAGAACCCGGGTCTTGCCCAGGGGACATGTATCAATGGAAAAAAAAGTTTTAAAAATGGTAGTTTTTTCAGGAGTCCTGCTCCTGAAAAAAACTACAGTTTTTTTTTAAACTGAAGCAACAAAAAGCAACAAAAAGATAGGGATTTAGAAATGATAAGAAAAAAGCTCCTATTCTATCTTCTTTTTTGTTTTGTTTTTTAACTCTGGCTCTTTAACCGCTTTACCCCCAGACCATTTGTCAGCCTAAAGACCAGAGGTGTTTTTACAATTTGCCACTGCGCTGCTTTAACTGGTATAGTGTCCCATTATTTGTGTCAGTGGGAGAAATAGTGTCCCATCATTTGTGTCAGTGGGAGAAATAGTGTCCCATCATTTGTGTCAGTGGGAGAAATAGTGTCCCATCATTTGTGTCAGTGGGAGAAATAGTGTCCCTTTATTTGTGTCAGTGGGAGAAATAGTGCCCCATTATTGGTATCAGTGGGAGGAATAGTGCCCCATCATTGGTATCAGTGGGAGGAATAGTGTCCCATCATTGGTGTCAGTGAGAGGAATAGTACGCCATCATTGGTATCAGTGGGAGGAAAAGTGCCTCATCGCGCCGTATCATTGGGACGAATAGTGCTTCATATCTGTAGGAGGGATTCCCAAGGGCCGGATAATGGCATGCAAAGGTTCGCATCTGGCCCTGGGGGGCGCAGTTTGGAGACCACTGCTTTAGGGGAAGGTTCCTTCTTGTCAAGATTTATTTTATTTTTTTTCTATTTTTTTTTCTATTTTAATTTATTTCCCTATCCACATTTATTTTCAGAGTCCTTGCCATGCTCTTACTGTAATTTTGCTGCCATTTGCAGCCCTCTAGCCCTTTCCCTTAGTTTTCAGAGACATTTTAGTAGTCAAATGTCTAGGCCCCTATTGACTTCAATGGGGTTCGGGTTCGGGGTCAAGTGGGGTCAAGTTTGGGTCCTGAACCCGGACTTCTTTCCGAAGTTCGGCCGAACCTGCCGAACCCAAACATCCAGGTATCCGCTCAACTCTAGTCAGCAGCTATAGTATTTGTAGCTGCTGACTTTTATTTTTTTCGGCGGAACTCCACTTTAAAGGAAATCAGTTAGCATATTGATTGTTTGGTAGCCTGTAAGAGGTCATGTCAACTGTAGCAATTACAATGTGGCTATGCTACCAAGTAGCTTAAAGTTCTCAGAAAAGCATGGGAAACAAAACTCTGAAGGGCCATTAACCCAAATATGCTATAGTCAAGCTATTCATCTGCATGTAAAAAGACTGCAGACATTACAGATGTGCAAAGCTGAAAATTAGGGTAACATATACAACACAGTTGTTGTGCTAGCCATAAGACATATTGCTAAATGTAGGGGGCGTGGTTTGGACATGCTGCTGTGAGGACGCGTTTGCCTCAAGCTCCGGCGCCGACACATCTATTAGCATCTTTTGCATTCCTATAACCACCGCATCTCCGCAAGAACTATGCGAAAGAAGACGGGCAAGTCTCTCCCCAAGGCTGGGCCAAAATCGGGCTCCATCAAGAGATTTCTGGCCGCAGAACCGGACGAGGGAGAGGATCCCGATGGACTAGGCCACTCTCCACGAGGCGCGAACCCCGCTGCTGGCTCCGCCTCCCGCCGCAAGTCTGACCCGAGGCGCCATTCTCCTGCCTCATCGGCTTGCTCGGACAGTGACGATAGCCCTTCCCACCGCTCGGAGGTACGTGTGGACAACCTAACTACCAGGTCGGAGCTGGCTTCTCTATTCCAGGGCCTGGAGAGGACCATAAAAAAAGAACTCTCCACGATGAGGGCGGATCTCTCGCAGGTGCTGGGTCGTGTGGAGGAGACTGAGCTCTGGCTTGATCGTCACGCGACAGCCATCCGATCCTTGCAGGCCTCCACCCGGGGTCTTGCTATTGCCCACAGAATGGCTCTATACAAAATAGAGGACCGGGAGAATCGAAACAGGAGAAATAACATACGCATTAGAGGCCTCCCAGAAGCGACGGGTGATGATGACCTCCTTCCCTCGGTTCGCGTTATTTTTAACGGTCTCTTGGGCCTGGCGGCGGATAATCCGCTTAAGATTGATAGGGTCCATAGAGCCCTAGGTCCTCTGGCATTGCCTTCGGACACTCCCAGGGACGTTATTTGCCGGGTCCACTACTTCGAGGAGAAGGAGCGTATCATGCGGAAGGCCCGCGAAACTGCCTCTCTAGACTTTGATGGTGCTGCCCTGTCCTTCTTCCCTGACCTGGCTAAAGAGACTCTGGATCGCCGCAGGGCCCTGCGGCCTTTGAGGGAGAAGCTCAGAGAGGCGTCCATGAATTTACCGCTGGAGTTTCCCTGCTGCTCTTATCGCCAACAGAGATGGCAGAACGGCCGTTCTGCGGTTCCCAGAGGACTTGGATAAATTCTGCGCTGAGCTTAACATCACTCCATCCGAGCTCCCTGGCTGGCAGGATGGCATCCCTACTCTACCGGGCTCTACAGATCCACAATGGCAGAAAGTTAGCCGCAGGAATCGTCGCTCAGCCACCCCAGGGGCCTCTCCCTCTTGGAGCTGATTTGTGGTGCTGTGGTCTTATTTTTGTTTTTTATTCCTCGACCACGCTTTTTTCTGTTTTTTTTTTTATTTTATTTTCATTTTTGCCCTACGTCCCTTGTGCGACCTTCTTGCTGATGTCCCCTTCTCTACTGCGTCCTAGTGAATTGTTGTCTGCAGTTTCGACAGAGAGGGACATTGCTATTCTTGCAGCATTAGGCTGATGGGACTTTGATTTACAATCGCTGGTCGCTGGCAGGGCTATATGTTTTATGTTTGTTGTGCTATGTTTGACCTAACTTTACGTTTTTTTTTACAGTGTGTTGGCGCTGGGGTGGATGGGCGGTGATTTTGGTGCGCTCGCTGCCTGAGGCCTGTGTCCCAGCGCTCCCCTCCTTTGGGGTCCGGCGCCGCGTGTGTGACCCTTCAACGCACGGCAGATTTATGCGTGTGCATGCTCTTTCCCTATGTGGGTTATCTTGTTTTGACAGATTGGTGCTATGTGTTTTTCTTTAATCTTTTGTTTTTTTACTTCCTTCCTCTCCCCTATTTTCCTACCCCTCATCATTGTCCTCTGAGATGACTTCCTCCACCTCTGGTCTGCCCTAGGGAATCCTCTTTATCGAACCCCATGGCTACGGTGAATTTGCTTTCATTTAATGTATGGGGACTACATACACCAGGTAAGAGACACCAATTGTATAGGGAACTGACTCGCCTGAAGGGGGACATTGTTCTCCTTCAGGAGACTCATCTTACGCACACCACCTCAGTGAAACTTTTCTCCCCACAATACCCTCAGTGGTATTATAGTCTATCTGATGTTCGTAAAGCTAAGGGGGTAGCCATTGGGTTCCGCAGGGGTTCCTCTTTTGTGTTAGACGCCATGGTGAGTGATCCTATGGGCCGCTTCCTGTTCCTGAAGGGTAGCCTAGGTAGTATGCCATGTACGATTGTGACCATTTATGCTCCTAATCGTGGTCAGGTTTCTTTTATTTCCAATACCCTTAGAAAATTGACTGATTTTGCTTGTGGTTGAATTCTCCTGCCGGGGGACTTCAACGTCCCGTTGGAACCGTCGTTAGACACGTCATTAGGGACCCCTTGTATTTCATAGAGGCGCCTGGCATTTTTGCGCAGATGTATGTGTGGAGGATTATGCACCCACAAGTGAAAGACTATACACATTTTTCCCACTTGCATACATCCTACTCGAGGATTGATTATTTCCTTATAGACCATCGCCATCTATCCCTCCCCACCAATTCGGGTATCGAGGTTTCCCCAACTGGAAGCTTAATGATAACTTACTTCTTGAGGACGTTGATAAAAATATGGTTGGGGATGCACTGGCTCAATATTTTGCGGAGAATGCGGGGCCAGAGGTGACGCCGGGAACGCTCTGGGAGGCCCATAAGGCCTACATCCGGGGTAAATTTATGGAGATGGGCTCTAGGAAAAAGAGGGAGCGCACCCATCAGCAATTACAATTGCTTGGGGAGATTGAAGACCTGGAGCGTCGGCACAAGGCTAGGATGTCGCTGTCGGTTCTTCAGGTTCTGATCCAGAAGAGGGAGGAGCTGAGAGACCTCTTTCATTTAGAGCAGAAACAGCGGTTCCATGTGGTGGCCCAGGGTTTGCATGAGTGGGGCAACAAGCCTGGTCGGCTGTTGGCGCGCTCACTGCAACAAAAGAAGTCTGCTACATTCATCGCCAAAGTTAAATACTCCACTGACTCTCTAGTGTATGAAACTTCGGCCATAGCCAAAGAATTATGAGCGTTCTACCAATCGCTGTAGCGTGTTCGGCAGGCTGTAGAGGATGGGGATGTTAGACGCAGCTCATTCGCGATTATTTGGCTCAGGCCGGCTTGCCGGTGCTCCCTGCAGACACATTAGCTACTTTAGAGGGCAAATTCTTCATCTCCGAGATGCGGGTGGCTCTGAAGGATATGGTCAATGGTAAAGCGCCTGGCCCTGATGGCTTTACGGTAGCTTACTACAGAGCCTTTGCAGGTCTTCTGCTTCTGCGTTTGACTAACTACGCCAATGCGGTCTCGGGGGGCGGATCTTTTCGACCTGAAACACTCCATGCCCACATTACTATCCTCCCTAAACCTGGTAAAGACCCATGTATCTGCGGTAGTTACCGCCCCATTTCTCTATTGAATCTGGATGCTAAACTCTATGCTAAAGTAATTGCTAACCAGCTTCTCCCTTTAGTCCCCCGATGGGTCTCTAGAGACCAGACGGGATTTATCCCCGGCAGGGAGGCGCGAGATAATTCCCTCCGCACCCTGTCTTTAATAACTCATGTTCGGCGGACCTCCCAGCACACCCTTCTGCTTTCCACGGACGCGGAAAAGGCGTTCGATAGGGTGGACTGGGAGTTCTTACTGGCTACGCTTTCCCATCTTGGCATGGGCCCCTCTCTCCTTTCTCATATCTCAGCCTTGTATGAATCCCCTACTGCCCAGTTACGTATAAATGGAACGTTAAGTGAACCCTTTACACTTTACAATGGTACCCGCCAGGGTTGTCTCCTTTCACCCATCATATTTGCCCTCTCACTCGAACTCTTTCTGTCTTCAATTAGGCGCAATCCGAATATCCGAAGAATTATGGTGGGTACTACTGAGCACAAATACGCTGCCTACGCGGACGACATCCTGTTTTATGTGCAACAACCTATTAGAACACTTTCAAATCGAATGGCTGCTTATGACTCCTATAGTGCTGTCTCTAATTTTAAGATCAATCTGTCCAAATTAGAGATACTAAACCTGACAGTTCCCCCTTGTATTGTGCCTCATTTGAAAGCATCCTTTGGCTGGCTGGTTAGCTATCTTGCACTGGATGAAGGAAATACAGGGTTTTGAAACCCCAAATGACCCCTGGGTAATCTTGCTGCATTGTACAGTCGAGCCAATCGGATCGTAAAAAAAATCATTAACTCCACATTTGCTGAATGCAGCAAAGTCCCTTATCCCCCGATTTTGGAAGCAAACGGTAGTTCCCACTCTGCGCCAATGGTTGGAAGCAGTAGATCATATTTACCATATGGAGGATCTCACATATTCTCTTAGGAACAAATCCGACTTGTCACGGAAGATATGGTCCGATTGGTTTGCCTTTAAATATACGTCATCATATGCTGACATTATGTCTCAATCGGTATGAAACCGTATGCCTTACTGTTTATTTGATGCAATGTTGAGCCTTGGGTTTTTCTCTAGTTTGTGGAGGCGGCCATGGGCGGAGGACTTCCCCCTACCTTTCCCTCTCCCCCCTCCCCCTCCCTTTTTCTTTCCTTTTTTTCTCTTTCTTTTCTTCTTTCAATCTCCTCTCTGCTTTTATCTTCTATTTTTATTTTCATTTTTATTTTTAATTATGGTATACAGTTTTTCATTTGCACATCTTCATATGTTGAGTGGATCAAGGCTATGGTTTGTTTGTTAATGAATGGCATAGGAGGATGCAGGAGCTGATCTCCCCTCGTTCCGCTGTTCCTATTGCTGCTCCTGAATGTCCTTCTCGCCAGTATATCTCCATGTCTTTATTGGTGCTTACTGTTGAGTCGACCTGATCGCCAGTATTATTATTATTATTTTCTATTATTTTCTGTTATTTCCTGTTTCATTTATGTTCTTTTATCATGTATGTTCTCATATATATATTTTACTCAATAAAAACTTTATTGAACAAATATTGCTAAATGTAGAAGTGTACGATTAGAAACCAACACTACTGTAATTTCTCCTGAAGCCCTCAAGATATTAGCTTTCTCAAAAACAGTAATACTGTACATTGTTTAGGCCTTTGACAAATCATATAGGAACAATAAACTTTATTGTGCTTGAGGCTGGGTTCACACTGATGCCGAATCCGGCTCGCAGCAGGGGGTCCGGTGCCTCCCTGTTCTCAGTTTCAGGGATCAATCAGGGCCAAATTTTTGCCTGAATTTCACCCTAAAGCTGAGCCAAAGCTGTGCATGCCACTTCAGAGAAGTGGCTCCATAGAGCGTTGGTCACAATCTCCTGTCATGCTAATTGGATGCAGGGAAACTCGCACCCAATTTGCACTAGTGTGAACCCAGCCTTAATGTCCTGTATATATTGCCAGGAAAGGTTACTTCTGTCTCATTTAAAAGAGGGAGTGGCGACTGTGAGATTCGCCAACAACTTAGTACAATGCCAAAATTCCGCTCAGGATTTCCAAGGGAAAACAGGCATTTAGTATGGGACGTCATAAAGGCAAATAGGTTGCTCACTTTGCTAGGAAATTAGTTTCAGAGCTAAGTGTACAGGGTGAAGCTCTGCCGATTTCCATCATCTAATCATGTGCTAACAAAAATGCTGTTTTTTTTTTTACGTGATTTCCAAAGTGAAACTTTACTTCCATTTACTAAGCTCTGGAGAAAATTCCATTGGAAAGTGCAACTTCCCTTGCAAAGTGAAAACCCTAGTTCCCTTTAGTAAATCAACCCCTACGACATCTATTATTGGTAATATGTTGCTCTAACATATTCTAGTATTCAGTCAATAACCATGCACATACACCACTGCAAACCTAACAACTGACAAATGAATGTACCCATAAATCCAACAGATCTTATAAAATGCATATGAACATCAATGATAAGACACTCAATTTAAAAAAAAAAAAAATCGGCATTCTTCTGGAGTGTTGACAAAATTGACTGTGCTTTAGCAGGAATTATAGTGCTTACCTGCGCTGTCAAGTTTTTGGTTTGCAATAATGTATTCATGGGCTGCAAGCAGAATAATTTTGTATTGTATCTTATACTGTGCTTGTGAATCACTTCTTACACAACATACTTAATTAAGGTGCTATGTACCTAAATACATTTATTTAATAACACATGACTTTCCTACATGCTTATTTTAGAATTACAGCAATGACCAGTTTTAAGTGTGTTATACTCACTGGAAGTATGGACCAATATAATAGAATTAACATTCTGCAAATACAACCATTTTGTTTCATAGCAGCATATTGTTTTTTTAACGAGCCTCACAGGCATGATAATTGCTTTGTGCATTTCAAGTGACACAATATTCCTTTGTTTGTTTTATGCAGACTTGTATTTTATTTGTAATTACTCACTTTTCAATAATGAGCACTTGGGGATTTGTTATAAAATACTTCCATACAGTCCAACCACATGAAAGCTGTAATTGTATTGCAGTATTAAAAAAAAAAAAAGAAAAGATAAAGGTTAAAATAATATATACTGTATGTATGTGTGTGTGTATATGTACAGTATATTTATATATATATCCATATCCTGAAATGTTGGTATCAGCATATTTTTTAAGAGTTATTGGGCCAGATTCAGGAACACTTGCGCTGGAGTATTTCGATATGCGCCGCGTAACTGTGATGATGCGCCGTCGTTTCTATGTGCCCGTACCCACCAAACTAGATGCGCCCAGTAATGGGTCATTTGCGACCGGCGGAACGTTCCGACGCCAGAGTATCGTCAGCGCTTAATTTCGCTGGGCGCATCAGTCGCGCCTATTGATTTCCCCTGCAAATATGCAAATGAGGGATTTTTCCCAATTCACGAACGGATTAGCACCATACGCTGGCTACATGCGCCGCGCGTATCTGATCCGTCCGGCGCAAAGTTATTTCTACAAAAGGCTGCTTTATCTTTACTCCAGACGGTCACAGGTCAGCAGGAGAGCAGCTACAGCAGCGTTACCGACGATAGGAGCTAGCTGAGCACCCCCACTTGCAAGGACAACACCTCTGTGTGCCAACATGCCAGGGGCACTCGTGGTCCTAGAACTACTGATGGGTCCCCTGGAACCAAGAAGGCGGCCACGTGAGAGGATATACCGCACACGTATGAACCTCTTTGGCATGGGGGATGAGGAGGTGTATCGCCTCTTCAGATTCAGCCCTGTTGCAATACTTGAACTAACCACAACCCTGCAGGATGACATCACCAGCCCAACACACCGATCACAAGCAGTGCAGCCACTGGTGAAGGTCCTGGCAACACTCCATTTCCTTGCAAGTGGATCATTCCAGCGTACAAGTGGAGTGGTGGCTGGGATGTCACAATCCTCCATGAGCAGATGTGTGCACCAGGTTGTCCCTGCAATCCTCAGACGCATGTCCAACCAGTTCATCAGACCCACCACTGAGGAGCTGCGGCTGAAGGCAATGACAGATTTCTACAACATTGCCAGATTCCCACGCACTGTGGGGGCCATTGATTGCACACATGTGGCCCTACAGCCCCCCAGTGCCACAGAGCACATATACCGCAATCGGAAGCATTGGCATTCCATCAACGTACAGGTGATAGCCGATGCCCAACGCCTCATATGGCACGTCCGTGCCAAACACCCCGGGTCCAGCCATGACAGTTTCATATACCGTCAGAGTCCCATCCCAGCAGAATTTAACCAGAACATGTATGGGGACAGCTGGCTGGTTGGTGAGTGACATGGGAGTCAGGCATGACTATCCCCTCCCGTCATGCACAACAGAAATCGCACATGCATGACTAACATTCTCCTGTCTTTTCCCTTACAGGTGACTCTGCATATGCACTGGGACCCCATCTAATGACTCCTTTCCGGAACCCCCAAACCAGAGGAGAGAGAAAATACAATGAAGCACACATCAAAACCCGTGCAGTGGTTGAGCAAACATTTGGGCTCCTGAAGTCCCGTTTCCGCTGCCTGGATAAGTCTGGGGGGGCCCTATTGTATTCCCCTACCTTTGTGTGTCAGATCATCGGTGCATGTTGCATACTACATAACTTTGCTATGAAAAAAGGCCTGCATATTGACATACGTGATGACCTGACCCCCGACCCACACAGTCCCCCCCTGCCAGAGGACACCCAGTCTGCTGATGGAAGAGCAGTCAGGAGGGTCCTCGCCGTAGGCATCTTTGGACACTAAACCAAAACATTAATTACACAGACAATGCACGCGTGTACACCACTGATGTCCCTAGATCACACACACCACATGCACATCGCATTGGATTAGCCCAAGTCCAGCATGTAGGAGTTGGGAGCAGTAACGCCAGCGTCAAGGCCCCAATGATGTCACTGTCCATTCACACACCTTTCACACATCATTCATTCAGCCGTGGGGTTCACTTCACCACCACGGCCGAGGGTGACACCCCTTACTTTCAGGAGTGCCACCCTCTCACATTCACACACCATTCACACTGTCCCCTGCACTCCTGACCGTGTGCAGTACAAAAATAAATTAGAAAGATCATATCCTGATCAATAAAAGAAAAATAATCTCATAACCTGAGAAAAATAAAAAATAAACTCATGACCTGAGTATGTGAAAAATAATAATATAAAACCAGCCACAAAAAAAAGGCCTCATCGGGGATGCCGGGGGCTTCTTCTGGGGGCCCCTCTCTGGCTCCGCAGCTGCCTGGATGGAGTGGGTGGGGGTGGGGGGGCATCTGGAGGTGGCTGATCCCCAGGTGGGCCACTCCTGGCAGGTGTGGCCTGCGTGCCCTCCAAGGCCCTGGCTATCCGTCCAAGATAACTGTTGGTCTGGGCCTGCATCCGGAGCTGACGGGTCATCTGGTAATGCTGGGCCCGCCGACTCAGCCTCCCCTGCTCCCGGATGGCAGCACTGTTCCCATGGATGGCAGCAGTGTTGGCCTGGACGGCTGCAGTGAGGTGCTGGATATCCCCCTGCACCTCCCCCAAAGTGGTGACCACTGCAGCGCAATTAGAGCTGACATCCTGCACTGCGTTGCTGAGGTTGGCAACGGAGCCCAGGCTGTCCGACACTTTCTGCAAGTGGTCCGCTATGGCCCCCATTTGTTCTGTCTGTCTGGCGTGATCCCTTGCCAACTGGTCCTGGACACCATCAGACACCCCCCTGGTCTTCTGGGTCGCCTTCCTGGGGCCAGAAGATGTATGTCCTCGGGTGGAAGGAGTCGCCCTTGAGGGGCTTCCAAGGATGGGGGAGGGGACGACAGACGGGCCAGGAGAAGGGGAGGAGACAGACAAAACCAAAGAAAAGTCCTGCTCTGCCACAGCAGGATCTTCCACAACCACCTCGGCAGGTGTGGTGTGGCCACTCTCCTCCTCCACAACCTCTTCACCACCCAGTGGCTCGGGCACACGATGGCGTGGGGGGGATGGGGTGGAATGCACGCTGACAGATGATGGCCCAGCTCCGTCATCTGTGGATGACACAAAGCAGACACATGTTGGTGGTCACACACACTTGGCACATGTCCCCCCCCCCCAAATGCAAAACAACAAATAGGGGATTATAAAACACTTACCTGTCCTTGTGCCTTCCTCCACGGAGTCATAGCCTGCGACCCCCTCCACCTGCTCCCTCTCCAGGCACCGAGCGACCACCTCCTCCTCTGCGGTCAGGGTGACAGGACATGGGGGACCACCACCTGTGCCCCTCTCATACCTCCTGATGGAGGCCACCTTGTCCCTCACCTTGCGCCGCAGGTCATTTATTTTCTTTTGTATGTCCCCAGCAGTCCGGGTGGAGTAGCCCAGGACATTGACCCTGGCAGCAATCGACTCCAGGATGCCCTGCTTCCTCTCCCGGCTGGTCTTCCGGCTTTTTTTGCCATGGAGAAATTCATTCTCCGTCTCCATAGCCGAGATAATGACAGAGACCTCCTGGGTATTAAAGTTGAGGTTCCTCCTCTCTCTGGGGGTAGCGGGAGCAGCCATCACAGAGCAAAAGTATCTTCCCTGGGGTGGGGGGAAACGGAACTACTTTTGCGCCGGAATGGCGTTTCCGCCAGCGCTTTTAAGCGCCCAGCGGAACGCATTGCGCTGACGTTTCCCAGGAAGTGGTGCCGACGGAAGTTGTGAGCATGCGCACAAGGGGGCGAGTGGAGCCGCACTCACTGCGCATGCTCCGTGGATGATGCGCTGAACGTAAGCCTCTGCGCCGGGCTCCGCCCATCATTTACATATGATCACACCCACTTCCACTTGCGTCGGGTTACGCCAGCGCATTATCGTTACTCTGGCGCAAGTTTACGCGCAACTGCTATGTGAATTACAGGACTTGCGCTGAAAGGGTCTTCAGAGTAACGTAAATGAGAAGCGTTACTCCAGAGGAAAGATACTCTCATCTACCTGAATCTGGCCCATAGTCTGCTTGCACTACAAGACAAACGCAATACTCCAATACAGTGACAATACAGTGGGCACTTCACAATGGAGACAATCTGTAGTACAGTAAAACCTTGGTTTGTGAGCATAATTTGTTCCAGAAACATGCTTGTAATCCAAAGCACTTTTATATCAAAGAATTTGAGAAACACCTCCTAAAGGCTTGTACACACGATCGGATATCTGATGGAATCTAATCCGATGGATTTTGTCGGATATCCGATGAAGCTGACTTTCATCAGTCTTGCCTACACACCATCAGTCAAAAATCCGACCGTGCCAAAACGTGGTGACGTCCCGACCGTCCCAGCAGACAGATTCAATCGTGTGTACGGGCGAGCCGACGGATTTGGTCAGCCGACAGATTTGAAAGCATGCTTTCAAATCTGTCGGCTGGGAACCCGTCCGCCCAACATGTCTGCTGGTTAGTACGCTAACCAGCAGACATGTCTTCTCGCACACACGTCGAATGTATTCGACGCATGTGCGGAAGTGTTTTACTTCCTGGTTCGGTGACATGGTGGCGTCAACGTCACCGCCACCTCAGCGCGCCGTCTGCCGGCGGGGATTTTGGTTTGATCGTGTGTACACGATCAAACCAATATGTCCCCAGCAGACAGATTTGTTCAAATCAGTCTATCCGACCGATTTGAACAAATCTGTCTGCTCGTGTGTATGGGGCCTAAGACGTTCTGAGAAAAATTAAGTTCAATGCTTCCAAGCATGTGTCGACTTGATTCTGAGCATGCGAGTATTTTTGACCGATGGACTTCCACACAGACGATCGTTTTTTTTCTATCGGTTTTTATCCATAGGAAAAATGTAATGTATAGCTCCTATCCTATTGAGAACGTCCTATTGATGACGAAACGCATCTGGGAGGACATGCAGTGACGTCACCATGCTAAGGAGGAAGGGCTCCTAGAATCCGCCAGCCGGCAATTTCTCTTATTACTTTCAAAGATTTTTATTTATGTAATACAAAGTGTATAAGAAAATATAAAAGGTAGCATAAACAAGAAATATATCAGGTTATGCACAATAGGATAACAAATAGGACTTATATCAATACAAATGTCATGTCCAAATAGCCCGGGAATGAGACAAAATCTTCACACTTGAAACAATAGTGAGCGAAAGGAAGAACACTCCAACACCCCCTATGGGAGCTAGCTGTGTCGGAGTGAGCCGCCTGTCGCCCAAAAAGAACATATTGAATTATGACGAATCCAGGGCCCTGGTATTGTAGCAAATAACATAAATTAAAAAGAACTAGGATCAACATCTATAAAAAAAATCAAAAAGAAAAGAAGAGCCCCAGAGCCTGACCAAATCCCAGGCGGAAAAGAAAAAAAAAACAGGTATCAAAGACCTACATTGAAAGAGGGAAAAAGAAGGAAAGAGGAAGAGAGAGAAATCCAAGACAGAGTTAGAGAAGCGAGAGGAAAAATGAAAGGAGCCAATCTGCCGGACCTAGACCAAGCCATCTATCGCTTCATGAGCATTTCAAGTAGAGATACCCGGAACAAAGGAAATGCCAACAAAACAAGCCCAGGGTTCCCAGACCGATTCAAATCGGTCTACGGTATCCAACAAAATACTAGATAATTTCTCCTGGACCATAATCCAGGAAATTTTGCGCATAACAGCAAAGAAAGAAACCCTGGGCTGCTTCCAAGCCTTCGCTAAGGTCGCTTTAGCCAGTGGCGGAACTTTCAGTGTCGCTGCAGTCGCAGTTGCAACTGGGCCCTGCCGTTCTGCCGCTGTGGGGGGGGCCCTAGTTCCCGGGTGCCTTTATTGGACAATACATTAATGTCATGATTAATTCAGTGGAGGAGTCTGAGCCGCGGCAGCGCTGGCTCCTGCACACAGAACCACCTCCACCTTCTGTCCACTGGTTGCTAGAGCCGCTTGCCGTGTAGCAACCAGTGACATCACGGCTGCAGTGCACTCCGTGTTCAAAGCTGAAAGCGCGGGAGGATTTCACTTCCTCCTCCGACCTCCGCGCTACTGCTCTGCCTCTGCCTCTGTCTTCAGGGGTCCAACACAGCTTAGCTCCGAGGCTGCCCCTTGACATACCAAAGAGGCACAGACAGGTTCACAGCATCTGAGGGGGAGAGCAGCAGCAGCAGCATCTGAAAACAACAGAGAGTGGGGGCCCCGTGAGCAGCAGGAGGCTGACTGGAAGGAACAGCGCGAGAGGGAGTGAGAGAGAAGACCTGACCAGCAGTGACATCCTCCCAGTCCCAGAGCCTGCACACCTTCCCCCAAAGTCTGCTCCAGCTGTGCCTGTCATCAAGAACAAGAAGAAACATAGGCTGACAGAGGACAAGGATGGTCTGGAGGTAGGTGCAACACACACACCTACCCACAGACAGGGGGAACAGGAAGGACTGCAGGCCAGCTTAGGGGGTCAATTTCACTCACCTCTCTCTCTCTCCCCCCATCTCTTTCTTTCATCCATCTCCTTTCTTTCTTTCTTCTTTCTTTCATCCATCTCTTTCTTTCTTCTTTCTTTCTTTCTTTCTTCTTTCTTTCATCCATCTCTTTCTTTCTTCTTTCTTTCTTTCTTTCTTCTTTTATCCATCTCTTTCTTTCTTTCTTTCTTTCTTTCTTTCTTCTTTCTTTCATCCATCTTTCTTTCTTTCTTTCTTCCTTTCTTTCTTCTTTCTTTTATCCATCTCTTTCTTTCTTTCTTCTTTCTTTCTTTCTTTCTTTCTTTCTTTCTTTCTTCTTTCTTTCATCCATCTTTCTTTCTTTCTTTCTTCCTTTCTTTCTTCTTTCTTTTATCCATCTCTTTCTTTCTTCTTTTTCTTTCTTTCTTTCTCTTTTCTTTCTTTCTTTCTTTCTTTCTTTCTTTCTCTTTCATCCATCCATCCATTTCTTTCTCTTTCTTTCTTTCTTTCTTTCTTTCTTTCTTTCTTTCTTTCTTTCATCCATCCCTTTCTTTCTTTCTTTCTTTCTTTCTTTCTTTCTTTCTTTCTTTCATCCATCCCTTTCTTTCTTTCTTTCTTTCTTTCTTTCTTTCTTTCTTTCTTTCTTTCTTTCTTTCTTTCTTTCTTTCTTTCTTTCTTTCATCCATCCCTTTCTTTCTTTCTTTCATCCATCCCTTTTTTCTTTCTTTCTTTCTTTCTTTCTTTCTTTCTTTCTTTCATCCATCTCTTTCTTTCTTTCTCTTTCTCTTTCTTTCTTTCTTTCTTTCTTTCTTCCATCCATCCATTTCTTTCTTTCTTTCTTTCTTTCTTTCTTTCTCTTTCTTTCTTTCTTTCATCCATCCATTTCTCTTTCTTTCTTCCTTCCTTCCTTCCTTCCTTCCTTCCTTCCTTCCTTCCTTCCTTCCTTCCTTCCTTCCTTCCTTCCTTCCTTCCTTCCTTCCTTCCTTCCTTCCTTCCTTTCTCTCTCTCTCCCCCCATCCCCCCCTTTCATCCATTTCTTTATTTCTTTCTTTCCCCCCCCCATCCCCCTCTTTCATCCATTTCTCTCTCTCTCTCTCTCTCTCTCTCTCTCTCTCTCTCTCTCTCTCTCTCTCTCTCTCTCTCTCTCCAAGCCTTTCTCCCCTCCCAAGTGGACACTGACTAACAGGTGACAGCTCTCTGGGTACTCTGATGTATGGGGGTGCTTTCTGTGAACCATGAAGTATAGGGGGCTCTCTTGGGACTCTGTATGGGGGCTGGGCTCTCTGTGATATCTGATGTATGGGGGTGCTCTCTGGGGACCCTGATGTATAGGGGAGACTCTCTGGGGACCCTGATGTAAGGGGGGCTCTCTAGTGGGGAAGGCTCTTTGGGCACCCTTATGTAAGGAATTGTCTCTCTGGTGACCCTGATGCAAGGAGGATCTGCACTCAGTTATGTGACAATATATACCCTTCATGGTTTCTTGCACCGGGGCCCTGAAGATCCTAGTTACGCCTCTGGCTTTAGCCCCTAATAAAATAAAATGGATTAAGATTCGAGAAAGCTTAGATGTCTTTGGAATGTCTTTGGAATGCATGCGTTAAGGAGGGCAACCTCAGGAGTCCTAGGTACCTGTAGTCCCGTAACTTTGAAGATTAAGTTGAATACTTTCTTCCAGAAGGGCCTGATTCTAGGGCATTCCCACCACACGTGAGCCATAGAGCCCACCATTTCACATCCTCTAAAACAGAGTGGATCAGCCGAGGGAAACATACGGGATAAATTAGCTTCAATTAAAGAGACATTCTGGATCCCTTTATAAGCCCTTAAGGATGCAGATGACCAAGAATCCAAACCCCATTGAAACTGAAATCATCTTCCCATGTCTTCATATATGGAGTTTTACTATCCTGCTGAGCAAGCGCTTGATATATGATCGAGATTCCGCCCCTCTGCTCAGCCGTCTGCCCACACCACAGCTCATAAGCCTTAAAACAAGGGGGGACGGGTCTCCCCCTCCAAATCTTATGAAGGAAGTGTTGTATCTGGCTGAACCTAAACAGTTCTGAAGATGGAATCTGGAGTTGCCACTCACAATATTTCCGTGTAATGGGGCCCGAGGCCAAAAAAAAATGTAAAACCAGGATTATTAAATATATGGGGATGACACTCTGAAACAAATGTGGTATTAGATCTCAATCTGTTCAAAAGGGTGAGGGATTGGAATAATATGGGGGCCATTATAGGAAGGCGATCTTTGGGGGGACCCATAGTAAGAAATCTAAAGTGTAGGAGGGGACGGCCTGTCTCTCAATCTGGATCCAGTCCGGTTTATTGAATTTGGAATAAATCGCCGAGAGCTGAGACAGTCTCGCCGCTTGATAATACCAATATAATCTCGGAAGACCCAACCCCCCCGTCCTTTTAGGCCTGAAAAGAGTGTGACCAGGGAGCCTATGTCCCTTTCCACCCCAGACAAACTGATTCACTTTCCTCTGAAGAGATTGTAGGTGGTCTTTCCTGATGTTAATTGGGAGAGCCCTAAATAAATATAAAAGTCGGGGTAGAAAGGTCATTTTAATGGAATGTATCCTACCTAGCCAAGAGAGGTCACTTCTATCCCAAATTTTAAGATCAGATTCAAGTCTTTTAAAAGTGGGGGGGAAGTTAGCTGCGTACAAGTTTTCTATTTTGGGGGTAAGATTAATTCCCAGGTATTCAAAATAGGAATCCTTCCACCTAAAGTCAAAGGAATGTTTTAAAGCGTCTACCCTGTCCACAGTCAGAGAGACGTTGAGAGCGTAAGATTTTGAATAATTCACAGACAGGCTTGAAGCTGCAGAAAAATCTTTCAGGACTTTGCAGAGGTTGGAAAGAGAAGTGACGGGGGATGTGATAAATAACAATATATCGTCCGCAAAGAGACCACATTTATGGGTCTGGGATCCACAAGAAACGCCTAGAATATCGGGATTAGAGCGAATAGCAATCATAGCAATGTTTCAATGGCAATAGCAAAAATTAAGGGGGAAAGAGGGCATCCCTGTCTAGTTCCTCTACAGATACTGAAAGGGGAAGAGTAATGATCCTGGAGGCGAATCATCGCTGTCGGAGTAGAATATAGGGAGTGTAGAGTACCTAAAAATCTGGGACCAAAACCCCAGTTGTCCATCAGAGAAAACAAGTAGGGCCACTCAATGGAGTCAAATGCCTTATGCAGATCAAGAGATAAAAGCATTCCTTCCTGCTTGGGCCCACCAGCCCAATTAGATTGCAGCAGGGAGACCACATCAATAGCCCTCCTTATTTGATCTGGACCCTGGCGCCCTGGTATAAAGCCTACCTGGTCCTTATGAATGTAACAACTTATAAAGGAAGAAAGGCGGTTTGCCAGAAGTTTGGTAAGAATCTTTAAATCCACATTAATGAGGGAAATGGGTATGTAATTTTCAACTACCTCTGGATTTTTATTAGGTTTGGGAAATACTGTAATGAAGGCGGTATTCAGGTGGGGATCTAGAGGAGTTCCTTTTACTTTTGAATTAAAAAAAATCGCCAAATGACCAGCCAATGTGTCAGAAAAGGCTTTATAATAAGGCGCATAGAGACCATCCGGCCCCGGAGCTGAGCCATTCTTCAAGTTCTTAATAACCTCCACTATCTCCTCATAGGAAAAGTCCGCCTCCAAGGTGTCCCTGTGAGCAGTGGAAATTGACGGGATGGGGAGGTTCCGAAGGAAATCAGAAACCCGAGCAGAACTATCTATTTGGGTCAAACTATATAGCTTAGCATAAAACTCCTGGAAAGCGACAATAATCCTATCGGGGTTAGCCGAAAGGCCTTGCCCTGCAATTCTAATTTTAGGAAAGGACTGAAAGCAAACTCGCGGGTTCAGCTTAGACACCAACATAGCCCCAATACGGTCTTTACGACAATAAAATTTGGCCCCACTCCAACGGATATCTTTTTCCGCTTTAGCTGTTAAAGCAAGATTGAGTTCCAACCTGGTGGCATCTAAGAGGTCTGCAAGGTCTTTAGATGGAGATTTCTTATGTTGGGTCCTTAAAGTAGCGTATTTACATTCTAATGTTTTAATATTTAGGAGCCTTTCTCTTTTGAGACGGGAGGCAATGTCAATTATCTTACCCCTAATTGCCACTTTATGGGCTGCCCAAAGCACTTCCGGTGAGACCTCATTTACATTATTCAGTAAGAAATATTCCTTAAGGGAATTTTTGATCTCTTAAAATGGACTCATTAAGCCGCCAGTGATACCCAATTGATTGAACAAGGGGACGTCGCATAAGAATGCAGACGATAGAGTGATCCGACCAGGAGGATTCAGTGATAGAGGCTTTGGTGATGGAGGGAATAAGGGTAGGGGGAACTAAAATATGATCTATTCTGACATAAAAATGGTGTGGGGCAGAATAATGGATATAATCCCGCTTTGTCGGGTTCAGCTCCCTCCAGATGTCAATCAAACCATGAGCATAAGGGGTTTAGCTATAAGAAGACTGGCTTTAGTGGGACGTGTCAGTTGCGACTTGGGGGGCCTGGACCTATCAAGGCCTTAATCGAAAGCCGTATTAGAATCACCACCCATAATCAGTTTACCCTCCACCAGTGGTAGGAGAGTTTTAAGTAGGGACTGAAAAAATGTAGCCTGACCCTTATTGGGAGCATAGTAAGAGATAAAAGAATATATGATGCCTTCAATCAAGCCCTTGACCAGGATAAACCTACCCTCTGGGTCCCTATGAGTAGCTGTGTGCTGAAAATTGCAATTTTTAGAAAATAGGATCGCAACCCCCTTAGTTTTATTTTCTGCATTTGCTGTATAAAAAGTTGGGTAATATGGGTGAAGGAATTTAGGGCAATACCTGAGCGGAAAATGAGTTTCCTGGAGTAGGACAATATCAAAATGCATAGATTTATAACGGTCAAACGCCAATCTCCTTTTCCTGGGGGAGTTTAACCCCTGAACATTATGAGTTGCAATCCGAAAACCCCCCCAGAGGGATCAGTGTCAGGCATAGAGACAGAGGAGCGAAACGCTATTGATACATATATCACTTGCCCTTTGACGGCTTCTTACCACCAGGGAGAAAGGCGAGTGCCGCAGAGCAACAGGCCGGGTTCGAAAATTCAAATGCTGTAGGGTCCGCAGATTGGCTCGAGGAAAGAGAGAGAGAGAAATAAGAATAGAAAGGAGAAGAGAACTAGCAATCATAATTCTTCTTCTAAGAAGAACCGTGGTTACTGGAACAGAACGACTGACCAGGAACCTCACAAAAAAAACGCCGATGAGGGAGGAGTGGAGGTGCAGGGGTGTCACCCCAGCCCCAGCAAGTAGGCACAACAAAAAAAATACAAACATTGGTGCTGTAAACATGAAAAAAAAACATACAAAAAACAAAAGGGGGGAAAACCTGGATCCCCCCAAAAAAAGGGAAATGTAAATATAACACAAAAACCATACAAAGTAGCTTGTCATAAAGCATCAGGACACCCCACGGGGAAAAAGTGATGAGATGCTTCCCCTGGGACAAAGGTAGTAAGGCAGGTGGCCCCACTAGAGGGATTGAAGAAGGACATAGAGGATCCTCTCATCTGTTCTGTAAGAGTCTATCGTCTTTGGCCTTCTTGGCCTTCCCTGTATGCCACATTGGGGAAATCGGGCTCATTGGAGAAGGGCGCTTGGAGGAGCCCGCCGAAGTAGCTGATATATCTATAGGAGCTTCTTGGGATATCAATTTAAGGTGAAGTAAAAGCTTCTCACCATCCTGCAGGTTAGAGAAGGAATAGGCTTTACCCTTGAAGAAAAGAGAATTTACCCCTCGGGGCTTTGAGTTGCAGCTAGTAGTAATTAAGTAAAAATAATATATTGGAATAATTAAGTAATTTATTAAAAAACCAACTTGATTCCAAGATGGAACAACCATATAGTACATTGTGGAGCATACATACAAAAAGTACAGTATAAACATTAAAAAACAATCATTAGGTGTGGGTAGAGCAATATATTTATATTGATAGGTTAGCTTATGCCCAGAGACCCCGACACGTTTCGACCCTTATGCTGACACGGGTCATCTTCAGGGGGAATCAAGTTTGCAGACATAAGCTCTAGGTGAAAAAACAAGAGTTTGTAAATACATATTGGTAAGATTTGTTAAAAAACAAACATATGTGTATAATACTAATCTGAATACAATCATAATGACAGACATTGATTAAAGAGTGTGTATAGTTACCAAGGTGAATGTCGGGAATCAGGACCGATAGCTGAACGCAGATCATGCCGTCAAGAGTGGGAGACTTCCAAGGGGTACCCGAGGGAGGGGGAAGGGTCAGAATGGAAATAGAGACCAGACCATGGGAAAGGTAAGAACAACCCCCAGGCCCACGAGGGGTCGCAAAAGAGGGACCCCGCACTACTGCCTGAGGGGAGAGGGGGAGGAAAGGAGGGGGGGGACCAAGCAGGACAAAACGGGACGGGAGGAGGGCCGTGGCCGGCCAATTAGGGGGTGAATCGACCACGCAGGACCAGGCAAACCTACGGGGAAGAAAGGATACCCCATCATGATAGTAAATGCAACCTAGGTGGATAAGCAAACAGATAGTCAACAGAGAGGGGGGGGATTTTTAGGGCAAGAGGGTGAGTGAACGAGAGGAGGGGCGAGAGAGTGGAAATGGGGAAGTAGGATAGGTGGAACAAGAGAAAGTTGTGAGTGGAAAAAGTGTGTGAGGTGGAATGAACAAGGTAAAGGAAAGATGAGATGTGATATGATCCTGCTCAAAGACAGGAATAGGTGCAAAAAAGATGTGAGGAAAGGAAAGGGAGATTATGTGTTGAAGGTGTGTGGGCATAAAGATTGAGCCGAAGACAAAATAGATATGTAGTGAAGGGTATGACAGATGTGCAGGGAGGACACGAGTATTGTAGAGTGTGTGATAGTAAAGTGAAGTGAAATGCGAGTGAGAAGAAGAGATAAAAATAAAAGGAAAAAGAAAAAGAAAAGGTAAACGTTGAAACAAACAAACAGGAAAGAGAAAGAAAAAGAAACAAAAATGGAAAGAAGGGCGGGGGGATTACCTGGATGAATGTGGTAAGCCACTAGGCGAGCATAATGTGTGTCTATTGAAAGATAGGCTGCAGAAGTTTCCTGGGTAAATATGGGGTAGATGGAACCTATTGTATCAGGAATCTGCAGCAGGGTATAAAGATAGATATACAGCATAAATATTAAGTGTTCATCTGGATAAAGAGGAACAAACAGAAAGTCTGTAACAAGGGGCCATACCAAAAAGGATTATTGGCCAGTACTCACTTGTTGGACATAATGCAATGTGAACTGTAGGTCCTGCCATGGAAGCTCTATGGTGTGAGCTGCTCATGGCCAGTTCTATATATGTGGGTGGTGATCCTGCAGAGGGCGTGCCCAAAGGGTGCCACCCCCCCATCCTCCATCCACAATGCCATGCCCCCCCCACCCACATCACGAAAAAAAAAACGGGAGCATAAAGCGGGGACCGAGGCGGCGGTGAGAGGACCGCGGCCATGGTGCGGCCCCCCCCCAGCGTTCCGCAAGGACGCAAGTCCCCGGCAATTGCCGTACCTGTCCCCGTGGATCGGGGCCATGACGTCACAGCGTGCCGCGCACGTCAGGCAGGATGGCGGGACGCCGCCGGCAGGATGAGGGCTCCATCTGGTGGTCAGATGGAGAAAGACCACCATGGAGCATAGAGGGGAGGGAGAAAAACCGAGAATGATCTTGGAGATGACAGGCATGGGTGTGGTCGCTGATGGAGACGGCCCTGTATGGAGGACAAACACCTGGAACACAGCAACAACTACAATAAATACATGAACAATAATAGAATGGTAAAATAAAATGCCCAAAATACAGTATCATGCTACCAAGGTGGCTTACCACATTCATCCAGACAGTCCAGGTAATCCCCCCCCCCCCCCCCCCCTTCTTTCCATTTTTGTTTCTTTTTCTTTCCCTTTCTCTTTCCTGTTTGTTTGTTTCAACGTTTACCTTTTCTTTTTCTTTTTCCTTTTATTTTTATCTCTTCTTCTCACTCGCATTTCACTTCATTTTACTATCACACACTCTACTAAACTCGTGTCCTCCCTGCACATCTGTCATACCCTTCACTACATATCTATTTTGTCTTCGGCTCAATCTTTATGCCCACACACCTTCAACACATAATCTCCCTTTCCTTTCCTCACATCTTTTTTGCACCTATTCCTGTCTTTGAGCAGGATCATATCACATCTCATCTTTCCTTTACCTTGTTCATTCCACCTCACACACTTTTTCCACTCACAACTTTCTCTTGTTCCACCTATCCTACTTCCCCATTTCCACTCTCTCGCCCCTCCTCTCGTTCACTCACCCTCTTGTCCTAAAAATCCCCCCCTCTCTGTTGACTATCTGTTTGCTTAGCCACCTAGGTTGCATTTACTATCATGATGGGGTATCCTTTCTTCCCCATAGGTTTGCCTGGTCCTGCGTGGTCGATCCACCCCCTAATTGGCCGGCCACGGCCCTCCTCCCATCCCGTCTTGTCCTGCTTGGTCCCCCCCCCTCCTTTCCTCCCCCTCTCCCCTCCGGCAGTAGTGTGGGGTCCCTCTTTTGCGACCCCTCGTGGGCCTGGGGGTTGTTCTTACCTTTCCCACGGCCTGGTCTCTATTTCCATTCTGACCCTTCCCCCTCCCTCGGGTACCCCTTGGATGTCTCCCACTCTTGACGGCATGGTCTGTGTTCAGCTATCGGTCCTGATTCCCGACATTCACCTTGGAAACTATACACACTCTTTAATTAATGTCTGTCATTATGATTGTATTCAGATTAGTATTATACACATATGTTTGTTTGTTTTTTAACAAATCTTACCATGATGTATTTACAAACTGTTGTTTTTTCACTTAGAGCTTATGTCTGCAAGCTTGCTTCCCCCTGAAGATTAGTGTTGAGCGGAATACGCCATATTCCATTTCGCGATATTGCGCGAATATATAGAAGAATATTCGCGAATATTCGCTAATATCGAATATTCGTGATATTTTATCCAAAAAAAAATGTGCGAAATTTCACTAATGCGAAAATGATTGCGAAATTCTCATAAACCGAGATCATTTTCTGTATTACTAAACTAATATGCACTAAACACTAACTCTACACTAACTCTACTTAAAAGAAAGGAGAATAAGGGGGCAAAAGAAGGGCGGAGAAGATAATCGCGCAATATTCCTATTGCACGATTATCTTCTCCGCCCTTCTTTTGCATCATAGCCAATCAGAATAACTCGAATATTCGGCAAAAGGAATATCGCGCAATATTCCTTTTGCCGAATATTCGAGTTATTCTGATTGGCTCTGATGCAAAAGAAGGGCCGAGTAGCTGATGCGATTCTTTTATGTTGCCGAAAATTCGCATTGCGAATTTTCGGCAACATAAAAGAATCGCATCAGCTACTCGGCCCAGGGTCTCTCTCTAATCATACCAGCAATGCTTTTAGACGTCGATGGAGATCACTAGGATGTGATCTGTTTTACAAATAAATTTGAAAAAATACGAATATTCGCCATAGCGAATATTCGCCGCAATATTCGAGTTATTCGCGAATACTCGAATATGCAATATTCGTAGCGAATATTCGCAATGCGAATATTCGTGAGCAACACTACTGAAGATGACCCGTGTCAGCATAAGGGTCGAAACACGTCGAGGTCTCTGCGCATAAGCTAACCTATCAATATAAATATATTGCTCTACCCACACCTAATGATTGTTTTTTAATGTTTATACTGTACTTTTTGTATGTATGCTCCACAATGTACTATATGGTTGTTCCATCTTGGAATCAAGTTGGTTTTTTAATAAATTACTTAATTATTCCAATATATTATTTTTACTTAATTACTACTAGCTGCAACTCAAAGCCCCCAGGGGTAAATTCTCTTTTCTTCAAAAATCCATTCAGGGGTGTGCAGCACCTCAATCCACTATATGTATCGCCATTTCCTTGCTAAGGCTTTACCCTTGATGGAAAATTTCACAGTAAAAGGGAAGGACCAATGATACTTAATTTCCTGGTTAGATAACACATTGAGCAGCGGTTTAAGAGCTCTACGTTTTTGGATGGTAGAAGGAGCTAGATCCGCAAAAATTTGTAACTGGTACCCCCGACATTGAACTTGCTGCTTAAGCCTGGATTGTTTCATGACCTCTTCTTTGGTAGCATAGAAGTGTGGCTTGACCACAACGTCCCTAGGGGAGCCATCATTTCTGGGCGGACCCAGTGTCCTGTGGGCCCGATCCAATTCAAGGTGGTGAGGCGGGATACCAGGTATAAGCTCTTTAATTAGGTCCTGACCCTGACCCTGAAATTATACCTCATGGACCTGTTCTCAAGGTCCTCAATCTTAGATAGAGCTGTCTCTAGCTGTTCCAGGAGGGTCTGAATATGCGCCGCGTTCTGATTAGTATGAGAAACCGTCATGTCCAATTTATTTTCTATTGCCTCCATCCGAGATCCTAAATTAGCAAAATCAGCCTTTATATCCTTAATAATTTGGGCAGCTGTGTTAGCTAGGCCCCTTTCAAGCAAAGCAGAAAACTTTAGGAACAGTCCCTCTTGCAGGGAGGCGTTATCCTGCTCATGGCAACTCATAGCAGGTGTCACTGGCATTGAGGACAGGGCAGGCCCTGCTGGAGACAGAGCATAGCCCTCAATAGTGCCTAGGAGGGACTCTGTGGAGGCTGGGGAAGGAGCAGGGGGGATGTTATGGGATCCCTGGGTGGCTTGGGAGTAGGTTAGCGCGGCGGGAGCGATTACTTACCTCTGCTCTCCCTTGGCTGCTTGCTGCTGAGCCACAAGAGCTGTCAAAAACGGGTCCGAGATCCCGCCTGGCTGACGGGACAGACATCTGCCGATACCTGCCGCCGAGTCCCTGATGCCTCACGGAGGAGTTGGGGCTAGGTGGGAGACGCTGTGCCCAATGTATCTGTCGTGGCACTGGGGTGATACGGAGCTCCCGGTCTATGCAACCATTACAGAGCTCCCGCGCATGCGCTCTGGCAATTTCTCTATTATATGCTGTTTTTATACCTACGTCTGTGAGTATATTTGTTTTTAAAAAAAATACTATAATTGTTTATGGAATTACGCTATGGTGCTTCTTCTTTTTCGTTCTTTAACATACGACGACTCTGTGAAGTACACCTGACGCTTGTTCCCTGGGACCTGTCTCCCCCTGTGATTTTGTGAGTCTACCAAAGCCCGCGGCTGGGCTATAGCCGACTGCTCAGAAAGCTTGCCCTCTGGTAAGCGGCCTCAATTTATCAGTGAAGGGTTACTTTATTACATCATATATGTCACTCTGGTGGTGGATTTTCAGGATTTTATATTTATATGAACTGCATTCCATCAACAACCTACAGAGTCTATTGATCAAACTGAACTTGATTTATATCTCATATTCCATCTTTGGGCAATCATTTTTTTTTCATCTATGGCGCAGCTTTGTTTTTGTATTTAATCTTTGCCATGTGTATCGCACGCCAGCTGCAGCCTAATTAGTCTATCCTTAATATTAGCACAGTTTTCTTGTTTTTTATTTTGCTTTTCTTGCAAAACGCTCTCAAACCAAGTTGCTCTCAAACCAAGGTTTTTACTGTATTTAATGTGATCTAATGTTTCAGTGGGGCACATCTCATCTTTCAACTGCCTTTAATGTCTAGCAACCCTGAAAACATTCCATGGATCACAGGCATGCCAAGGAAGCATCAGAGAGAATATTCTAACTGTGAAATATCTGACAGAGCACCAGAGAAAATAACAATGCAAGGAAGTGGGCATACTTAATCAGACACAGAGACATCAGCAGGAATAAAGTGAAGGCAAAAGGACCAGGGTGACAACATAAGGAGGATACAAGGAGCACACAAAGTAATTGTGTAAAGTGTAAAGTAATTGAGTAAAGTGGCCATGGGGAGGATGAAAGAGACGAAAGGAACACATAGGAAGCAATTAAGCATAAATATGCTCTAATAAGAATAAAAGAATCTAAAAAATATGAGAATGCAAAAAAAGTAAATAAAAAATAAACAAACACTACTAAAATGCTGAGCTTAAATGTTTTACATACAGTATATATATATATATATATGTATATTGTGAGGGATTAGCTCGGTAGCGGGTTTGTATGACCCCCTGGATGGGTTCACTACCAATGAACTGTATAGAAAGGCAACAAGTGGAAAAATGGGGGAGGGTGGGGCAACAAACCCCGGGACTTTAAACGGTGTCCAAATAAATGAATAAACAAAGATTAAGAAAATATACAAAATTTATTACAATTTTAAACATACAGAGATTGACATAAAATGATTAGAATGACATAACCAATTGATGGTCCATAACGAACCGATGTGGCTCACAATGAAGGCCACTGAAGTCCCTATACCCGACAGTGCCCAACATGTTTCACCCAGGCCTGGGCTTCATCAGGGGCTTAGTACAGGGGAAAAACTACAAAATAAATAAAGAAAAACACAATAATTAGACAATAAAGCCAGTTGCTCATTAAGAAGGATTGGATTGCAAAATCCAGTCCAAAAACATGATTATATAGCACAAAAAGAATACATTGGGCAATAAACGTTTATAACAGAAAAACGATAAATGTAGGGAATATGAATAGTGTTAACAACAATGTGGCATGCATATAATTTGCATAATAGCAATAAAACAGGACAAAACACCACTCACCCTCAGAAGTCGGCTAAAATCCAGGCACATAGCAACCAATTATAATTATAATTGATATCAAAAGGAAGAGAGATGGTAAGTATGATTCCAAACTGATTCGCCAAGTAGAGAAGGGGGGAGAAAAAATAAACCCTCAGGTTTAGTCCTATGCCCACAGATGATAAGGCTGCAGTAAGAAAAAGGGGACATTGGATTAAAGGAATTAAATATAATGAACTAAATGATTGAAAAGTAAATAAGGGAGCAGATGCATGCATCATGGGAGTATCCCCCAGATACATGGATAGTTTCAGTAAGTAGGGTGTGCTGCGCTGCTAAAATTAATACATCAATATTGAATGTGATAACAAAATGTGCATTGAGTACAAAAAAAATATATATAGAAAACCAACACCAAGTGCTCCGATGTGTAACAAAATCACATAAAAAAGCAAACAGTGTTGACAAAGTTCATAAAGTGTTGGTAGTCAGCTCCAAGGAAAATTCAAAGTTCAGTGAGTTCAGAGAAATATCCCAAGTAGGAGATTGAGATTCTGCAGGACAGAAGAGAAGCCTCCACCTCCACCTCTTAATGCAAATCTGCTTACCAGATAGATAATAATCACGAGCATTAACAGCACAGCAGGCTGGATTGCCTTAACGAGTATCAACGTGGAATCCTGTGTGAATCTCCAAACTTAGTCTCAATGCGGCTGGGTCCCAAAAATCAATCACTCCCAAAGTGTAGCCAAGAAAAGAAAAGGGATGCCAACATAGAGTAGTAACGTTTTAAAAAGTTTAATAAAAGAAATTCGATTGCACTTACAAGTAACGAATCCTTTGGAAGCATATAAATAGTAAGCCGGCCGGCTCTCACAATCCGCCCGTCCTTCCGGATGGTCGTGAGGATAAAAACAATGGTGTCGTCAGCACGCCGTTCCTCCCTACGCCGTTTCGTCCAATAGCAGACTTCATCCAGGGGCACGAGCGGCGTGCTGACTCGCCACCTTTTAATTCGTTTGTAACATTCTAAGACCGCCCTTCTCTGACGTCTGGGGATCATGAATGGCGATCGGCCATCTTTAAAGAGGGATCGCTTGCCAATAGTATAAGCACTGTCAGTGCCTTGAACTTTGAAATTTTATTTGGGATCACCCTTTGTGATAAGGTCATCCCAAACAGACATGCGGGAAACTCAGGCAGCAATCAACCTTTTTAGAAAAGGAATCGCTTGCCTTAAGCATTGGAATCACCCTTTGCGGTAAGGTCGCCTTAAACAGACATGCGGGGATCTCAGGCAGCAATCGACCATTTTGGAAAAGGGATCGCTTGTCAGTAATATGTTAGCAGGAATTAATATCTAAAAATAAGAGTCAACCTATAGATAGAAAAAATATATAAAAAAGCCTCAATATGGAGTATGAGAGTTGTATGGCAAATACAGCTGGTATGACCACCTCCAAATCTGCCACACATTAACCCACTAATGGAGGAAAATAAATTAATTATATATAAAAAATTAATTCTATATGAAAAAAATATATATATGCAGATTTGTTCTATATATATATAAATGTATATTAAAAATATATATTAAAAAAAATATATATATATTAGAAAGGAGCAAAATAGGGACAATCATTCCATCTACACTGAAGTGCACACAAAAAAAGGAGATTGATGGAGTATACAAACTAAACGATTCCTTTGTGTACTGATAGTGTATATCAATATGGTATGCCACTACCAGATAATATATTGAAACAAATGAATATATATTATGCCCTTTATGAAAAGTGAATATAGCCAAACAAGGAAAACCATCTGTGTTGGAAATAACTGTAGGAGCAGAAATCCAACTTGCAGCTTACATTAGCCATGTTAGAAAAATCTAAAATAAATGTAAAAGGACAGGAATTAAATTAAAATTGGTTCAAAAAATTGATGGTGAGAATCATCTAGGCTAAGCAATGTAACAGTGTGAAATTGTTACTGAGCCAGAAGGGCAAGGGGAAGGTGAGACTAATTCGAACTTAATGATTCTCAGATCTACCCAGACATCAGAGCAGGTACACACTACAGTAATGGTAAAAAAAGGAGATCAGCTGTTATCTATAAAGGCGTTGACATCCGTGTCCACATTCAACCCATAAGGTAGGTAAGTCCGGACTCGATAAATCCAAGACATTTCAAGTCTGGAGAGTCCTCTAACTAAGGAACTACCCCTCCAGTGGGGATCAAATTTGTCGATCCCCAGAAATATCGTGCCTTCAGGGTTTCGACTATGATAAAGGTCGTAGTGTGCTGACACTGAATGTTGGGAGAACCCTGATCGAATATTAGTAATGTGTTCACCCAGTCGTACTTGCATTGTACGTTTGGTCCTACCAATATATTGTTTCCCGCAAGGGCATTGCAGCAGGTAAACAATACCAGTAGAACTACAGGTTATAAAGGGTTCAATCTTATGTTCCCTGGAGGTGCTGGTTGAAAAAAATGATGTTGTTTTTTTCGTTTTTAGTTTGTTTAACGTGCAAACCTGGCACCTCCGGCATTGATGGTAACCTACAATGCCTCTTTGAAAGAAGGAGACCTTTTTCGCCGGAGGGTCCACCACATTGGGGGCTATTTTGTCCCTCAAAGAAGGTACACCCCTAAAGATCACTTGTGGGTTTGGGGGTAGGAAGGTATTTAGGACTCTATCGTTTTCAAGTATATGCCAGTGTTTTTTTATGATATTCTTGATCTTATAATGTTGGCTGGAATATGTAGTGATAAGCGGGACTGTACGTCCAGCTTGGTTGTTTTGAACACTACAATTCAAAAGCTGAGAACGGTCTATTTCCCCCACTTCTATTAGAGTGGTTTCAAGCATTCTTTGATCGTATCCTTTTTCAGACAGCCTATTGGCAAGAATATCTGCTTGAGTCTTATAGTCATCCAGGGTAGTGCAGTTCCTTCTCATCCTGATGAATTGACTTCTGGGAACAGATTTTAGCCAGTTGTTATGATGGCAACTTCCTATTGGTATGTAGGAGTTTCTGTCTGTCTTTTTAAAGAAAGTTTTTGTTTTAAATGTTCCTTCTTCTTTAGCGATGGTAAGATCTAGAAAATTGATAGCGTCTTGATTGGCTTCGTATGTTAGCACAATACCTCTGTTGTTGTTATTCAAGAGGGAAATGAATTCGTCTAATTGAGATCTGGTTCCAGTCCATAGGAGGAGGATGTCGTCGATGTACCTGGCCCATAGTTTGATATGCGGGCTCAGGTCATTATAGACGACATCCTCCTCCCATTTGGCCATAAACAAATTGGCCAAACTGGGTGCATATTTGGCACCCATAGCGACGCCTCTTGTTTGTCGATAGAAATTGTGATCGAACCAGAAATAATTGTGACTGGCCGCATACTCAAGGAGCTCAATCAAATAGTCCTTTTGTATCTCAGACAGATCGGAAAGTGCGTCTAGATAGTGTTTCACAGCAGATATCCCTAGATGATGTGGGATGATGGTGTACAGTGAACTAACATCGGCTGTCACTAACCACATATTCTCGTCTGATTGAAATTGAGACAGTAAGTTGATGACATGTTTTGTGTCTTTTAGGTAAGAGGGCATTTGCTGTACGAGGGGTTGTAGGAAATGATCTATATACTTACCCACCCTGGACGTGATAGAATCAATCCCACTAATAATGGGACGTCCAGGGGGGCAAGTAAGGCTTTTGTGGATTTTTGGGAGACAGTATAACACCGGAAGTCTTGGTGCTCGCGGGACTAAAAAAGTCTGTTCTTTTTCATTAAGAATTCCCAGATCTGCACCTTTTTTAATCAAGATCTCAAGAGAGCTTTTGTATTGAATAACTGGATCTCTCAATAGTAGTGTATAAGTCGCTTGGTCATCCACAATTTTCTTGGTTTCAGTGATGTACATAGACCTATCCATAACTACTATGCCTCCACCCTTATCCGATGGACGGATGACAAGCTCTTTATTATTACATAGAGAGTCAAGTCCCTTAGTTAGTTCCTGGTCCATTGAGATATTAGAGACTTTGACAGCCTCCAAATCCCTTAACACAACATCTCTAAATACTTTAATTGCAGGGGCCAATGCTCCAGGAGGATTCCATGTAGAAGCATTAGCCAATCCTGACTGTTTGAAAGTTTGTTGGGCCAATGGTCGTTCAGTAGAGGGCAAACCTGCAAAATACCGTTTGATGTTTATCCTACGTATATATTGGTGGATATCCATATACGTTTGGAATTTATTTAGTTTTTTGGGTGGGGCGAATTTTAGTCCTTTGTTCAATAAGATTAGTTCTGATTGGGTCAGAGTGTGCGAGCTAAGATTGAAAATACCTGCATCACTCACATCCTTTGTTTCTTGAGGCTTTGTTCTCCTCCCCCCTCTGCACCCTCTTTGTTTTCTACCTGTCTTTTTACGCCCTGATTTGACCTGGGAAAACCCCAATGTTCACCTGAAGTGTTCTCATATTGGCCTGGAGGAAAATCCCTTGATGGACCTTGTCTATATGTTCGCTGGGCCTGGCTGACTAATTCATAGTCTGCAGTGGCATAATTACTAGGCCCATCTCTATCTCTCAAAGGAAAAAAGCGATTCCTTGCTTCTGTATCGCTATCGAGATCATATTCATCTCTTTCCCTTTCTCGATCTGAATAGTGTCGAGTGTACAAATTTTGTTCCTGAGGGGGACCATAGTGTTTAATTTTATTATCCATTCTCCCAGAACTTCTATCTCTTCTAGGTGAATCTCTATAGTGTTGATATTGGCCTGGATTTTGAAAGCCACTAGCACGGTCAGGATTAGCCACATTTCTGCCCTGTGTGGGTTTAGTCCAATTAACATTTTTTCCCTGTTGTTGATTGTTATAAAAAGAGCCTGAGGCTCTAATCGGTGATCGGTAAGGCACCTTCTTGGTCTTCTTTCCTGATTTATTTTTCTTAGGGGTTTTACCCTGATCATTTCTTACCCAGGAACTTTGTGGGGGGGGGTTCAGTTTCAACAGGAACTTCATCTCCCTGTACTATAGCCTCCATCCGAGAAATTGCTTCGGTTTGTTCATCAGCCGCAAGTTTTTTCTGCCACTCAAACACTAGGCTGGCTTGATAATCCCCAAAGTCCCTATTGTATTTTTTTCTTTTCTTTATTTTCTGTTCTTTTTCCTCTTTGTCTAAAATGCGTAAAAGGTTACTTGATCTATCCTTGTACTCATCGCTCTCTCTATGGGGTGACATAGTTTCCTTGAGGGCTTTGATCTCAGTGTCTAGTTTAGTCAATTTGCTGTTTTTTCTAGAGACCAAAAAGATAAGGAAATTGATTCCAGCCTCATTGAAGTATCGGAACCATTCCTGTAGCTCAAGGTCTCCTTTTTGTGGACTCACTTGCCACCTAAGGCTTCTGGGAACCATATTTAGTTTAATGTATGTCTCCAAAAAGGCTACATCCCATTGGGTATGGATCTCTGCAATGGTTAAATTTTTCAGTCTCACAAAAAGGCCACTGAGATCGCCTTCTTTATACATCTGAAAGACTCCATCAGTGTTGACAACCTTGGACGCTCTATAATCAAATACATCCATAATGTGTACTGAATACGAGTATTAATAAAGTAATAAGTGAATATTAGACTCCTATCGCAAGGAGATAAGACCGCTGCTGTAAGTGGGTATCTAAAAATAAGTGAAAAACAGTGGAAAATACTGCGCAGGTCTAATATGAAACAAAAATTGGATTGGTGGCAAGACCAAGCAATCTTAAATAAGAGTAAACGTGAATGCTGCTGCAGCACAAATGTCAGATAAACAAAATGTAAACAGTAAGTAGGGTGTGCTGCGCTGCTAAAATTAATACATCAATATTGAATGTGATAACAAAATGTGCATTGAGTACAAAAAAAAAATATATATAGAAAACCAACACCAAGTGCTCCGATGTGTAACAAAATCACATAAAAAAGCAAACAGTGTTGACAAAGTTCATAAAGTGTTGGTAGTCAGCTCCAAGGAAAATTCAAAGTTCAGTGAGTTCAGAGAAATATCCCAAGTAGGAGATTGAGATTCTGCAGGACAGAAGAGAAGCCTCCACCTCCACCTCTTAATGCAAATCTGCTTACCAGATAGATAATAATCACGAGCATTAACAGCACAGCAGGCTGGATTGCCTTAACGAGTATCAACGTGGAATCCTGTGTGAATCTCCAAACTTAGTCTCAATGCGGCTGGGTCCCAAAAATCAATCACTCCCAAAGTGTAGCCAAGAAAAGAAAAGGGATGCCAACATAGAGTAGTAACGTTTTAAAAAGTTTAATAAAAGAAATTCGATTGCACTTACAAGTAACGAATCCTTTGGAAGCATATAAATAGTAAGCCGGCCGGCTCTCACAATCCGCCCGTCCTTCCGGATGGTCGTGAGGATAAAAACAATGGTGTCGTCAGCACGCCGTTCCTCCCTACGCCGTTTCGTCCAATAGCAGACTTCATCCAGGGGCACGAGCGGCGTGCTGACTCGCCACCTTTTAATTCGTTTGTAACATTCTAAGACCGCCCTTCTCTGACGTCTGGGGATCATGAATGGCGATCGGCCATCTTTAAAGAGGGATCGCTTGCCAATAGTATAAGCACTGTCAGTGCCTTGAACTTTGAAATTTTATTTGGGATCACCCTTTGTGATAAGGTCATCCCAAACAGACATGCGGGAAACTCAGGCAGCAATCAACCTTTTTAGAAAAGGAATCGCTTGCCTTAAGCATTGGAATCACCCTTTGCGGTAAGGTCGCCCTAAACAGACATGCGGGGATCTCAGGCAGCAATCGACCATTTTGGAAAAGGGATCGCTTGCCAGTAATATGTTAGCAGGAATTAATATCTAAAAATAAGAGTCAACCTATAGATAGAAAAAATATATAAAAAAGCCTCAATATGGAGTATGAGAGTTGTATGGCAAATACAGCTGGTATGACCACCTCCAAATCTGCCACACATTAACCCACTAATGGAGGAAAAGAAATTAATTATATATAAAAAATTAATTCTATATGAAAAAAAAAAAAATATATATGCAGATTTGTTCTATATATATATAAATGTATATTAAAAATATATATTAAAAAAAAATAATATATATTAGAAAGGAGCAAAATAGGGACAATCATTCCATCTACACTGAAGTGCACACAAAAAAAGGAGATTGATGGAGTATACAAACTAAACGATTCCTTTGTGTACTGATAGTGTATATCAATATGGTATGCCACTACCAGATAATATATTGAAACAAATGAATATATATTATGCCCTTTATGAAAAGTGAATATAGCCAAACAAGGAAAACCATCTGTGTTGGAAATAACTGTAGGAGCAGAAATCCAACTTGCAGCTTACATTAGCCATGTTAGAAAAATCAAAAATAAATGTAAAAGGACAGGAATTAAATTAAAATTGGTTAAAAAAATTGATGGTGAGAATCATCTAGGCTAAACAATGTAACAGTGTGAAATTGTTACTGAGCCAGAAGGGCAAGGGGAAGGTGAGACTAATTCGAACTTAATGATTCTCAGATCTACCCAGACATCAGAGCAGGTACACACTACAGTAATGGTAAAAAAAGGAGATCAGCTGTTATCTATAAAGGCGTTGACATCCGTGTCCACATTCAACCCATAAGGTAGGTAAGTCCGGACTCGATAAATCCAAGACATTTCAAGTCTGGAGAGTCCTCTAACTAAGGAACTACCCCTCCAGTGGGGATCAAATTTGTCGATCCCCAGAAATATCGTGCCTTCAGGGTTTCGACTATGATAAAGGTCGTAGTGTGCTGACACTGAATGTTGGGAGAACCCTGATCGAATATTAGTAATGTGTTCACCCAGTCGTACTTGCATTGTACGTTTGGTCCTACCAATATATTGTTTCCCGCAAGGGCATTGCAGCAGGTAAACAATACCAGTAGAACTACAGGTTATAAAGGGTTCAATCTTATGTTCCCTGGAGGTGCTGGTTGAAAAAAATGATGTTGTTTTTTTCGTTTTTAGTTTGTTTAACGTGCAAACCTGGCACCTCCGGCATTGATGGTAACCTACAATGCCTCTTTGAAAGAAGGAGACCTTTTTCGCCGGAGGGTCCACCACATTGGGGGCTATTTTGTCCCTCAAAGAAGGTACACCCCTAAAGATCACTTGTGGGTTTGGGGATAGGAAGGTATTTAGGACTCTATCGTTTTCAAGTATATGCCAGTGTTTTTTTATGATATTCTTGATCTTATAATGTTGGCTGGAATATGTAGTGATAAGCGGGACTGTAGGTCCAGCTTGGTTGTTTTGAACACTACAATTCAAAAGCTGAGAACGGTCTATTTCCCCCACTTCTATTAGAGTGGTTTCAAGCATTCTTTGATCGTATCCTTTTTCAGACAGCCTATTGGCAAGAATATCTGCTTGAGTCTTATAGTCATCCAGGGTAGTGCAGTTCCTTCTCATCCTGATGAATTGACTTCTGGGAACAGATTTTAGCCAGTTGTTATGATGGCAACTTCCTATTGGTATGTAGGAGTTTCTGTCTGTCTTTTTAAAGAAAGTTTTTGTTTTAAATGTTCCTTCTTCTTTAGCGATGGTAAGATCTAGAAAATTGATTCATCAGGATGAGAAGGAACTGCACTACCCTGGATGACTATAAGACTCAAGCAGATATTCTTGCCAATAGGCTGTCTGAAAAAGGATACGATCAAAGAATGCTTGAAACCACTCTAATAGAAGTGGGGGAAATAGACCGTTCTCAGCTTTTGAATTGTAGTGTTCAAAACAACCAAGCTGGACGTACAGTCCCGCTTATCACTACATATTCCAGCCAACATTATAAGATCAAGAATATCATAAAAAAACACTGGCATATACTTGAAAACGATAGAGTCCTAAATACCTTCCTACCCCCAAACCCACAAGTGATCTTTAGGGGTGTACCTTCTTTGAGGGACAAAATAGCCCCCAATGTGGTGGACCCTCCGGCGAAAAAGGTCTCCTTCTTTCAAAGAGGCATTGTAGGTTACCATCAATGCCGGAGGTGCCAGGTTTGCACGTTAAACAAACTAAAAACGAAAAAAACAACATCATTTTTTTCAACCAGCACCTCCAGGGAACATAAGATTGAACCCTTTATAACCTGTAGTTCTACTGGTATTGTTTACCTGCTGCAATGCCCTTGCGGGAAACAATATATTGGTAGGACCAAACGTACAATGCAAGTACGACTGGGTGAACACATTACTAATATTCGATCAGGGTTCTCCCAACATTCAGTGTCAGCACACTACGACCTTTATCATAGTCGAAACCCTGAAGGCACGATATTTCTGGGGATCGACAAATTTGATCCCCACTGGAGGGGTAGTTCCTTAGTTAGAGGACTCTCCAGACTTGAAATGTCTTGGATTTATCGAGTCCGGACTTACCTACCTTATGGGTTGAATGTGGACACGGATGTCAACGCCTTTATAGATAACAGCTGATCTCCTTTTTTTACCATTACTGTAGTGTGTACCTGCTCTGATGTCTGGGTAGATCTGAGAATCATTAAGTTCGAATTAGTCTCACCTTCCCCTTGCCCTTCTGGCTCAGTAAAAATTTCACACTGTTACATTGTTTAGCCTAGATGATTCTCACCATCAATTTTTTTAACCAATTTTAATTTAATTCCTGTCCTTTTACATTTATTTTTGATTTTTCTAACATGGCTAATGTAAGCTGCAAGTTGGATTTCTGCTCCTACAGTTATTTCCAACACAGATGGTTTTCCTTGTTTGGCTATATTCACTTTTCATAAAGGGCATAATATATATTCATTTGTTTCAATATATTATCTGGTAGTGGCATACCATATTGATATACACTATCAGTACACAAAGGAATCGTTTAGTTTGTATACTCCATCAATCTCCTTTTTTTGTGTGCACTTCAGTGTAGATGGAATGATTGTCCCTATTTTGCTCCTTTCTAATATATATTTTTTTTTTTTAATATATATTTTTAATATACATTTATATATATATAGAACAAATCTGCATATATATATTTTTTTTTTTCATATAGAATTAATTTTTTATATATAATTAATTTCTTTTCCTCCATTAGTGGGTTAATGTGTGGCAGATTTGGAGGTGGTCATACCAGCTGTATTTGCCATACAACTCTCATACTCCATATTGAGGCTTTTTTATATATTTTTTCTATCTATAGGTTGACTCTTATTTTTAGATATTAATTCCTGCTAACATATTACTGGCAAGCGATCCCTTTTCCAAAATGGTCGATTGCTGCCTGAGATCCCTGCATGTCTGTTTAGGGCGACCTTACCGCAAAGGGTGATTCCAATGCTTAAGGCAAGCGATTCCTTTTCTAAAAAGGTTGATTGCTGCCTGAGTTTCCCGCATGTCTGTTTGGGATGACCTTATCACAAAGGGTGATCCCAAATAAAATTTCAAAGTTCAAGGCACTGACAGTGCTTATACTATTGGCAAGCGATCCCTCTTTAAAGATGGCCGATCGCCATTCATGATCCCCAGACGTCAGAGAAGGGCGGTCTTAGAATGTTACAAACGAATTAAAAGGTGGCGAGTCAGCACGCCGCTCGTGCCCCTGGATGAAGTCTGCTATTGGACGAAACGGCGTAGGGAGGAACGGCGTGCTGACGACACCATTGTTTTTATCCTCACGACCATCCGGAAGGACGGGCGGATTGTGAGAGCCGGCCGGCTTACTATTTATATGCTTCCAAAGGATTCGTTACTTGTAAGTGCAATCGAATTTCTTTTATTAAACTTTTTAAAACGTTACTACTCTATGTTGGCATCCCTTTTCTTTTCTTGGCTACACTTTGGGAGTGATTGATTTTTGGGACCCAGCCGCATTGAGACTAAGTTTGGAGATTCACACAGGATTCCACGTTGATACTCGTTAAGGCAATCCAGCCTGCTGTGCTGTTAATGCTCGTGATTATTATCTATCTGGTAAGCAGATTTGCATTAAGAGGTGAAGGTGGAGGCTTCTCTTCTGTCCTGCAGAATCTCAATCTCCTACTTGGGATATTTCTCTGAACTCACTGAACTTTGAATTTTCCTTGGAGCTGACTACCAACACTTTATGAACTTTGTCAACACTGTTTGCTTTTTTATGTGATTTTGTTACACATCGGAGCACTTGGTGTTGGTTTTCTATATATATATTTTTTTTTGTACTCAATGCACATTTTGTTATCACATTCAATATTGATGTATTAATTTTAGCAGCGCAGCACACCCTACTTACTGTTTACATTTTGTTTATCTGACATTTGTGCTGCAGCAGCATTCACGTTTACTCTTATTTAAGATTGCTTGGTCTTGCCACCAATCCAATTTTTGTTTCATATTAGACCTGCGCAGTATTTTCCACTGTTTTTCACTTATTTTTAGATACCCACTTACAGCAGCGGTCTTATCTCCTTGCGATAGGAGTCTAATATTCACTTATTACTTTATTAATACTCGTATTCAGTACACATTATGGATGTATTTGATTATAGAGCGTCCAAGGTTGTCAACACTGATGGAGTCTTTCAGATGTATAAAGAAGGCGATCTCAGTGGCCTTTTTGTGAGACTGAAAAATTTAACCATTGCAGAGATCCATACCCAATGGGATGTAGCCTTTTTGGAGACATACATTAAACTAAATATGGTTCCCAGAAGCCTTAGGTGGCAAGTGAGTCCACAAAAAGGAGACCTTGAGCTACAGGAATGGTTCCGATACTTCAATGAGGCTGGAATCAATTTCCTTATCTTTTTGGTCTCTAGAAAAAACAGCAAATTGACTAAACTAGACACTGAGATCAAAGCCCTCAAGGAAACTATGTCACCCCATAGAGAGAGCGATGAGTACAAGGATAGATCAAGTAACCTTTTACGCATTTTAGACAAAGAGGAAAAAGAACAGAAAATAAAGAAAAGAAAAAAATACAATAGGGACTTTGGGGATTATCAAGCCAGCCTAGTGTTTGAGTGGCAGAAAAAACTTGCGGCTGATGAACAAACCGAAGCAATTTCTCGGATGGAGGCTATAGTACAGGGAGATGAAGTTCCTGTTGAAACTGAACCCCCCCCACAAAGTTCCTGGGTAAGAAATGATCAGGGTAAAACCCCTAAGAAAAATAAATCAGGAAAGAAGACCAAGAAGGTGCCTTACCGATCACCGATTAGAGCCTCAGGCTCTTTTTATAACAATCAACAACAGGGAAAAAATGTTAATTGGACTAAACCCACACAGGGCAGAAATGTGGCTAATCCTGACCGTGCTAGTGGCTTTCAAAATCCAGGCCAATATCAACACTATAGAGATTCACCTAGAAGAGATAGAAGTTCTGGGAGAATGGATAATAAAATTAAACACTATGGTCCCCCTCAGGAACAAAATTTGTACACTCGACACTATTCAGATCGAGAAAGGGAAAGAGATGAATATGATCTCGATAGCGATACAGAAGCAAGGAATCGCTTTTTTCCTTTGAGAGATAGAGATGGGCCTAGTAATTATGCCACTGCAGACTATGAATTAGTCAGCCAGGCCCAGCGAACATATAGACAAGGTCCATCAAGGGATTTTCCTCCAGGCCAATATGAGAACACTTCAGGTGAACATTGGGGTTTTCCCAGGTCAAATCAGGGCGTAAAAAGACAGGTAGAAAACAAAGAGGGTGCAGAGGGGGGAGGAGAACAAAGCCTCAAGAAACAAAGGATGTGAGTGATGCAGGTATTTTCAATCTTAGCTCGCACACTCTGACCCAATCAGAACTAATCTTATTGAACAAAGGACTAAAATTCGCCCCACCCAAAAAACTAAATAAATTCCAAACGTATATGGATATCCACCAATATATACGTAGGATAAACATCAAATGGTATTTTGCAGGTTTGCCCTCTACTGAACGACCATTGGCCCAACAAACTTTCAAACAGTCAGGATTGGCTAATGCTTCTACATGGAATCCTCCTGGAGCATTGGCCCCTGCAATTAAAGTATTTAGAGATGTTGTGTTAAGGGATTTGGAGGCTGTCAAAGTCTCTAATATCTCAATGGACCAGGAACTAACTAAGGGACTTGACTCTCTATGTAATAATAAAGAGCTTGTCATCCGTCCATCGGATAAGGGTGGAGGCATAGTAGTTATGGATAGGTCTATGTACATCACTGAAACCAAGAAAATTGTGGATGACCAAGCGACTTATACACTACTATTGAGAGATCCAGTTATTCAATACAAAAGCTCTCTTGAGATCTTGATTAAAAAAGGTGCAGATCTGGGAATTCTTAATGAAAAAGAACAGACTTTTTTAGTCCCGCGAGCACCAAGACTTCCGGTGTTATACTGTCTCCCAAAAATCCACAAAAGCCTTACTTGCCCCCCTGGACGTCCCATTATTAGTGGGATTGATTCTATCACGTCCAGGGTGGGTAAGTATATAGATCATTTCCTACAACCCCTCGTACAGCAAATGCCCTCTTACCTAAAAGACACAAAACATGTCATCAACTTACTGTCTCAATTTCAATCAGACGAGAATATGTGGTTAGTGACAGCCGATGTTAGTTCACTGTACACCATCATCCCACATCATCTAGGGATATCTGCTGTGAAACACTATCTAGACGCACTTTCCGATCTGTCTGAGATACAAAAGGACTACTTGATTGAGCTCCTTGAGTATGCGGCCAGTCACAATTATTTCTGGTTCGATCACAATTTCTATCGACAAACAAGAGGCGTCGCTATGGGTGCCAAATATGCACCCAGTTTGGCCAATTTGTTTATGGCCAAATGGGAGGAGGATGTCGTCTATAATGACCTGAGCCCGCATATCAAACTATGGGCCAGGTACATCGACGACATCCTCCTCCTATGGACTGGAACCAGATCTCAATTAGACAAATTCATTTCCCTCTTGAATAACAACAACAGAGGTATTGTGCTAACATACGAAGCCAATCAAGACGCTATCAATTTTCTAGATCTTACCATCGCTAAAGAAGAAGGAACATTTAAAACAAAAACTTTCTTTAAAAAGACAGACAGAAACTCCTACATACCAATAGGAAGTTGCCATCATAACAACTGGCTAAAATCTGTTCCCAGAAGTCAATTCATCAGGATGAGAAGGAACTGCACTACCCTGGATGACTATAAGACTCAAGCAGATATTCTTGCCAATAGGCTGTCTGAAAAAGGATACGATCAAAGAATGCTTGAAACCACTCTAATAGAAGTGGGGGAAATAGACCGTTCTCAGCTTTTGAATTGTAGTGTTCAAAACAACCAAGCTGGACCTACAGTCCCGCTTATCACTACATATTCCAGCCAACATTATAAGATCAAGAATATCATAAAAAAACACTGGCATATACTTGAAAACGATAGAGTCCTAAATACCCTCCTACCCCCAAACCCACAAGTGATCTTTAGGGGTGTACCTTCTTTGAGGGACAAAATAGCCCCCAATGTGGTGGACCCTCCGGCGAAAAAGGTCTCCTTCTTTCAAAGAGGCATTGTAGGTTACCATCAATGCCGGAGGTGCCAGGTTTGCACGTTAAACAAACTAAAAACGAAAAAAACAACATCATTTTTTTCAACCAGCACCTCCAGGGAACATAAGATTGAACCCTTTATAACCTGTAGTTCTACTGGTATTGTTTACCTGCTGCAATGCCCTTGCGGGAAACAATATATTGGTAGGACCAAACGTACAATGCAAGTACGACTGGGTGAACACATTACTAATATTCGATCAGGGTTCTCCCAACATTCAGTGTCAGCACACTACGACCTTTATCATAGTCGAAACCCTGAAGGCACGATATTTCTGGGGATCGACAAATTTGATCCCCACTGGAGGGGTAGTTCCTTAGTTAGAGGACTCTCCAGACTTGAAATGTCTTGGATTTATCGAGTCCGGACTTACCTACCTTATGGGTTGAATGTGGACACGGATGTCAACGCCTTTATAGATAACAGCTGATCTCCTTTTTTTACCATTACTGTAGTGTGTACCTGCTCTGATGTCTGGGTAGATCTGAGAATCATTAAGTTCGAATTAGTCTCACCTTCCCATTGCCCTTCTGGCTCAGTAACAATTTCACACTGTTACATTGTTTAGCCTAGATGATTCTCACCATCAATTTTTTGAACCAATTTTAATTTAATTCCTGTCCTTTTACATTTATTTTTGATTTTTCTAACATGGCTAATGTAAGCTGCAAGTTGGATTTCTGCTCCTACAGTTATTTCCAACACAGATGGTTTTCCTTGTTTGGCTATATTCACTTTTCATAAAGGGCATAATATATATTCATTTGTTTCAATATATTATCTGGTAGTGGCATACCATATTGATATACACTATCAGTACACAAAGGAATCGTTTAGTTTGTATACTCCATCAATCTCCTTTTTTTGTGTGCACTTCAGTGTAGATGGAATGATTGTCCCTATTTTGCTCCTTTTTAATATATATTTTTTTTTTTATATATATTTTTAATATACATTTATATATATATAGAACAAATCTGCATATATATATATATTTTTTTTTTCATATATAATTAATTTTTTATATATAATTAATTTATTTTCCTCCATTAGTGGGTTAATGTGTGGCAGATTTGGAGGTGGTCATACCAGCTGTATTTGCCATACAACTCTCATACTCCATATTGAGGCTTTTTTATATATTTTTTCTATCTATAGGTTGACTCTTATTTTTAGATATTAATTCCTGCTAACATATTACTGGCAAGCGATCCCTTTTCCAAAATGGTCGATTGCTGCCTGAGATCCCCGCATGTCTGTTTAGGGCGACCTTACCGCAAAGGGTGATTCCAATGCTTAAGGCAAGCGATTCCTTTTCTAAAAAGGTTGATTGCTGCCTGAGTTTCCCGCATGTCTGTTTGGGATGACCTTATCACAAAGGGTGATCCCAAATAAAATTTCAAAGTTCAAGGCACTGACAGTGCTTATACTATTGGCAAGCGATCCCTCTTTAAAGATGGCCGATCGCCATTCATGATCCCCAGACGTCAGAGAAGGGCGGTCTTAGAATGTTACAAACGAATTAAAAGGTGGCGAGTCAGCACGCCGCTCGTGCCCCTGGATGAAGTCTGCTATTGGACGAAACGGCGTAGGGAGGAACGGCGTGCTGACGACACCATTGTTTTTATCCTCACGACCATCCGGAAGGACGGGCGGATTGTGAGAGCCGGCCGGCTTACTATTTATATGCTTCCAAAGGATTCGTTACTTGTAAGTGCAATCGAATTTCTTTTATTAAACTTTTTAAAACGTTACTACTCTATGTTGGCATCCCTTTTCTTTTCTTGGCTACACTTTGGGAGTGATTGATTTTTGGGACCCAGCCGCATTGAGACTAAGTTTGGAGATTCACACAGGATTCCACGTTGATACTCGTTAAGGCAATCCAGCCTGCTGTGCTGTTAATGCTCGTGATTATTATCTATCTGGTAAGCAGATTTGCATTAAGAGGTGGAGGTGGAGGCTTCTCTTCTGTCCTGCAGAATCTCAATCTCCTACTTGGGATATTTCTCTGAACTCACTGAACTTTGAATTTTCCTTGGAGCTGACTACCAACACTTTATGAACTTTGTCAACACTGTTTGCTTTTTTATGTGATTTTGTTACACATCGGAGCACTTGGTGTTGGTTTTCTATATATATTTTTTTTTTGTACTCAATGCACATTTTGTTATCACATTCAATATTGATGTATTAATTTTAGCAGCGCAGCACACCCTACTTACTGTTTACATTTTGTTTATCTGACATTTGTGCTGCAGCAGCATTCACGTTTACTCTTATTTAAGATTGCTTGGTCTTGCCACCAATCCAATTTTTGTTTCATATTAGACCTGCGCAGTATTTTCCACTGTTTTTCACATGGATAGTTTCCCCTAAGATTGGTCAAATACCTAGTTGGTGTGTGCTGGTAGGGTCACAAAATTGTTAATGGTTGGAGGCAGAGAGAAAGCCCAAAACCACTAAAGCCTCCGCAGTCTTCAATGTCTATGGTTTGGATTGATCAGAGCCCAAAGGCTCAATCTACAAAAAAACATCAATTGATGAATTGTCAGTAAATAATATAGCTTTAAACAAGTGAAAATTCTGTGATATAAGTTTGAAACAGACCTGCATAAGGTCTAGAAATAAATTTACCTAATGCGCCTGGATCCAAGACAAGAAAAAATGCTGGGAGAGACAGCATGGATTCAGAGATACCGACTGAATGTTGACAGAAAAAGTTTGATTTTTTTTTTTTTTTCCAAAATATTTTATTAGGGTTGCGTAAGAATATACAAGCAAGCAATATAACACTTTAGAACATCTAGTAAAAGTGCAAATAAAAAAAATCCAACAGCAGGCATTATCAAGTGACATGTTGAAATGATCCAGTGGAGAAGCAGACCCTTTTAGAGAAGAGAGTATAGCAGGTGAGAAATAGAAAAGCAAAGCAAAAGAGCACAGGGTAGGAATGTGGAGAGAATAGAAAAGGCAGAGAGGAGCGGAAAGGGTAAGAGTATAGAATTGGGGAGAGGTGTAGAGGAGTGGGAGGTAGCTGGATAGAAACAGTACCCGAACTTGCTCCCAAGTTAACGAAAATACTTGTAACATAAAAGGTAAAGTACACACATTGCACAATATAACGTTCTCGGCTCCAAGAGAGATGGGTTAATTTGGAATAGTGGTGGAAGTCAAGGCAATCGTCAGTTCAAACAACAGGTGCCGTTCTCCCATCGTGATCAGAATCATAGAAAATAAAGGGGTTGGAAAGAAGAGATTTTTGTTCTTCTGCCGACAAACTATACTTGATGAAGCCCAGCCACTTCTGTTCAACTTTGGCTTTAGAGTGGGGGGAGGAGGTAAGCACGTCTAGATTTTCTTTGTATAGCAGCAGTTTAAGATCTCTAATCGTGGCTGAAAGGGAAGGGGGGGTGCGCGAGATCCATTGGTGCAGTATAGTTCTTCGGGCCACAAGTAGTGTAAGAAGTATCCAGTGGCGGGTATTTTTAGGGAGTAAATTGAAAGTTGAGAATTGGTGGTCATGTTGGGGGGGGGCATCCAAATAGCAAGAGTGTAGGGTCCGTGTCTATAGGATAGAGCGTGACATCAGTTATAAAGGTTGTAACCGTAGACCAAAAGGCAGTAATGCGGGGGCAAGACCATAGCCGATGCATAAGGGTTGGTTTAGTGGTCAGACACCAGGGGCACGAAGGGCCTATATCGGGCGATCGTGTCGTGGAGAAGGGGTAGTAAGCCCTATGGATGATTTTGAATTGGGTTTCCCTCCAAATTTCACACTGTGTGATGGTTCTAGTGATCTTGTAACCCCGAATGATGTCCTCCACTTCTAGGTGGCCCAATAGATCTTTGGTCCAGGAGGACATGGAAGTGTCTCGAAGAGGTCTTGCATATTTTGCATTCAGAGGAGTGTAGATTGCCGAAATAGAGTGATTGGTATCCGCTAACAGTTCATCAATGAAGGAAGATTGGATTCTAATGGTTTTCTTAGGGCAAATTTTACTGAGGAAGTCCACGTACTGTATATATGAGTAGAAGTGAGTAGGGGGGAGCGAGAATTCGTTCGACAGCTGAGAGAACGGCTTGAAGGTCCCTGACTTGTCTTGGAAAAGAGAAAAAATCGTGACTAGGCCTTTGTCTTTCCATTTGGAGAAAGGTTCATATTGGAGACTAGGTGTAAACATGGGGTTTCCAACAATTGGAAGATGGTTAGAGACATATGGGGACAGGCCTAACTTTTTACGAATTTCCCTCCAGGCCACAATGGTGTCTCTGAAGAGTGAATTTTGTCTGATAGCAGCGGGTAGTTTTTGAAGTGAACTATGCAGAAGAGCCGCCAGATCCACAGGACTAACCATAGAGGATTCCAGGTCATAGTTAGAGTATCTAGAGGAGCGTAGTATCCAGTCTAAGCCCACTCTCAAAAGACAAGCTAAGTTATAGAGCCTGATATTGGGAAGGCTCACACCACCCTCGCCCGTCGGGAGATAAAGTTTAGTCAAAGCAATTCTCGGCTTCGCCTTCTTCCATATGAATTTTGTTACAGCTTTGTTTAAAGTTTGCACGTCTTTGTGTTTCAGCAGTAGAGGTAAAGTTTGTAGAGGATATAACAACCTGGCGAAGCTGATCATTTTAAACAAAGCACATCTCCCGAAGAACGAGAGCGGTAGATCCGCCCAACTGTCCATTTCACCTACTATCCTATCTATCAAAGGAGGGTAGTTCAGGTAATAAAGAGAGGATGGTTCCCTGCCAATCTTTAATCCTAGGTAGGTGATAGATTTCCCCGAGATCTTGAGGGAGGAGGGGGGAAGACCAAAGCATATAGTGCGTGTGCCTAGAGGAAGGACCTCACTCTTGGAAAAATCAATTTTGAGACCTGAGCACTTACGAAATGTATCAAAAATCGTTTGGATAGCGGGGATATCAGAGCGCGGGGAAGATGAAAAAATTAGTATATCATCCGCGAATAGAGCCACCCTCATATCCTCGCGGCCAATAGGTAGACCGTGCAAAAGGGGGGATGAGGATAGAAGACGTGAGAGAGGCTCTACTGCGAGATTGAAAAGTAAGGGGGAGAGGGGGCAACCTTGCCTCGTTCCCCTGTGTAGACGGAAAGGGGGGGATTGTATTCCCGCCGCAGTGACCGTAGCAGAGGGGGCCGAGTACATGTTATGTATAAAAGTACTAAAAGGACCAGACAAGCCAAAGCGTTGCATAACTAGGGAAAGCCAATGAAAACTAACGTTGTCAAAGGCTTTCTCGGCGTCTAGTGTAACTATCACTGTGTCATCAGAGGGATGTGCTTTTGCGTATTCAAGAGCCGTCAGTACTTTACGTATGTTGGCAGCCGCCGATCGGCCCTTGGTGAAACCCGATTGAGCGGGATGTATAAGGAAAGGCATTATGTCTCCCAGTCTGGTGGCTATTATTTTGGACAGTATTTTAGAGTCAACATTTAGCAACGATATAGGTCGATACGAGCCTGGGTCAAGAGGGTCCTTCCCTTCTTTGGCAATCAGCTTAATGTTGGCTACCTGACCTGTAGGAAGGTAAGGACCCCCCTCCCAGATGTGAGTATAAACCGAGCGAAGTGTAGTCGCAAGATTCGGTAACAATAATTTGAAAAACTCGGAGGTAAAGCCGTCAGGTCCCGGGGCCTTTCCATTAGAGAGGCCCCTAATGGCATCACTAATTTCGTCTAGGGTGATAGTCGCATTTAGGCGGTTCAGGTGGGCTGGGTCAATCAGTGGTAGGGTGACATTTCGCAACCAGTCCTTTGCAAGGTTCGCATCTATGGGTTCCTCACTATACAATTTAACATAGAATTTTTGTAATGTTTCGTTCACTTCGTTGGGTGACGAAGAGAAGGACCCATCAGGATTACGCAACCTTGTGATATGTGTCGGGGTATAAGAGCCTTTGGTTAGCCTCGCGAGGAGTTTCCCCGGCTTATTGCCAAATTTGTGGTAGAATAGTTGTGAGGCAGACAACTTCATCTGTTCTACCTTCTCTGCCCAGGTATCAAAGTGGTCCTTGGCTTCTTGCCATACTTTAAGATTAGCATCTGAGCGAGTGGTATTTAGAAGGAGCTGTGCTGCCCTAACCCGGTCACTAGCTTCAATATATTGTTTCTGGGCATTCTTTTTATACGCCGATGTGTATGATATGATTTTTCCCCTTAAACATGACTTTCCTGCCTCCCAGAATAAGTTGGGATTGTCTAAATGTTGGATGTTATTTTGCGAGTAATCCTCCCACGCTTCTCGCAACATTGTTTGAAAACCTTCGTTTTGCGACAAAAAAGCCGGAAATCTCCATTGTCTAACAGAAGAATTTGGCCGACGATAGTTGAGCGAAATCGAGATGGGAGAGTGGTCGGAGATCACCAGATCATGAATTTCTGTGTGGTTAATCTGTGTTAGTAGCGAGTGCGTACATAGAAAATAGTCTAGTCTAGCAAAGGACTTATGGACTGGGGAGTAAAACGTGAATTCCGAGTTTATAGGGTGGTGCAGCCTCCACGCATCGAGGAGATTTAAAGCCTGGGCCATGCGAGAGAAAGGAGTGGGGCTAGGAACGCGGATTAGAGGAGAAAGGGTTTGGGGTTTTGACCTGTCTTCCTGTTCACAGAGCGTTGAGTTAAAGTCGCCCCCCACTAAATGTGGGATGCACTCATCTATCGATAGGGCAGGTGCCAGCTGTGTGAAGTATGAATGGCCAGGGGAATTAGGGGCATATATATTGGAGACCCTCAGATCTCCCAGCGGGAACTTCAGGTGGATGGAAATACGCCTTCCATCGCCGTCTTTGGTGACTGATAAGAGCTCATATACTAGGTCCTTATGCAGGAGAATTAGTGTGCCTGCCTTACGTTTGTTTGATGCTGAGCCTAGTACTTTCCCCACCCATAGCTTCTGCATACGTGTAAAATCCTTGTCTTCTAAATGTGTCTCCTGCAATAAAGCGATATCGGCTCGTAGTCTTTTGAGATGTCGGAGGACCTTCATGCGTTTGGCTGGCGATCGTAGGCCCTTGACATTCCAGGAGACTACGTTAACTTGGGACATAGTGCGTGAATATGGGTAGTGGTGGTGCAATTATGGACGTGTCGTTTACCTGGGAGCAGATGGTTGTTAGCAGGCCGAGATATGATAATGTACCTCTGGAGTAGGAAGTAGATTGGCAAGTCCATCCCCTCAGTGGGAAAAGAAGGAGAGTGCATGAAGCAAGAAGAAAGAAAAAAAAAGAAAAAGAAGAAGTTAGCAACCAAAAAAAATAAACCACATCATATGACTTCACTTTTTTCCACATGCATTCCCCCCACCGGACGTACCGCTGTACCGCACGAAGAGGTATCGCCGATCCCGGCAATGTCCCAGAACTGAGATCTTATAACATACACCACTCTGAACAGGCGGACCAGTGTAGGTAAAAAAAAAAAAAAAGCAACGACCGAGTGGCAGGAATGCATGGTCTCCCCCCCTAAGGAGGGTGGTGAAAGCAAACGGACCCCCTGAACATAGCAGTAATCGATAAATCATTCAGTGAGTTAGCTAATACAAACATGTTAAACGGTTAAACAAAAGGAACATAAACAAGATTAATGACCTGCACTAAGAGCAAAGGCGGCACCGGGTGCAGCAACAATAGTGCACAATTTGCTGGAGTCAGCAGACAATTATGGTAGACACGACACTATTCATCTCTGAGCCAAGCCATTACAAACCAAAATTTTAGTGAGGGCCTGGTAAGGCATAAAGAGGATGAAGAGAGAGAGGTTGAACTTCCATTGTATCCAGCACACATAGAAAATGGAAAACAGCTGTGGTGGTGAGCCTTCAGCCAGAATCTTGATATACCGGTGTGAATGTATGTTTAAGACGCTTGGGAGGATCCTTACGAGGACTTCTTTGGTCTCTTGGGACTTGCTTCGTTCGGTCGGCGTACGTTGCTGAGGGTGACCCTTCCGTGGAGAGGGATTGAAGGAGGGCCCGGGCCTTGTCCGTGGACTGGATTATATGCTGTTCCCCGTCCGGGGTTTGAAGGCGTAAGACTGCCGGGTAGGCCAAGGTGAAACGGATGCCTCTCTTGTATAGCTCAGCACAGATCGGTTGGAAGTCCTTGCGCTTGCGGGACACCTCCGCCGAGTAGTCAGCAAATAATAAAAGTTTGTGGCCCGCCAGCTCCGCTGTGCGCGTTTTCCGAAAGGCTTGCAGTATGACGGTACGGTCGTCATAGTTTAGGTATCGTGCAATTACTGGCCTAGGACGGGTTCGGTGTTCCGATAGGGAACCTATGCGATGAGCTCTTTCCACAACGCACGTGCGACCTAAGCCTAGAATTTCAGGCAATGCAGCTGAGCAAATGTCCAGCAAGGAGCCCTGTTTATGCGTCTCAGGTAGGCCAATTATACGTAAGTTATTCCTCCTGGAGCGATTTTCGAGGTCTTCCATGCGATCATGCAAGTGCTGTTGATCTTGTACAAATCGCTCCAGGGCACTATCAATGTTATGCTGGTCATCTTCTAATGAGGAGATGCGCTGTTTGGCCGTGGACAGTCTCAGTGAGTGTTCCCCAATCTCCTTACGGAGCTGTTTAACCCCTTCTGCCACTGCCCTGTCCACTGCAGCCGTGATATTAGGCAGGAGCAGTGCTGCTACAGCCTGAGCGATCCGCTCATGTGTGCTAACCTGTTCCCCCACGGGGGGGAGAAGCGTGTCCATAGCCTCAGGTGATGTCTGGGTGCTCGATGGACACCCTGATGGAGCTGGCAGTGCGGGTCCCTGAGATGGAGGAGCGCCACGTGTGATGTCTGTAGCGGCCATATTTGTGGGAGGCGCGTCTCCTGCCTCGATGTCTGCTGCGCCGGATCCCCGCGGCGTACGGGTCTGAGTGAGGTAGCGATCCATGCACGGCAGCACGAGCAGTGTGCGGGGATGAGAATTGCCGCGATCCGGGGCACTGCCGGGGCTTTGTATGCCGTTTTTCGGTGCGGTAATCACGGAGCCTCCGGAGTCAGCGTCTCCTACATGTGGCGCCGGAACCGGAAGTAAGTTTGACTTTTAAATACCCCTCGGCGGCGTCTGACGTGGCCGACGAGGGCGGGCAGTGAAATAGATGCAGAGAAAACCCCAACCAATCACACCGCAAGCGTCAGGGGGAAGGCGTGCCTATAAGCTTGGGGTTGAGGGTTGTGGAGGGCTTCATTTCAGAGAACAGTGAGGTGTCAGTCACCTACAATCGATTTATCTTGAATTTACTTGGTTTTACTCGGTTTACTTGGTTTTTTACTAACAAACAATATTTTTCGGTGGCTCCCACTACCTCCAGGTACAGGGTGTTGCTATGGGGACCAAGTGTGCCCCCTCCTATGCAAACCTGGGGGGGTGGGAGCGTGACCTCTTCCACCAGGACTCCACTCAGCCTTATCTCGAACAGATCCCTCTCTGGAGGCGATTCATCGATGATATTTTTTTTGTTTGGACTGGCCACAGTAATGACCTTGAGGCATTCATATCCAGCCTCATGATCAATCAATTCAATTTAAAGTTTACGTATTCCAGCAGTCAGACTCAATTGACCTTTCTGGATTTATCAATCAAAATCCATGATGATGGGACAATAGGGACAAGTCTTTTTCGAAAACCGTCAGCTGGAAACTCTTTACTCCATGCATCCAGCTCCCATCCCAAACCCCTCAAGGATAGCATCCCCTATGGACAATACTTGAGGCTGCGGAGAAATTGTAGCTCTGAAACTGACTTTATATCAGAATCTCAAATTCTTCTAAAAAGATTTATAGAACGTGGCTACAGTCAGAGATGCCTCAAAAGGGCATTTGCCAGAGCCAAGGTACAAAATAGAAGTTCTCTTCTACATGACCCCAAACCTCTAAAGACCAATGCAGGTACTCGGCTCATTACACGTTTCTCCAGCAACCACAAACAAATACAAGGTATCTTTGAAAAACATTGGGATCTCCTAATGGGTGATGATATGGTGGCCAAACATCTCACCAATCACCCACAAATCACCTTTAAACGTTCCAATTCCCTTAGGGATTGCCTGGTCCATAGTCATCATTCCCCTCCAATAGTTCCATCACGGGGACAGATGGGGACCAGACCATGCCACAAGTGTCATTTTTGCAGTTATGTCCATGCAGCATCAACCATTGTGCTCCCCAATGGCAGGACATTCAAACCTAGATTTGCAGTAAACTGTCAATCTATTGGAATCGTATACATTATGACATGTACATGTAACTCATTTTACATAGGGAAAACTAAAAGGCCTTTTTACCATCGTATCAGAGACCATGTATCCTTAGTGCTAAAGAAAAAAATGGAGACACCAATCAGCCGGCATATGGGTCTATTCCACCAATTTAACAGCCTTGAAATGCGTTTCTTTGCTCTGGAACATATTCCCCCCGGGGATCGGGGAGGTGATTTTGATAAAGTATTGCTACAAAGGGAAGCCAAATGGATATTTAATTTATCAGCTCTCAAACCGCCTGGTTTGAATGACGGTTTTAGTTTCAAGCCTTTCCTTTGATCAGCCAACCTTATTCTTGTATTATTATTTCTTGTGTTTTTGTTGGTGTTGTTTTGTTTTGTTTTGGCCTATTGGCCTTTTTTCCTGTCTTAATGCATTTATATCTTTTTGTTAAACCTCAGTTATGTACAACAAATATTGCGTACACAGGCATTAACACGTCACCCTCGGCTAGGTTGAATTCCAGATATATATTAGCATTTCTTACCATTATGACAATTTACACGGACATTTGTCCCTTATCTGTTCATTCATTATTCTGTGAACAGTTTCTAATCATTATTCTTTACAACCATTATGGATATTTAGTTATTATTATTATTATTATTTATTATAATTTTTTTTGAGAGAAAAAAATTCCTTCGCCAAGCCTGTAGGGGGCACCCCTCATCCATGTCTGTTTTCCACTATTTTGATTAGGCTGTACGGGCAGCATGGGCGCTCCAATATAGTACCAATGGTCACTTTAGGTTTCTCTAGGAGATCCCTTGTTTTAAGTGCCTTGAACACTTCACCTTTTGTCTGGGCCGTTCCATTCTCTATCGGCTGAACCACATTCGATTGTGGGCTCCTGCCACTACCTAAGATGGCGCATGTTCTTTCCCCTAGTGTTGAGCCTTGCTTGCAATGCTCTTGCCGGCCACGCCCACTTCGTCTCGCATCGCTTTAACTTTGTGGTGACAGGGCTGCAGGGCTAAGGATCCTTTGGATCCCTGTGTCCTCCAGCAGTCCTAGTTTGTTTCCCTTCTGTCATGTCTGAAGGGTCAGGTTTGCATCTTTGCTGGGGGTGTAGTGGCAAACCTCCAGCACCTAAGATGGCGCCCGGACACTCTGCGCCGACAACGTCTATGTGAGGAGTGTCATTCACTGCCAGACACGCCTATTTAGGCGGGCCGGAGCTTATAGGCACGCCTTCCCCCTGACGCTTGCGGCGTGATTGGTTGGGGTTTTCTCTGCATCTATTTCACTGCCCGCCCTCGTCGGCCACGTCAGACGCCGCCGAGGGGTATTTAAAAGTCAAACTTTTTCTGTCAACATTCAGTCGGTATCTCTAAATCCATGCTGTCTCTCCCAGCATTTTTTCTTGTCTTGGATCCAGGCGCATTAGGTAAATTTATTTCTAGACCTTATGCAGGTCTGTTTCAAACTTATATCACAGAATTTTCACTTGTTTAAAGCTATATTATTTACTGACAATTCATCAATTGATGTTTTTTTGTAGATTGAGCCTTTGGGCTCTGATCAATCCAAACTATAGACATTGAAGACTGCGGAGGCTTTAGTGGTTTTGGGCTTTCTCTCTGCCTCCAACCATTAACAATTTTGTGACCCTACCAGCACACACCAACTAGGTATTTGACCAATCTTAGGGGAAACTATCCATGTATCTGGGGGATACTCCCATGATGCATGCATCTGCTCCCTTATTTACTTTTCAATCATTTAGTTCATTATATTTAATTCCTTTTATTCCAATGTCCCCTTTTTCTTACTGCAGCCTTATCATCTGTGGGCATAGGACTAAACCTGAGGGTTTATTTTTTCTCCCCCCTTCTCTACTTGGCGAATCAGTTTGGAATCATACTTACCATCTCTCTTCCTTTTGATATCAATTATAATTATAATTGGTTGCTATGTGCCTGGATTTTAGCCGACTTCTGAGGGTGAGTGGTGTTTTGTCCTGTTTTATTGCTATTATGCAAATTATATGCATGCCACATTGTTGTTAACACTATTCATATTCCCTACATTTATCGTTTTTCTGTTATAAACGTTTATTGCCCAATGTATTCTTTTTGTGCTATATAATCATGTTTTTGGACTGGATTTTGCAATCCAATCCTTCTTAATGAGCAACTGGCTTTATTGTCTAATTATTGTGTTTTTCTTTATTTATTTTGTAGTTTTTCCCCTGTACTAAGCCCCTGATGAAGCCCGGCCCTGGGCGAAACATGTTGGGCAACTGTCGGGTATAGGGACTTCAGTGGCCTTCATTGTGAGCCACATCGGTTCGTTATGGACCATCAATTGGTTATGTCATTCTAATAATTTTATGTCAATCTCTGTATGTTTAAAATTGTAATAAATTTTGTATATTTTCTTAATCTTTGTTTATTCATTTATTTGGACACCGTTTAAAGTCCCGGGGTTTGTTGCCCCACCCTCCCCCATTTTTCCACTTGTTGCACTTTATGGGATGTGGTGTCCTTGATTGATATCTTCCTGCCTACATTTTATCTTGTATAGAAAGGCAGTTGAAGATGGTTGAAAACAAAGGATATGGTTTATTCTTCCATATTGCTGAATACAAGTGCAAGCGTCAAAACAGCATAAACAAAACAAAACATAAAATAAACCCTTGCCACTTGGGGCATTTACCTTCACAATACCGAAACCTACCTATGGAGTCTGGCACAGCCTACTGCTGGGCAGACACTGCTGGTTAGACAGCAGAAAAACAATCTTTTTGATTTTTATCACACAGAAAAATCAACAACCACCTCACCTCTTTCAAAAGTCTTTCTCACCTCACTGCTCTCCTTGACTCAAAAAGCCTCAGGATGCAGCAATCAGTAGTCATCCTTTGGATAATTTATAGAGGCCTTAATTGCTTCATTCTAAACAGCTGAAGTTTTCCAACGCCCTAAATCTTTCTGGCTATTTCTGCAGCCAACACCTTTTAGTAATTGGTGAATTGTCTAAACAAGGCAGAAATGTATCTCCCGTCTGTGACAACACCCACAGATTTACCTGACTTCCTGTCACAATCTATATATATATATATATATATATATATATATATATATACACACACACACACACACACACAGAGCTAAACCTTCTTGCTCCTGTATACATCAGATACCATATTTCTTTATTTCTTTGATCATATGCCACGTACACACAATCACTTTTTGTGATGTAAAAGAAACATTGTTTTATCTCACAAAACAAAACAACATTTTTCAAACTTCATTTTAAAAAACGACGTTGCCTACACACCATCGTTTTCTGAAAATGCTCTTGCAAAGCGTGGTTACGTACACCACGTTCGACGGCACTCTGTTCCATTCAAGCTCCCGTCTCATAACTTGCTCTGAGCATGCGCGGGTTTAAAAACATAATTTTAAACGTCGTTTTGCCCACACACGATAACTTTTTGTGAAACGAAAGACCACATTCTGAAAAATGACATAAAAAATTAAAGCATGTTCGATTTTTTTTTTTACGTTTTTCAGAAGACATAAAAGACATAAAACAACGTTTTGCCCACACACGATCATTTTAATTGACGTTTTTTAAAACGTTGTTTCATTTCATCACAAAAAACGACCGTGTGTACGCGGAATTAGATTTATTGGACCAAGCCAGGTGAAACTATAAATTGGTAAAATAAACATTAGTCAGTACAATATTGCATATAAGAAAGAAACAATGCTCTATAACACAGAATGAGATAACTTAACAAGAACTCACTGTTTAAGCTTGCTAAGGGGTGATGGATAAAGATTGAAGAAACAGCCTTACTGTCTTGATGTACATTCCTAAAATGGTGTCTGACTCACTTCCTCTAGAGAATCTCACAGGATGCACTAGTTCCTAACAAATTTATTAACATATTCTAAAGAATTACAATATGTAACTGAAACAGCAGCTAAAGCTATACCAGAAAGAGACAGTAGGTGGCACGTACACTCTGCATATAACTAGCTTGGTGTACATCAAGTAAAATATCATGTTATTTCAAACACATAAATGCAGTAACTCAATAAAGGCCCAATAGGCAGAACACTTCCCGTCTGACGTCATGTGACTAACATCACTTCAGAAAGCATTAGAACAAGTTCAGCCACTGGTCTTAAGCATACTTTGGCCTCATTCTGCTGGAAGATCTTGACTTACACTTTACAGACATGCTTGTTCTCACTTGGCAGTACTCTGGTGACCAAACCTAAAGGCCACTCATTCCTTTGTATCTGACAATCTTTCATGAGCACAACATCACCAGGTTTAAGATTAGGTTTTTCAATGTGCCAATTTCTCCTGAAAGAACAGTAGAGATATATTCTTTCCTCCATCTACTCCAGAAGGTATTGGCAAGGGTTTGTACTAGTCTCCACTGATGTTTGTAAGGTCCTTTTCACAAAACTCTCCAGCTTGGAGTGCCAACAAGGCAAACCTTTTGAGTGAGGATCACTGGATCCTCAGGCCTTGTACACACAATGGGATTTATCCGCTGTAAACGGTCTCCGGACCGTTTACAGCGCATATTTACGCCGGGATGTTTTGATCCGATGGCTGTACACACCATCGGATCAAATTCCCCGCTGGCGGACAGCGCAGTGACGTTTACGCCGCCACGTCACCGCACCAGGAAGTAAACACTTCCACGCGCATGCGTCGGATCCATTCACAGGATACGACGCATGTGCGGGCAGATATGTCCGCTGGCTTGCCGTACTAACCAGTGGACATATCTGACGGGCAGCTATCCGGCGGAAAAATTTCAAAGCATGCTTTGAAATTTTTCCGCCGGAGGAATCCGGCCAGAACGGTCCGTTTGCCCCTACACACGAGCAGATTTTTCGGCTGAAATGGTCCGTCGGACCATGTTCAGCGGATTTATTCCCTCGTGTGTACAAGGCCTCAGAGTCACTTGAAATTGATGTCAATGGTCTGGCATTAATGATGGCTGTGACCTCTGCCTCAAAGGTCACCAGGCATTCATGTGTAAACCTTGCAGTTCCGACTTGCAAGAAGATGAAGTCCAGGATTCTGCGGGCTATGCCTGTCATCCTTTCCCAAACACCTCCCATGTAAAAAGAGTGAGGTGGGTTTAAAGTCCCTGCGCAGCCTTCCTTTCTCAAATATCTTTCTACACTGGGAGTGTACAAGTTGGAAGGAATTTGCAGTTCCTTTACTGCTCCTAAGTTAGAACCTCTGTCAGAGCAAATGAGCTTCACTGACAAATATACTGCATTAAACGTGCAGTAAAGTACTGTAATATACTACAGAAAACATGCACCAACGCATTGAAATATACTGCATTAAACGGGTGATAAGGCACTGAAGTATACTGCGTTAAACGTGTAGTAAAGCACTGTAATATACTGCGGCACATGTGCACCAACTCACTGAAATACACTGTTTTAACCACTTAAGGACCGCCGCATGTACATATAAGTCAGCAGAATCGTACCTGTACATGCCTGCCTTGACGTGGGTCGGGGGTCCGATCGGGACCCCCCAGGTATTTGCGGTGGTCCGGTTTGCTGTGGGAGCGATCCGGGATGAGGAGGCGGCTGTTCGTTTCTGGCCACCCCCTCGCGATCACCTTCCGCCTCTGCCTGTGTAATGTAAACACAGGCAGAGAAAGTGATGTCATCTCTCCTCCTGCCGGTCTTTTCGTCCGGCGAGAGGAGAGAAGACATCACAAGTAAGTTGCACCTAACAGTACACTGACACCAGTGACACATAGGCACACTAAACCCACCCAGTCACCCCCCGATCACCCTCCCCAGCCCCCTGTCACAGTGTCACAGTGTCATTTATTTTCTAATCACTGCATTAAGTGTCATTTGTGACAGAAAAAAGTGTTAGGGACATTAGTGTTAGGCCCCTTTAGGTTCAGGGAAGCCCCCTACCCCCCCTATAAAGGTTTAACCCGTTGATCACCCCCTAGTTAACCCTTTCATCCCCTATTGCCAGTCTCACTAAGCGATCGTTTTTCTGATCTCTGTATAAGGCCGCGTACACATGATCGGTCCAACCCGATGAGAATGGTCCGACGGACTGTTTTCATCGGTTCACCACTGAAGTGGCCTGATTGTCTGATGTGCGTACACACCATCAGTCCAAAATCCGATCGGGTCAGAACGCGGTGACGTAGAACACAACGACGTGCTGAAAAAACTAAGTTCAATGCTTCCAAGCATGCGTCGACTCGATTCTGAGCATGCGCGGGTTTTTGGTCCGATGCTTTTGCGTACTAACCATCGGTTTGGTCCGATGGTCAGGCGTCCATCGGTCCGATTTTAAAGCAAGTTTAAAAACTTTGGTCCGACGGACGACGGTCCGATGGGCCGTACACACGATCGGACAAAACCGATCGTGAGTACGCAGCCTTAGTGTCACTGGTGCCGCTAGGTAGCTAGTTATTTTTTAAAGGTTCGCCGCCAGGTTTTTATAGCGTTAGGTACCCCCATACATTTTCTAAATAAAGGTTTTAACCCCTGATTGCCCCTAGAGTTAACCCTTTCACCAGTGATCACCATATAAGTGTCACTGGAGACGCTGGTTAGTCAGTTAGTTATTTTGATATTTAGGTTCGCAGCCAGGTTTTTATAAAGCGTCAGGTACCCCCATATATTACCTAACAAAGGTTTTAATGAACTGATTGCCCCTTAGTTAACCCTTTCACCAGTGATCACCGTATAAGTGTTACGGTTGACGCTGGTTAGTTAGTTTGCTGTTTATAGCATCAGGGCATCCGCCGTATATAACCCAATAAAGGTTTAACCCCCTGATCGCCCGGCGGGTGATATCAATTAAATGTTAGCGTCAGTCAGAGTCTGCGTCACCCTGTGTCGCCCCAGGTTAGTGCCAGTAATGCTTACATCCACGCGCAAAGCATACACCCCCCTTAGTGGTATAGTATCTAAACTGATCGATACCTGATCTGATCAGATCTATACTAGTGTACCCAGCAGTTTAGGGTACCAAAAAAAAAGCATTGTTAGCGGCATCAGTCCAGATACCCACTAGCACCTGCGTTTTGCCCCTCCGCCCAGCCCAGCCCAACCCACCCAAGTGCAGTATCGATCGATCACTGTCACTTACAAAACACAACACACATAACTGCAGCGTTTGCAGAGACAGGCCTGATCCCTTTGATCGCTAAGCGTTTTCTAAGTAAAAAAAAAAAAAATAGTTGTTGTTTTATTGTTCTCTCCCTCTCTATTCTCTCTCTATTGTTCTGCTCTTTTTTACTGTATTCTATTCTGCAAAGTTTTATTGTTATTATGTTTTTTCATGCTTTCTTTTCAGGTATGTAATTTACTTTAATGTTTTCAGGTACGCCATTCAGCTGTTGCGCAGACTTATTTATCTTGACAGCAACAGCGTTTGCTCCCACGATATATAAAGCTGTGACTTCAGTGCTGTAGGAGCATGGGGGCATTAGGGGCGGAGGAGCGATTTTGCTCCTAATGCTGCGTACATACGGTTGATATTCCTACGGAGGCTTGCCTGTGGAAAAGTCCGACCGTGTGTACGCGGCATTACTTTTTTGCGGGAGGATGCTCCCATGCTTCGGCATATATATATTTTAGGCACAGGTTGCGTTAAAAAATGTTTTATTTTTTACTATGTTTTTTTTTGGTATTTGCTTTTCAGGTATGGTATGGTCTTACTGATATACAGTACTGTAATGTTACATGTTTTAATGTTAACCATCATTTGCTTAGAAGGTACGCCATTCAGTTGCGTTTGCTCCCACGATATATAAAGCCATGACTCCAAGGCTGTAGGAGCATATATGCCGAAGCATGGGGGCATTAGGGGTGGAGGAGCGATTTTGCTCCTAATGCCGCGTACATACGGTTGACATTCCTACGGAGGCTTTCCCGTGGAAAAGTCTGACCGTGTGTACGCGGCATAACTTTGTATACCACATACATATGGTCAAAATTCCAACGGAGGCTTGCCCGTGGAAAAGTCAGACCGTGTGTATGCGGCATAACTTTTTTGCGGGAGGATGCCCTCATGCTTCGGCATATATGAATTGTGCATGTATGCCCATCATTAGAAGTGGGTGTATGAAGGGAGGTATTCTAATGGTGGGCATACCCACCGATCAATTTTTTTTGTTCAGCCAAAAGGCTGCATGAAAAAAAAAATTACAATACATGTCCAACAAGAACCATTAACGTACAATTAATGGTTATACCAGAATTCTGCCTGCAGGTTTAGGTATCATCTTGGTATCATTTTTTTCAGCCAGCGGTCGGCTTTTATGTAAAATCAGTCCTAGTAGCTAATTGGCCTCTAGACTGCTTTTACATTTAGTGGGAGGGAATGGGGAATTGGGAAAGCATTTTATCACACCGATCTTGGTGTGGTCAGATGCTTTGAGGGCAGAGGAAAGATCTAGGGTCTAATAGACCCCATTAAAAAAAAAAAAAAGAGTACCTGTCACTAACTATTGCTATCATAAGGGATATTTACATTCCCTGAGATAACAATAAAAATGGTAAAAAATGAATGAAAAAAAAAAAAGCTAAAAAAAAAAATGCGAATGCAAGCGTCGGTCTGGAGTCATATGTAAACAGCAATTGTACCATGCATGTGAGGTATTAACGCGAAGGGCAGATCGAGGGCAGTACACCTCCTCTGTAAATCTAATGTGGTAACCTGTAAAGGCTTTTAAAGACTTTTAAAAATGTATGTAGTTTATCGCCACTGCGCGTTTGTGCGCAGTTTTAAAGTATGTCGTTTTTGGTATCCATGTACTTGGCCTAAGATAATCTTTTCTATTTCATCAATAATTTGGGCAATATAGTGTGTTTTAGTGCTTTAAAATAAAAAAAGGTGTATTTTTTCCGCAAAAAATGCGTTTGAAAAATCGCTGCGCAAATACCGCGTGGAAAAAAAATGCAACACCCACCATTTTAATCTGTAGGGCCTTTGCTTTAAAAAATATATATAATGTTTTGGGGTTCAACTTAACTTTCTTGCAAAAAAAAATATGTTTTATGGTGGGGTGTTACTTTAAAGTTAGTGGGGAATGGGAGAGTTAAGTTGCTCCCACTCACAAATTGGTTAAGTTTAGGCTGCTGTCAGTTCATAACTGCTTTCTAGGCCAGTCTGCATGCTAGGGGAGGTGTTTTTACCCCTGGGTGACAGTTGGCACTGGGAGGGGTTCTGACAGACCCACTTTCTCCCAGCAGCCAATCAGAGGAGGATTTTCCCTCTAGACATGCTGGCGGTAGAGTATATCTGTGGCAAACGCCTGAGAGAAGCTTGCAACGTTCTACGCGGGGCCCACGATCCAGGTGCGGCATCCACCTTCAGGGTGCGCGCATCCATGTGCCCGCCAACGAGGCCTGCCTGGCCGAAGCTACGCACCAAGCGAAGCTTCACCCTGACATCAAAAGGGGCCCCAGCGGCTTGCTGGGTCCCAGATCCTAAGCTGGGAGCTGTACGGTGAGGGATTGGCGCGGGAGACCCAAAGGCAGAGGTTGTCCGCGAGGCCTAGGCGAACCACCGGGGATCCGGTCATGACTACATGACAGGTACACTTCAACTGTCCTCTGATGACTCTAGAGAAGTGACTTACTGGGAGGATCCATTAGTTCTACCCCTTTGAAAAGTATGGAAATTCCTCAGGCCTGTGGCAGAGGCCCTAATTCCTCCCAGTGACTATTGCAAGTGACCTTTCGGCTGCCAGGCCCAAGTTTAACGCCTGTCCGGGGCACTTTACCCACTTCGGCGGGAGTGGCGACGATTAAGTGTGAATTTACTGAGAGCAGGCTTGCTCTCTATAGTGTCCAGGGCCTGATACTGCAGTTTTTTTCCACTCATCAACCTTTCTCTATAGTGTGCCATGTTGATGTTGGGCAGGTTGGGCCTTGGAATAAAACTTTGAAAACGCACTCTGATGTCTGGACACTCCCTTTATTCACTTTCCACAAGTATTCACCCCTAGAAAAGTGTAATTGGTAACTTAATACGCCGACCCCGAAATCAACCAGCGGCTCCTTCGGGGGTGAACGCTACATATGTAAACAAACAAACAGTGTCAGAAAGGGCTTTGTCTTCAAGTGGTTAGAAGAGTGGGTAATGTATGACATAAGTTTCTAAATGTTGTGCATAAAATGCCAGGACAATTCAAAACCCAAATGACCCCATTTTGGAATGTAGACACCCCAAGCTATTTGCTGAGAGGCATGTCGAGTCCATGGAATATTTAATATTTTGACACAAGTTGTGAGAAAAATATATATTTTTTTTTTGCGGCAAAGTTGTCACTAAATGATATATTGCTCAAACATGCCATGGGCATATGTGGAATTACACCCCAAAATACATTCTGCTGCTTCTCCTGAGTACGGGGATACCACATGTGTGAGACTTTTTGGGAGCCTAGCCGCGTACGTGACCCCAAAAACCAATCACTGCCTTCAGGCTTTCTAAGGGTGTAAATTTTTGATTTCACTCCTCACTACCTATCACAGTTTTGAAGGCCATAAAATGGCAAAATAGCACAACCCCCCCCCCCCCCAAATGACCCCATTTTGGAAAGTAGACACCCCAAGCTATTTGCTGAGAGGCATGTCGAGTCCATGGAATATTTTATATTTTGACACAAGTTGCGGGAATATGACAAACTGATTTTTTTTTGCACAAAGTTGTCACTAAATGATATATTTCTCACACATGCCATGGTTATATGTGTAATTGCACCCCAAAATACATTCTGCTGCTTCTCCTGAGTACGGGGATACCACATGTGTGGGACTTTTTGTGAGCCTAGCCGCATAAGGGGCCCCGAAAACCAAGCACCGCCTTCTAAATTTCTAAGGGCATACATTTTTGATTTCACTCCTCACTACCTATCACAGTTTTGAAGGCCATAAAATGCCAAGATGGCACACAACCCCCCCAAATGACCCAATTTTGGAAAGTAGACACCCCAAGCTATTTGCCGAGAGGTATAATGAGTATTTTTCAGATCTCACTTTTTGTCACAAAGTTTTGAAAATGTAAAAAAGAAAAAAAAACATATTTTCTTTCTTCATTTTCAAAAACAAATGAGAGCTGTAAAATACTCACTATGTCTTCTTTCCAAAATGGGGTCATTTGGAGGGGGGGGGGGGGTTATGCTATTTTGGCATTTTATGGCCTTCCAAACTGTGATAAGTAGTGGGGAGTGAAATCAAAAATGTATGCCCTTATAAATCTTGAAGGCAGTGCTTGGTTTTTGGGGTCCCATACGTAGCTAGGCTCCCAACAAGTCCCACACATGTGGTATCCCCGTACTCAGGAGAAGCAGCATAATGTATTTTGGGGTGCAATTCCACATATAACCATGGCATGTCTGAGCAATATATTATTTAGTGACAACTTTGTGCAAGAAAAAATCAGTTTGTAATTTTCCCGCAACTTGTGTCAAAATATAAAATATTCCATGGACTCGACATGCCTCTCAGCAAATAGCTTGGGGTGTCTACTTTCCAAAATGGGGTCATTTGGGGGGTTTTTGTGCTATTTTGGCATTTTATGGCCTTCGAAACTGTGATAGGTATTGAGGAGTGAAATCAAAAATTTGAACCCTTAGAAATGCTGAAGGTGGTGCTTGGTTTTTGGGGCCTCATACGCGGCTAGGCTCCCAAAAAGTCCCAAACAGGAGAAGTCATTATTCAATCAATTGGGACAAAAAAAAAATATTCAATGGACTCAACATGCCTCTCAGCAGTTCCCTTGGGGTGTCTACTTTCCAAAATGGGGTCATTGGGGGGGGGGGGGTTGTACTGCCCTGCCATTTTAGCACCTCAAGAAATGAGATAGGCAATCATAAATTAAAAGCTGTGTAAATTCCAGAAATGTACCCTAGTTTGTAGATGCTATAACTTTTGCGAAAACCAATAAATATACGCTTATTGCGATTTTTTTTTACTAAAGACATGTGGCTGAATACATTTTGGCCTAAATGTTTGACTAAAATGTAGTTTATTTGATTTTTCTTATAACAAAAAGTAGAAAATATCATTTTTTTTTCAAATTTTCGGTCTTTTTCCATTTATATCGCAAAAAATAAAAATCGCAGAGGCAAGCAAATACCTTCAAAAGAAAGCTCTATTTGTGGGAAGAAAAGGACGCAAATTTTGTTTCGATACAACATTGCATGACCGCACAATTACCAGTTAAAGCAGCGCAGTGTTAAATTGTAAAAATTAATCGTGCTCTAATGCACTCAAATATACTGCAGTAAACCTGTAACGTTTTACCCCGTCCGACCGGAAATCTGTGTTATCCAGCGTTTTGATATTTTATGCTTGTAATGCCGCGTACACACGATCACTTTTTGTGATGAAAAAAAAACGACGTTTTATGTGACGAAACAAAACAACATTTTTCAAACTTCATTTTCCAAAATGACATTGCATACACACCATCGTTTTTCCAAAAAGCTCTAGCAAAGCGTGGTGATGTACACCACGTTCGACGGCACTCTGTTCCATTGAAGCTCCGTCTCATAACTTGCTTCTGAGCATGCGCGGGTTTAAAAACGTCATTTTAAACGTTGTTTTGCCCACACGCGATCACTTTTTATGACACAAAAAATGACATTTTGAAAAACGACACAAAAAATTCAAGCATGTTCGAATTTTTTTTTGGTCGTTTTTTTTAAGACATAAAACAATGTTTTGCCCACACACGATCATTTTAAATGACGTTTTTTAAACCGTCGTTTTTTTTCATCACAAAAAGTGATCGTGTGTACGCGGCATAAGCCTTTTTAGTCTTTAATAAATTGCCCCCTGTTTTGATATACTTCACGGTGGAAGCCTCCATGTTTGTGTCTTTCTCTGGTTAATGCCTGCACTTCACGGTGAGCCTCCATCTTGTTAAAGACCAGGATCTACAATACAGCTCCTAGGACGCCACTGTTTGCATCCATCTGGTTTGAAGCTATTACAGGCGATGAGAGGGAGGTAAGCGCTCTGTGAAGTGTGTGATATTCTTTTTGATATTGGGTGCTTATTTATTTAATTTTTTCACTTTCACGCATTGTCAAGGAGACCCCAAGTCAGCAGGTAACCTGCTGGAACTCGTTACATAGTTAGTCAGGTTGAAAAAAGACACATAGGGCCTGATTCAGGTACATGGGCGCTTCTTTACTTTGGAGTAACGTTTCTCATTTACGTTACTCTGCCGACACTTTCGGCGCAAGTACTGTTATTCACATAGCAGTTGCGCGTAAACTTGCGCCAGAGTAACGATAATGCGCTGGCGTAACCCGACGCAAGTGGAAGTGGGTGTGATCATATGTAAATGATGGGCGGAGCCCTGCGCAGAGGCTTACGTTCAGCGCATCATCCACGGAGCATGCGCAGTAAGTGAGGCTTCACTCGGCCCCCTTGTGCGCATGCTCACAACTTCCGTCGGCAACACATCACGGGAAACTTCAGCGCAATGCGTTCCGTTGGGCATTTAAATGCGCCCGTAGATGCGCCATTCCGGCACTAAAGTATATCCTGTTCCCCCTCCTCGCAGTGAAGTTACTTTTGTTCTGAGTAGGCTGCTCCCGTTCCCCGCAAACACACAGGAGAAAGCTGAACTCTAAAGGCCAGGAGCTGTCAGCCGTCATCTCGGCTATGGAGACCTATGATGTCTTCCTCCATGGCTGTAAAAGTTGACAGACAAGCATGGACAGAGGTGTTGTCCTGCAAGTGGGGGTGCTCAGCTAGCTCTTATCGTCGGTAACGCTGCTGTAGCTGCTCTCCTGCTGACCTGTGGCCGTCTGGAGTAAAGATAAAGCAGCTATTTGTAGAAATAACTTTGCGCCGGACGGACGAGATACGCGCGGCGCATGTAGCCAGCGTATGGTGCTAATCCGTTCGCGAATCGGGAATTCTCCCAGCGCAAGTCTTGCTGAATCGGCCTTGCTGGACTCTGGAAGTCTAGTTACTTTGGTTTACAGCTGGGATGGTTGAAACTGTGAATTTTCATGCTAAAAAAGTTGCTGTGATCTGTGTACATGGGGATACCCAGGAGTATCCTATAGCCACTGTTTAGTTTAAAACTGGCTTAGGTACAGTGTCCCATCCGGTTTGACTTGTGCCCCACTTGGTGCATGAGGCCATCGTTGGTAGAAACTTCCCTAAGTTTTGGGAACTGTGGAATCGTCCCGACTCAGTCGCAGTACCTGACTCAGTCGCAGAGTCAAAACCCCTGGCTACTACTAATATTGTGGGTTCAGGGGACTGCTCTCAAGGCTCTCTGGGTTATTCTTTCTCAGTTATGGCAGAAGAGCTGGGGGAGCCTCAGGAAGTCCCCACAACCAGTAGAGCTGGACAGCAATCTTCTGAATCTGAGCCTACATCGGAGTTTGCTGACCTTAATGTGCACAAGGAAAATTTTGGTACTGAGCAGAGAAAATACCCTAACCTTGCCAGGGCCTGGGAAAATGTAATGGTGATTAACCACTTCAGCCCCGGACCATATTGCTGTCCAAAGACCAGAGCACTTTTTGAGATTCGGCGCTGCGTCGCTTTAACTGACAATTGCGCGGTCGTGCGACATGGCTCCCAAACAAAATTGGCGTCCTTTTTTTCCCACAAATAGAGCTTTCTTTTGGTGGTATTTGATCATCTCTGCGGTTTTTATTTTTTGCGCTATAAACAAAAACAGAGCGACTATTTTGAAAAAAATGCAATATTTTTTACATTTTTCTATAATAAATATCCCCAAAAATATATTAAAAAAAAAAAATTTTCCCTCAGTTTAGGCCGATACGTATTCTTCTACATATTTTTCGTAAAAAAAAATCGCAATTAGCGTTTATTGATTGGTTTGCGCAAAAGTTATAGCGTTTACAAAATAGGGGGTAGTTTTATGGCATTTTTATTATTATTTTTTTTTTACTAGTAATGGCGGCGATCAGCGTTTTTTTTCGGTACTGCGATATTATGGCGGGCACTTTGGACACTTTTGACACATTTTTGGGACCATTGGCATTTTTTTAGCGATCAATGCTATAAAAATGCATTGGATTACTATAAAAATGCCATTGGCAGTGAAGGGGTTAACACTAGGGGGCAGGGAAGGGGTTAAGTGTGTTCCTAGTGTGTTCTAACTGTATGGGGGGGGGTGGACTCACTAGGGGAATCACTGATCTTCTGTTCATACATTGTATGAACAGAAAATCAGCGTTTCCCCCGCTGACAGGAACGAGCGCTGTGTGTTTTCACACACAGCTCCCGTTCCCCGCTCTGTAACGAGCGATCGCGTGTGCCCGGCGGCGATCGCGCCCGCCAGGCACACGCACGGGACTCGGGGGCGAGCGGGGGGCGCACGCGCGGGCCGCCGGCGGCGCGCACGCGCCCCCTAGTGGCCGCGAAAGGCGCGACGTAGAGCTACGGGCTCTCGCGCACCCGTGCCGACCTGCCGCCGTATTACTGCGGCGGCTGGTCGGCAAGCGGTTAATGATGTACCTGTCGAACCAGGGGACATACCCTGTTTTCCTTATTTCTGCAGCAATAAGGATTTATTGTATTGTGTATGAAAAATGAATGATGAAATGGTTGAACAGTTGGTGGTCCCTAAGCCATACAGACGGGTGGTGTTGGAACTTGCCCATGGGCACTTGCTAGGAGGCCATTTAGGGGTTGAGAAAACCACGGAAAGGGTGTTTACTGCCCTGGGATACAGAAAAATATTAAGAATTATTGTTAATCCTGTCCTGTGTGTCAGATATTAGCCCCACTTCCAAAGTCCTTTAGTGCCCTTAGCCATTATTGAAGTTCCCTTTGAAAGGATTGCCATGGACCTTGTGGGTCCGCTCCCCAAATCTGCCCACGGTCATCAGCATGTCCTCGTGATCATGAATTACGTTATCCGTTACCCCGAGGCCGTTTCCGTACGCACCGCGTCTTCTAAAAACATTGCCAAAAAGCTGTTTATGGTGTTCAGTTGGGTTGGCGTCCCTAAAGAAGTACTTACAGACCAGGGTACCCCATTTATGTTACGAATAACTAGGGAGTTGTGCAAGTTATTTAAGGTGACGCAGTTACGAACCTCGGTGTATCATCCTCAAATGAATGGCTTGGTCCAACGCTTCAATAAGACATTAAAGAGTATGTTAAAAAAGGTTGTTGACAAGGATGGGAAAAACTGGGACTTCCTGATACCATACTTGATGTTCGCCATCAGGGAGGTTCCCCAGTCCTCTACGGGGTACTCTCCATTTGAGCTGCTTTATGGGAGACACCCTTAGGGACTCTTGGACATAGCCAAGGAAACTTGAGAGGGGGAGCAGACACCAAACAAAAGTGTCATTGAGCATATCGCTTAAATGCAGGACAGGATTGCAGCAATCATGCCAGTGATAAAAGAACACTTACTGCAGGCCCAAGCAGCCCACCAGACAATATACAACAGGGGGGCCCATCTCTGTTTTCTCACCTGGTGACGGGGTCCTCGTGTTAGTTCCCACTTTTGAGAGCAAGTTCCTGGCTAAGTGGCAGGGTCCCTTTGAAGTAATTGAAAGAGTTGGGGAGGTCAATTACAAGGTGTATCAACCAGGTAAAAGAAAGCCCAAACAGTTTTACCACATAAACATGTTAAAGCCCTGGAAGAATAGACTGGCATTAACTGTGAGGTCCTTCCCTGTAACGCCTAAGGGTACCGAGTCCCCTCTGATCCCTGAGGTCACAATTCCAGATACCCTGTCATATTCCCAAAAACAGGAAGCTAGAGAGTTCCTGATAAGGAATAGAGAGAAATTTGCCTGGCAAGACTTCAGCAGTTCAGCATGATATGGTTACTGAACCTATAGAGTATGTGTAAAGCTCAAACCATTCCGAATTCCTGAAGCTAGAAGAAATGACATCAGTGATGAAGTTAAAAGGATGTTGGAGCTAGATGTTATTGAGGAATCCAATAGTGACTGGTCTAGCCCCATTGTATTAGTCCCAAAACCAGATGGCACTTGGAGGTTTTGTAACGACTTCAGAAAGCTCAATGCAGTAACAAAGTTTGACACATACCCATTGCCCAAGGTAGACGAACTTATAGACCGACATGGCAAGGCCCGTTATCTGACCACTTTGTACTTGACCAAAGGATATTGGCAAATACCCCTGACTGCCAGTGCCAAAGAAAAGACTGTTTGTGACCCCAGAGGGTTAATTTCAGTATAAGAAAATGCCTTTTGGGTTGCAAAATGCCCCTGCAACATTTCAGTGGACCATGGACAGGACCCTAAGGCGGCGTACACACGAGGGGATATATCCGCTGAAAACGGTCCGATGGACCGTTTCAGCAGACATCTCCGCTCGTGTGTATGGGCTAGCGGACAGATTTGTCCACCCGACAGATTTCAAAGCATGCTTTGAAATCTATCCGGTGGGGATCTGTCCGCCCGACATGTCTGCTGGTTAGTACACTTACCAGCAGACATGTCGGCCCCCACCGCCGCCGCGCCGCTGCCGAATGGATTCGGCGCAAGCGCGGAAGTGTTTTACTTCCTGGTGCGGTGACGTTGCGGTGACGCGGCGGCGTCAACGTCACCGCCACGTCACCGCGCCTTCCGGCGGCGGGGAATTTGATCCGATGGTGTGTACACGCCATCGGATCAAACTCCCGATCGGACATATCCGATGGAAATGGTCCGCGGACCGTTTTCATCGGATATATCCGATCGTGTGTACGCCGCCTAAGACCTCACCGACAGTATGCTGCAGCCTATCTGGATGACATAGTGGTGCATAGCACTGACTGGGAGTCTCACTTGCCGCGTGTCCAAGCTGTCCTTGATTCCCTCTTCAAGGAAAGTTTTACTGCAAATCCGAAAAAATGTGCCATTGGTTTGGAGGAAGCCAAGTATTTGGGCTATACTGTTGGCCGTGGAGTTATTAAATCCCAAGTGAATAAAATAGAAGCCATCCAGGAGTGGCCACATCCTGCAAACAAGAAGCAGGTCAGGGACTTTATTGGGATTGCAGGGTATTATAGAAGGTTTATTCCAAATTTTGCAACTATAGCTGCCCCACTGACAGACCCTACAAAAGGGAAAGACTCCGCAATGGTGAAATGGTCCCCAGTAGCAGAAGAATCTTTCCAAGTCCTGAAGAAAGCTCTTTATGCACAGCCAGTGCTATACTCCCCTGATTTCTCCAAATACTTTTTGGTTTAGACAGATGCCTCTGATGTAGTTATTGGGGCAGTATTGCCACAGGTACACACTGGGGAAGAACACCCTGTGGTGTACCTAAGCAGAAAGCATGAGATCATGAGAAAAAGTATGCAGTCATTGAAAAACAATGCTTAGCCATAAAGTGGGCTGTGGATGCGCTAAGATAATATTTGTTAGGGTGCTAGTTTGAGTTAAAAACTGACCATGCTCCCCTGAATTGGATGGCCCAAAAGAAGGAGACTAATAGACGGGTGAACCATTGGTTTTTGGCTCTACAGTTTTTGGCTCTTAGCACCCTTGAAGCGACACTATCCCCTTATAGTAAGCTACCTCTATATATAAAATTGCAAACATTACTTGAAAATAATCTTTTATCCTTTAATAAGAATATCCTACAGGACAAGGAAACCAAATTCTGGCGTGACAAAACTGCCTTTTCCGAAGGAAGAGCCTACAGATGGAATACCAACTCTGTCTTAACACAACACAATAAGGTCCCACGTGAGTAAAAACAAGGATTTAATCCTAGGGACAAGGAAACCAAATTCTGGCGTGACAAAACTGCCTTTTCCGAAGGAAGAGCCTACAGATGGAATACCAACTCTGTCTTAACACAACACAATAAGGTCCCACGTGAGTACAAACAAGGATTTAATCCTAGGGATAAGACTCTCAATATATTTCCTTCCTCCTCAACAGGACGGGACACACACCCCGCCCAAAGAGGTCAGGGAAAATCCAAACGGAATCGTAACAACAGAGGTTCCGTTGAACAGGACTCCAAAAAACGCACAGTCAATGGTGAAATTATTGACGATGATGACACTGGGATGCGCACCAATACCCTGTCCACCTCAGATGATGCCAATATCAACTAAGGTAATGTGGGCCCTACTGACACACAGAGCAGTATGACTAAACTGCCATGTGCCCCTGAGTCTGCCCCATATAAAACTTTAAACCCCATCAGGGGTCCCGACTCCCCTCTACCAAAAAGGACGGGAAAGGGCCTGGATCCTTTCGTGATTCGGCTCCCGACCGGCAACTAAGCGTCATTAACCTTTCGGCCCACCACCTTACTCCTGACGAGGTCTCGGTTCTGTCGCGCGGACTCACCTTCTGCCCTGAACGCAATTTTGATTTATTTGAAACTATTACAGACCTTCATTTATTTGCACGTAAATTGATCCTAAAATGCCTATACTCCCAACAAACCAATATTGATACTACCGACTGGTCAGGTCTCAGCATGAGGGAATTTAAAGCTTTAAGGGATCTTACCCTCTTACATCAAGAAAGTAATACTTTAGATCTAATTGATCTTATAGATCTTGACACTCTCCTTGAGGAACCTCTTAAAACCACTGATGATTCTATTTACATGTTTAAACTACCCTCAAAAAGATTTCCCCCGCTTGGGACCAATCCCAGCGTATCGATATTCGTACGACAAACTATGCGTGATCTTATCAAACTGACCACTCGTCAAAAACATCCTGGTAATCTAAGTCGTAAGGAAAGTGAGGCTTTGACCTCTTTATGTAAAAACAAACAGATTATCATCAAACAGTCTGACAAGGGGGGCAACGTTGTCCTAATGGACGACCAAACCTACCTTATTATGTGTCAGAACATTTTAAACAACCATGAATGGTATCAGAAATTACCCTTTCACTGTATTTCTTAATTCTACACCGATTTTTACACCTTTATCGATCGGGCACACATTGAAGGCGTTATTCCAACTGACCTCCGAGACTTTGTCAGGACTAAACACCCCAAAATAGCAACTTTTTACAGCTTGCCCAAAATCCACAAAAACAAGATACCCGTTCCCGGACGGCCTATCGTATCTGGAAATGGGTCAATCACTGAAAATCTTAGCCAAGTAATTGACGCTTATCTACAGCCCCTTGTAGTGTCCCTCCCGTCTTTCACCAAAGACACCATCCATTTTTTACAGACTATTGAGGATTTAACTTTTTCGGATGATGTCATCCTTGTCACAATTGATGTAGAGGCACTTTATAGCAGCAACCCCCATGCTTTGGGTCTTGCCGCCATTGAGCAGGCACTCAAACGTGGTCGACACTATGATTCTAAATTAAATGATTTTTTGATTGGTGGCTTGGACTACATATTGCATCACAATTTTTTTCTGTTTGACCGCTCCTATTACCTCCAGGTGCAGGGCGATGCGATGGGGACTTGTTGTGCCCCATCGTACGCAAACCTGTACCTGGGGGAGTGGGAGCGGTCCCTCCCAGACAACGAGGATCTTGTCGAGTACCTTCGCCACATCAAAGTGTGGCGTCGGTACATCGACGACGTCTTCGTCGTCTGGGACGGTTCAGAGGTAGACCTTTTGACCTTTTTTGACGCACTCAATGTCAATGATCGCAATCTAACTTTCACCATGACTCACGATAGAAAGACTGCAACGTTCCTTGACGTGCAGCTATTTATTGACACCAATGGAAGTCTTTGCAGCACTCTGTATCGCAAGAGTACATCAGGTAATACTATCTTACACTTTGACAGTCATCACCCTACCCCACTCAAAAATTCCATTCCTTATGGGCAATACCTGCGCCTAAGGCGTAATTGCTCAACTGATGAGCTCTTTAGGGAGGAGGCAGGTAAACTTCAGAATAGGTTATTGGCTAGGGGCTATAGCAGGTCCTGCCTACGCAGGGCCTTCAATAGAACCCTTATCCAATCTAGACACGATCTCCTTTGTAAAAAGAAGAATGTCACGAATCCTAAATCCCCAACCACAAGATTGATTGTTCGCTACTCCTTGCAACACGAGGCCATCAACAAAATAGTACAAAATCATTGGACTATTCTTACCGACGACCCCAAAATTCATCCCTTTGTTTTAGATCACCCTTCGATTGTTCATAAACAAGCAATGTCACTTAGGGACCTCCTGGTGTCAAGCGAATATAGAGCAGTTTCTTCCACCAATCATGGTGGTCGACCGTTGGGCACATTTCAATGTGGACATTGCTCCATGTGTTCCCTTATGAGGCGAGACAAGACTTTCTGTCTCCCGAATGGTGAGACTTTCAAACCTACTTATTTTGCTAATTGTCGCACACGTGGCGTGGTGTACTTCATGGAGTGCGAATGCGGAGCCTATTACATAGGCAAAACTAAACAAGAACTATGGAAACGCATATACAAACATAAATACAGTATGGACATTGGGAACATTTACCTGCCCATTGGCAGACATGTTGCCCTGACCCATGACTACCATGTTCCTTGTGTCTCATTTGCCGTCCTCGATCGGGTAACTATTCCTGATCGAGGAGGCGACTGGAACAAGATCCTTCTACAAAAAGAACAGAAGTGGATATTCAGACTTGGGGCTACCAGACCCCCAGGCCTGAATGATTCTATATCTTTTGCGCCCTTTCTTAAGGGCTTTGTTTCAGGGAAAAACCAGTAATTCGCCTTTTTTTCTCACTCCCAGTCACCACGCCCGTGTATTCAGCCACCCATTGCAACAATCAATTCAATTAATCCAACTGTTTCTTCTCTCCCCTCCCACCCCTCTACGGGGACTTGAACTGTTGCCTGGCTATATTGCAGGTCCTAGGGATTCCTATTTTTTAAAGTACTACTACACATTTTATATGTCTCTTTTTTTTGAATATTTTGATAAATATATTCTCTCCATTAGAACTGTAATCTTTTGTTTCATTTGTTGGTAGCTGGTACCCTTTATATGTATAGGAGCTCTGGTCACAATACTAATTTGGACTAAATTGTTTACTTTTATACTACTGTTGTACCTTATTATGGTCTAACCAATTAATTTTTGATAAATGTCTGTATTTTGCAGTTCTGCATTATGGTCCCGGTCTTCTGGTTTCCATCCACTGGGGGGCGTCTGTTAGCGGCGGCCTTTCAGTGGGGAGGGGGAGACACCTAGAGTGCTCTCTTTATTCCCCACTGGGGGGCAGGCTGGTCCCGTCCTATGTGGGGATTCCCTCCTCACTGACGGCGTCTGTGGCCATTTCACTGGTGCGACTTGGAATGTACGGCGATTGCCGAGGATCTCCTCCACTGACGCCGGGGGACCCACGAATGCAGGGCTTTTGCGGGGCCCAATTCCCCAGCCACTTACCTTACACCTGCTGGGCACTGGGGGTGGGGGGAGTGTGACGGGGGCGGGGCATCGTCTGGGGTCTGCACTCATCCAGCAATCACCCTAAGTGGAGACAGGTGGCATGCATCTATTAAACTGCATCACAGGTAATATTCCTGGCAGACTGACTTCCCCTCACATAGGCAGGAGCTACCTTTCATCTACTGGGTAAGACCACTCACAATTCTTAAGCCTTACATTTCTTTTGGCTTTTTTACTCTCTTTATTCATTTATAATTGCCCACCATTTTTTCCTCTTTACAGATTGAGGCGTTATCTTTCTACCACTGGGATCTGTTTATCCCTCTACATTATACCTATCTCAGGTATTCATCTGTACTCACTCTCACTTATCCATTCATTATTCCCCAACACATCTCCTATTACCCACACATCTTTTCACTTGACTATTTCTTTCACTTCCCTACACACTTTCTCAGCATTATGCTTCCCTATTGCACTTTTCACTCACGTTCTCTCTTTTATTTCACCATGCCTTTCACTTTTTTTATATATCTCACTCATTTCAACCTATGTTCATCCATATTATTCACCTTTCACCCCAACATTGCCCATTCCTTGTATACTATTTTTCGTACACTATTATATTACCATTTTCCTGCTCTTTGGTGAGACTGGGGACTTCATTTGCATGAAATTGATTTCTCAATATACTTATATTTTGCTACATTAGGATAACTGACTAACTTATACTCATATATATCTTTTACTAGGTGTTCCGCTGGACTTGGTATCTGTGCCTGCTCATCCCAGGGAGCTTTTGTACCTGCTACCTATCCCCCAGGTTACAACTGTAATATACTGCAGTAACACACTGCAATGTATTGCATTAAATGCACTGAAATATAGTACGTTTAACGTGCAGTAATACATTGAAATATACATTGTTAAATGTGCAGTAACGCACTGGAATATACTGCCATAAACTCGCACCAACTCACGGAAATAACACATTGCAATATACCGCAATAAACCTGCAATAACACACTGAAATATATTGCATTAAACGTGCAGCAACACACTGAAATATACTGCAATAAACATGCACTAATGCACTAAAATATACTGTGGTAAACCTACAATAATGCACTGAAATATACTGCATTAAATGTGCTGTTACGCGCTGAAATATACTGCATTAAACATGTAATAACGCACTGCAATATACTGCGTTAAATGTGCACTAACACACTGCAATACATACAGACAATACAATGCAATACAAACCTGCAATAACTCTCTAAATTATACTGCCGTAAACCTGTAATAACACATTGAAATTTACTGCATTAAACGCACAGTAACACACTGCAATATACTGTGGTAAAACCTGCAATAACACACTGAAATATACTGCATTAGACTGCTTTAATGCACTGAATTATATTGCGGTAAACCTGCAATAATGCACTGAAATATACTATGTTAAACGTGACTAATGCATGGCAATATACTGCAGTATACCTGCAATAACTCACTAAAATATACTGCATTAAACGTACAGAAACTCACTAAAACATACTGCGTTAAACGTACAGTAACACACTGCAATGAACTACAGTAAACGTACAGTAACACACTGCAATGTACTACAGTAAACGTGCACCAACACACTGAAATATACTGCGCTTAATGTGCACTAACGCACTGCATCATACTGAAGTAAACATGCAAGAACACGCTGAATGAAATACACTGCTTTAAACGCTCAGTAATGCACTGAAATATACTGCATTAAAAGCTCATGACTGGTGCACTGCTAGAGTCCCAGCTCTTATCACTTTTACCCAACACCTTATTAAAACTACACTTACCCTAAAATTAAAGATGTGACACCTTCTGGATTAATTGGCCAGTAAAGGCCCATTTATTAAACCAAAAGGTAACAAAAACCATTATAAAAATGTAACCATTTTTAATAAATATATATATAGTTCTTTAAATAAATATATATATTTAACATAATAACTTTTTCTATAAACCAAATTAACTTTAAGTATTGTGTACTGTGTTCCCGAGAGCAGGTAACAAAAATGCTATGCCATGGGCTGACCCCATCACCGAAGCTTTCTGGCCTCCAGCCGTGGTTCCTGCCAGCTCTGAGACTTTGTTTGTTCCTTCAATGTTCAGCCCGATTGGCAATAGCCCCATTAATAAGGTAGGGAAGGTGCCTATCCCCAGACAGGCCCCAAACCCTACCACCATCTTTTGATATATACCACCAATATATACCAGCACCAACCAACCCTCAGGAACCCCGTACCCCTGCCACAGGAGCCCACCAGTGACCCCTTACGCGTGGGCGACCCGCCACAGCCTTAAGGCCCGCTGCAAACCGTCCTGGAGCCCCAGGACCCACATGTCGATCCCAACCGGGTACAAATGAACCCCGTCACCCCTCAGGAAAAGACCAAAGTCCCCTTCAAGTTCGCAATGGCGAACAACTAAACCTCCATGACGAACCACTGCCTTATTCACCTTCACCCTGGTCTTGTTGATCTTACTAACTGACCGGGCCCCCCTCCAAGCCAACCTTCCCACCATATCAGACCAAATTACTATGGTGTCCGGGTAAGAGGACCGCAGACGCATAAAATCCCACTTAATGTCCTTTACCAGGTCCCAGGAAGCCCTCAGGCAGAGGTCATTACCCCCAACGTGCAGTAATAACACATCAGGGGGCCTATCCAAACGAGCACACCGCTGAACTTCAGGCAGCACGCTGGACCATAGCATGCCCGGGACCCCAATCCACCTCACTGTCGCCTCATCCCTGAAAAAACCCACTTGCTTCCCCTCAGGCCTGTCTAACGCCCTCCGGGCCCCCCAATGCACGTAGGAATGGCCCAGGATTCACATCAAACATACGGGGCCTGAAATAAAAGAACAAAGAAACGTGGAAACAGGCAGCAGAGTCACCACACACACTCCCCGGAAACCACAAAGAACCCCAAGAGAGCACACACAAGACACCATGAAAACAGACATCCCATAAAAAGAGCACCCCCGGACCCCCCCCCCCATTCAGGAACCCTTACAACAAGTGGGGGCAAACATAAAGCTGGAAACGGCGAGATTCCCAACGACCAATCCGCTGTAGGATCTCATCACTGAGTCCCCACCGGGCAGCCTCGATTGCAGCCCCTATCCGAAAAGAATGGGACGAGTAGTCCGCCGCCCTGAAACCCCCAGCCCCCAAACAACATTTTAAGACCGCCCCAAACTGATACCTGGACAACGGAATCCCCGATTTGTAAAACCAACAATGGCCCGGGCCCCGCAAGCCGGCACCCTAGCCACTCACGAACTCCCACCACTGGGCAAACCCCCAGGCCAGGGACCCTACCCAGGACCACCCGGGTACCTCTTCCCAACTGATCCATCTTAGGCGGCGTACAGACGATCGGACATATCCGATGAAAACGGTCCGCGGACCATTTCCATCGGATATGTCCGATCGGGAGTTTGATCCGATGGCGTGTACACACCATCGGATCAAATTCCCCGCTGCCGGATGGCGCGGTGATGCGGCGGTGACGTTGACGCCGCCGCGTAACCGCCACGTCACCGCACCAGGAAGTAAAACACTTCCGCGCATGCGCCGAATCCATTCGGCAGCGGCGCGGCGGCGGTGGGGGCCGACATGTCTGCTGGTAAGTGTACTAACCAGCAGACATGTCGGGCGGACAGATTCCACCGGATAGAAATCTGTCGGGTGGACAAATCTGTCCGCTAGCCCATACACACGAGCGGAGATGTCTGCTGAAACGGTCCATCGGACCGTTTTCAGCCGACATATCCCCTCGTGTGTACGACGCCTTAGACTTCCGGATTACCAACATGACTGCCTCTACTGACAAAAACACATCCGACACCTGCAGCCCCCCCCCGCCACCGATTTTGAAGGGCTGACCAACTCGCCCACCCGCAAGGCACCAAAAAACGCTAAAATGAAGGCCGTACGAAATAACCGAACTTCAAACAAAGAGGAACACACTTGAGGCAGCACGCCCATCAACATTTCCAGCATGTGCAGCGACACCGGCCTCCTAGAATCAGGCCAGGAGCAGCCTTTCCTGTAACCCCTCAGCGCTTTCCTAACCACAAAAGCCTTTGTGACATCCTCCACTTCATTTAACTGAAACAAAAACGCCAAACCCACCATTTTCACATTAAGAGATGCTACGGACACCCCCCCTTCGCAGTTCCTTCCCAGGAAGTATAATAAAGCATGAAGCCGATCCTCAGCCGAAGACCCCGCCCCAAGCTCACTCACCAGATCGCGCCATTCCTGCCAGACCCGCTCATAAGACCGCCAAGTGGATTGAGCAATAGAATGCCGCACCAGGGACATCACCGTTCCAACGTGAGGTCCCACAAGCCACTGAGGCATGGAACCCCGGCCCGCTCCACCTCCAGAGCCAACCACCGAAACCGGTCCCACTGTAAATGAGAGAGTGCGTCAGCCACCTCATTCTCCACACCCCGGACATGCACAGCACAGACAAAAATATTCAGCTCCAAACATTATAAAACTAAAGCACGTAACAGCCGCACCACAGGCAAAGATGAAGCCGTCAATGAATTTAAGGGTGGACCACCCCCAAATTGTCGCAATGGAACCGCACCCTCCGGTCCCGAAATTCCTGACCCCACAAGACAACAGCCAGTACAATGGGAAACAATTCCAGCAACATTAGATTCCTAATCAGAGGCGACTCAGAAAATTCAGCGGGCCACCGCCCCAAGCACCAATGCCCCTGGAAATAGGCCGCGAAACCGACCGAACTGGCCGCATCAGTAAACAGGTCAAGGTAATAAGGTCAATGATAAAATTGAAAGAACCCGGGAAAGCATTGCTCAAAATGGAATCGGCATGAATCCCGCCCCAAACCCCTACCCCGATGCCATTACATACCCGCCTCAAGCACAGAAATAAACCTTAAAACCCATCTCCATCGCTGCCACTAAAAATATCATTCGGTCTCTGCGCAACAGCACAGCGCCCAATGACATTATTCCCACTAAACTGCTGAAAGAAAGTGCCGATATATTGGCACCAGCTATCACGCAGCTCATAAATCAATCATTCAAGGAGGGCATGGTGCCCTCCTTGTTGAAACAAGGTACCATAAAACCTATCCTGAAAAAACCCTCCCTTGACCCGAAAGACCCAAACAATAGGAGACCCATAACGGGACTAAATGTTTTCTCCAAAATAATGGAGAAAGAATTTGTACAACAGTTACAACAGCATTTAGAAACCCAAAAATTACTGGATACGTTTCAATCAGGTTTCCGGCCAGGGCACGGAACTGAAACAGCGCTGGTAAAAATATGGGATGATATTCTAGAGGCCACAGATGAAGGAGAATCTTCTCTCCTGATCCTGTTGGACCTAAGTGCGGCCTTTGACACGGTAGACCACGGACTGCTACTTGCTAGTCTAGCGGAAGTGGCCAAAGTCGCGGAACAGGATCTGCCCTGGTTCTCTTCCTTCTTGGAAAACAGATCACAAACAGTGATCTCCGCGTCAGCAATGGAAAGGATCACTCCCCCGGATTAGAGGGAACCCTCACCCTAATAGATAACTGGATGACATCCAGTTATCTTAAACTCAATGGTTCGAAAACTGAGCTTCTCCTGTTTCACGCAAACAGGAAAAGTCTCCCTACCTCAACTTGGACCCCACCGCCCATTCTGGGAAAAATTATCGCTCCGAGCGCCAAAGTCAAAAGTCTCGGAGTCATTTTTGACTCCTACATGACAATGGATGCACAAATAGGGGCGGTAGTCAGCGGATCCCATCATCTGCTGCGCCAGTTACGTCGACTCACCCCTTTTATTCCCAAAGAGGACATTGCAGTCGTGGTGGGAGCAATCGTCAATTTCAGACTCGACTATGCAAATGCCCTCTATTTAGGACTTCCCAAGTACCAAATCACTCATCTGCAAGTCGTTCAAAACACGGCTGCTCGATTAGTGACTGGTAAAAAACCATGGGAGTCAATCTCCCTTTCGCTTAGATCTCTTCACTGGCTGCCAGTGAAAGACAGAATCACTTTTAAGGCACTCTGTCTTACACATGAGTGTATTCAAGGAAACGCTCCCCAATATCTATGCGAAAAAATAAAAACCCATAACCCCAATCGCATTCTGCGATCCACAAATCAAAATCTACTGCACATACCCAAGACAAGATACAAATCCAAAGGAGATCGGAGATTTGCTGTCCAAGGACCGCGACTGTGGAATGCACTACCAAATACCATCCGACTGGAGTCAGACCATTTGGCCTTCAGGAGAATGATTAAAACTCATCTCTTCTGAGGCACAGCCTTCCTTTATCCAAGGAATGGAAAGAGCGCCCAGAGGCGATTCAGTTCGCAAGCGTTTGCGCTCTATACGTTTTTCACTCACTCACTCAAGGTCACTAGCCTGCACTGCCGGGCCCAACCACAATGACCTACCATTGTAGCGTTCAAGAAAAGAGTCCCAGACCCGCAAATCCTCCCTGTGTTCCCTACCCAAACGCACAAAATGGTGCGGAGCCTTAACCCCGGCCGTGGCCGTTGCCAACCGCCTGCAGAAAACTCTCCCCATCGGCATGATCCGACAGGCACAATTAAGTTTCCCTTACAATGACTGCAGGTCCTGTAACATCACCTTAGGACCCCGCACCGTCACCACAACTGTCTCCCGCAGGTCCTCCAGCTTGTCATCCGGAAGACGACACTCCATCCTTTCAGTATCAATAATGATACCCAGAAACTTCAAAACCGTGACCGGCCCTTCCGTCTTGTCCCGCGCTAGTGGGACCCCAAATACCTGGAAAACATGCTGAATTGTGGACAACAAAATCGCACACACCCGCTCCCCCGGCGGCCTGACCACCAGGAAGTCATCCAGATAATGGACGACAGAAGCCAAATCGGTCAAGTCCTTGACCACCCACTCCAGAAAAGAGCTAAACAACTCGAAAGAAGAACACAAAATCGCGCAGCCCATAGGCAAGCACCTATCAACAAAAAACTCCCCATCCCAACGACAACCCAACAAAGGCATGCTATCCAGATGCACCGGCAGCAGCCGAAACGCCGACTCTATGTCGGTCTTCGCCAACAACGCCCCTTTTCCAAATTGCCTAACCCAGCGCACCGCGTCATCAAAGGATGCGTACGAAATCGTGCATAAGGAGGGATCGATGGCATCTCTGATTGGCTCAGAATATTCGTGATATATTACAATACACAATAATTGCGAATATTCGGCAAATGCGGAAGGAGCACTCTGATTGGCTCAGAATATTCGTGATATATTACAATACACAATAATTGCGAATATTCGAGAAATGCGTAAGGAGCACTCTGATTGGCTCAGAATATTCGTGATATATTACAATATAAAATAATTGCGAATATTCGAGATATGCGGAATGAAGCACTCTGATTGGCTCAGAATATTCGTGATATATTACAATATAAAATAATTGCGAATATTCGAGAAATGCGGAATGGAGCACTCTGATTGGCTCAGAATATTCGTGATATATTACAATATAAAATAATTGCGAATATTCGAGAAATGCGGAATGGAGCACTCTGATTGGCTCAGAATATTTGTGATATATTACAATATAAAATAATTGCGAATATTCGAGAAATGCGGAATGGAGCACTCTGATTGGCTCAGAATATTCGTGATATATTACAATATAAAATAATTGCGAATATTCGAGAAATGCGGAATGGAGCACTCTGATTGGCTCAGAATATTCGTGATATATTACAATATAAAATAATTGCGAATATTCGAGAAATGCGGAATGGAGCACTCTGATTGGCTCAGAATATTCGTGATATATTACAATACAAAATAATTGCGAAATTTCGAGAAATGCGGAATGGAGCACTCTGATTGGCTCAGAATATTCGTGATATATTACAATATATAATAATCGCGCGATATCGCTATTGCCAAATAATCGCATTGCGATTTTTCGGCAATATAAAATGAGCGCTGCAGCTACTCGGCCCAAGGTCTCTAATCATACCAGCAATGCTTTTAGACGTCGATGGGGATCTCTAGGATGTGATCTGTTCTAAAAAAAAAATTGAAAAAATTTGAATATTCGAAATAGCGAATATTCGCCGCGATATTCGCGTTATTCACGAATACTCGAATATGCAATATTCGTAGCGAATATTCGCAATGCGAATATTCGTGAGCAACACTAGTCATAACGCAGCCAGGCGCCGCCCCCGTAAACCCTGTGCGCTTCGCTAATGGCGTCAATATAGCAGAACAGCCCGGAGCAATGTCCGGCGCCTTTTCCCCAATGACGCTACCGAGGATGTAAAAAGCCTGCGCCCAATTGGCAAACGTACGCGGAATAAGCCGGTACCGCCGCTTCTCCTCCTCCTCCTTCCTACTCTCGTCTGGCTTCACCTTATCCAGATTAAACTTCTCCAAAGGAAGCAACGAGAATATCTCCACAAATTCCCCTTTCCAAATCCGTTCCTTGACCTCCGGCTTCAAGTGACACCCCAGGGGGGCTTCATAACAAATATACGCCTCGCCCCTGGCCACGTCCGCCAACCGCACCCCATCCGCCGTCAGTCCTGACGCCGTACTACTCCCTGAACACCCTGGCGTGGCATCCGGCACGCCTGGGGAAACGACCGCCGGCACCCCCGACCCAGCAGGCACCCCTGCCGCGGGAAGAGAGATGCCGCCCTGTACTACCGAAACGCCTTGGGTAATCCCACCCACCCCAGTGACGCAGCCATGCCACCCAGGCCCAACCCGGGGGAGGGGGGATGTGACCGACCACTGACGGCGGCACCAAGCCCGTAAGCACCCCGACCCATCCCCACCACCCACTGTTAGCCCAGGACCCGGAGACGGAAAGGGGGGGGGAGGTGGGGGATGGAGGATGGAGGAGGCGGGGAGGAGGGAGAGGGAAAGGGAGAGGGAGAGGGAGAGGAAGTGGGGCAGAGGGGGAGGGCAGAGCAGGAGACAACACGGAAACAGGCGAAAGAGAAGACATAACCAAAGCTGACTTACCAGGCTGCCCAGGGCAAACTGACCGATCAGCCATCACTCCGGATCCTCGTTGAAGCCCCGACGGGCCCGCTACCGCTCCTGGACCGTCCGAATCGGAGTCCGACAGCTTCCCTTCTGAACGATGGTCCCCCTGCGCAGCACGGGACGCAGGCTGCTCAAGCAACGCCGGGATCGTCACCAAAAAAGAAGCCCCAGCCTTTCCAGCCGCAGGCCGTGCTCCGCCACCAGCACCTCCAAGCCGCTTCCCCAGCCATCCTGCATCCGCCGATCTGGGACCGCCAGATCCACTACTAGCCCCGCAGGTGCCAGCCACCCCAGGGACCGAGCCTCCTGCTGCTCCTCCCGGCCTACCTCGCCATGCGGCGCCACCCTGGGCAGCCGGACCCGCCCGGCGCACCATCAGCACCACCCGCTCGTCGCCTGGAGGGGGAGGGCGACACCCCCCTCCGCTTGGCCGTCTTCTTCGCTCCGGGATGCCCGCCAGCAAACCCGCTAGCTGCCCCCACCAGCCATTCCTTAGGGGCTAACCCACTAGGCCCCGGGCTCCCACCCCGCCGCTTTACACTAGAGGGACCCTCCGGGCTGTACCTCTCAGGCGGCCGCGACCGACGCACCCGGCGGGGAGAAGAAGGAAGCGGGGGTGCGCTGGACGGCCCTGCGCCCCCTCCCTGCAACAGAGTAGCCAGCTGGTTGGCGTTCCAGTCAGGGCCATGCTCAAGCGCCGCGGTCCACAGCTGCTCGAGGAGGCCGCTGAGCTGGTCCATTGGAAGAAGCAACAACACAGGGAAAATCAACTATGTGTTGCTTCTTGACTCCTTGGCGCCGAATGACCAGCTCCGCCCCCCTGCCCTTTTTAAAGGGAGCTGCCTCGTGTTGCAAGGCACCCGCCCCCCAAGGCTTCAGATTAGTAACTCCCACATCCTGGAGCACCTTCCCCCAGTCATGAGCCCCTCCGCCTAGGTTCCCTTTACTTTGGGGCTATCTGTAATGCACTGAAATATACAGTGTTAAACGTGCAGTAACGCACTGTAATATACCTTGTTAAACATGCATTAATACACTGCAATATACAGCGGTAAACCTACAATAATGTGCTGCAATATACTGTGGTAAACCTGCAACAACGTACAGCAATAGTACAGCAGTAAATATGCAGTAACACACTGAAATATACTACAGGAAACCTACCCTGACAAAATAAAATGAGACTCTAGTAACAGTCACACAGTCGCACTACTCTCACACTGTGCTATTACTAGATTCACACTAATGTGACACTAAAGTAAAAATTAACAGTATCACTACACTCTCACTAGATTCACACTAAACTGACACGCTACACTTACAATAAAATCACAATAGTACACTATCGCACACTAACTCACTAGTAACACTGAACAACGCCCTGTTTTATCCCTCTCCATGCCAATATCACAGTGCAAATGCCCGCAATGGGAAGATTTTTTTTATAGTTTGGGGTGAAATTAAACTTGCACTAACACACTGCAGTATATAGTGGTAAACCTGCAATAACACACTGAAATATACTGTGTTAAATGTGCACTAATGCACTGAAATTTACTTTGGTAAATGTGCAATAGCGCACTGAAATATATTGCATTAAATGTGCCCTAACGCATTGCAATATATTGCGGTAAACCTGCTATAACGCACTGAAATATACTGTGTAAAACGCTACTAACGCATGACAAAATACTGCAGTAAATCTGCAATAATGCACTAAAATATACTGTGTTAAATGTGCAGTAAATCACTGAATTATACTGCGTTAAATGTACAGTAACGCACTGCAATATACTGCAGTAAACCTGCAATAACACTGAAATATACTGCATTAAACGTGCACTAACACGCTGCAATATACCTGCAATAACACACTGAAATATACTGCATTCATTTTGCAGTAATGCACTGTGTAACAGAATGAACCGTGGCAGACTGAGATATTCCTATGTCTAGGGTCACCTTATGTCCACTAGGGCCATAGGGTGACAAAGAATCATAATTCATATATTGCAGAAGATGGGACATTAATAATAATTCATATTGCAGGACTGGAATATTACAAAGTGGATGTCTTGAGATATCACAAGCTGTTGCCTATTCAATATGGGCACATATGCTTTTGAAAGGTGTTAATTCAGGTCTACAAGACAAGTGACTCACAAGACATTGTATAAAGGCTATTGAAGTGTCTTGAGGTGTTGGCTATTCACTGTGAAAGACACATTCTGTTCAAAAGGTGTTAATTGCAAGAAAGACTCTTTCATTGTGTGAAGCTCTCTGTTTACCCTATTGTGTTATTATTTAAGGTTAATTGAATTATATTCATACAGGAACGTATTAATGCTCAGGTGTGATAGTATTTGGTTTTGATGTCATCCTCTCTGAGTTAACTCTATTGATGGTGCGGTGCTGACGTGTCTACATAATTAGCTTACCTGAATGCCTTTTAAGGTGATTGAAGCCCCCCATGTTGTGAAGGGGGTGGAGACTACATTGTCCTGTGATTAACTGCATTATGCTTGAAACTGTATAAGAAGCTGAGAAAATATCAATAAAGGGGTCATATCTTTGGAATCAAGTACAGAGCACAGTCTCGTCTTGTTTATGGGAATTGATATGGATCGTGTATGCAATATTGTCGGAGTGTGTCAGATAAGCTTGTCGTGGTTGGATGGAAGGTCGTAAGCGGTGGTGACCGTTACACACTGTAATATACTGTAGCAAATGTGCACCAACACACTGAAATATACTGCATTAAACATCCAGTAACACACTGAAATACACTGCCTTAAACATGAAGTAACGCATTGAAATATACAGCGTTAAACATGCAGTAACACACTGTAATATACTGTGGTAAACCTGAAATAATGCATGGAAATATGCTGCATTAAACCTGTAGTAACGCACTGCAATATACTCTGGTACAGGGCTCAAAATTTCAAGTCCTGAGCTACTAGCCAGGCCTCAAGAGTTACTCCCCACCAGTTGCCCCACCCAATTCATACACTGCCCTGCGCCTAATTGCACCTGTAAACACGCCCTCGTAGATTATCTCATAGAATGACACTGTTAAATGTTTTATGCAGAATCAAGTAACACAATTAAATATTACCAACAACAACTTTAACAAAATGGGACAGGGCACTGGGGGCAGACTAGAGGGACAGGGCACTGGGGGCAGACCAGAGGGACAGGGCACTAGAACTGGGTCTCTTTCCTATTCTATTGCTGTCTCCTCTGCAACTCCGATCCATCCTCTCTCTCCCTCTCCTATTCATCTCATCATCAGGAGCCTGTGTGTGCGGCTCCACACTTGCATGTCCCCACTTCCCCTTTTTATTCAGGCTAGCAGTGAGGAGAGGAGCTGCAGCACAGCGGGAGGGAGTACAATCCAGCATGGAGATCCGTACAACTGCACAGCCATTGACACCATAGCACAGCGCACACTGACACCGCACAGCACACATTGAGACCAGTCTGTTCACAGTGCTCAGGCTGAACTGTTGGACACTTACATAGAGCACAAGGAGAAGAAAACTGCACAAACTGGAAGGCTGCCGCTCTCATGTCAGGGCAACTTTCAGTGAGCGCTGCACCGGAGTGGTAATTTTCGCAATCCTCCACCTCACTCATTACTTCCTGCTCCCTGCTCTCCAGCTACATTGATCGGGGGAGGGGGGGAAGAGTCAGAGAGGTCATACTGTTAGGTCCCATGGCTTAATGAGGATTGTAAGGAGAGCACCTGTGTACTGCTCTGCCTGTGCGCGACTCACCAGACTACTTTTCCCGAGCATGCACCTTTCCTCTTCAGCCGCCAATCTCATCAGGACTCTAAGTGTAGGCACAGATTGGAGGGAACAGTGAAAAAATTATATTGCGCTCGTTAGTGTGAAAACAAAAGCAGCAATCTAAAAGTGTTATACTACACAAAAAGACAATGTTCAAAGAATGAGATTGCGCTAAAAATTATAAGTGTGGACTGATAATGCTATTAAACAAAATCACAAGTGAAATAAAGTTCATAGGTGAATCACAAAGTAGATAAGTCCATCAACATAGTGAAAAACGTTCATGATAGGTGATCCCACGAGTGCCAGTAAATCAAATGGAAAAAGTGTTGGTATAGACAAGACCTCCACCGGTCTGTCCTGGCTCTCCAGTAAGTCCATGAGGGAAGAGAGCTTCATCCGTTCATACACTGTCTCCATTGTCCTGTGTCCTTGTAGCCGTCCTTCTTCTGGTGATGGAATCATCCCACTGCTGCCACCAATGTAACGGTTACCACCGCTTACGACCTTCCATCCAACCACGACAAGCTTATCTGACACACTCCGACAATATTGCATACACGATCCATATCCTTTCCCAGAATAAAACGAGACAGAGCTCCGTTCTTGCTTCCAAAGATATGACAATTTATTAGTAATTTCTCAGCTTCTTATATACAGTACAGCATAATACAGTTAATCACAGGACAATGTAGTCTCCACCCCCCTTCACACCATGGGGGGCTTCAATCACACTCTAAAAAGCATTCAGGTAAGCTAATCATGTAGGCCGGTCGGCACCGCATCTTTATCACACAATGGCAGTGAGAGTGGGTGTAATCCACACCTACAATGGAAGGTCTTTACAGTGAATAGCTAACACCTTCAGGTATTTCAATAGCATATTATACAAAGGTATGACTCACTCTGGTCTTGTAGACCTGAATTAACACCTTTCAAAAGCATGTGTCCACACATTGAAGAGCCAACCTCACTTAACATTTCAATAGCCAATTATACAAAAGGTATGACTCACTGGCTGACCTGGTCATGTCATCATGACTCCTTGTGATATCTCAGTCCTGCAATATGAAGTATTATTAATGTCCCATCTCATGTAATATGTGAATTATGATTCACTATTAGCCACCCTACACCCAAAAGGCACAGGGTGGATTTCGACCCAAGAGTTTTTGGTGCTGCTGGCACAAGAGTATCTCTCATCCTTCCAACGTCTCTGGGTGTCACGGGTCACCCCGTTACAATGGTCTTATCTACTTTGTGATTCACCTATGAACTTTATTTCACTTGTGATTTTGTTTAATAGCATTATCAGTCCACACTTATAATTTTTAGCGCGATCTCATTCTTTGAACAGATTGGAGGGAGATTGGTCATGGTCATGCATCCCCATCATCACTCGCCCCCAGCTTAAATCCACTCGCCAAATGCTAGTAGGCGAGTGGAAATTTTGAGGGCTGCTCTGGTAGATGTGCAATAATGCATTGAAATATACTGCAGTAAAACGGAAACTGTCCCTAAGGAGGGCAAAGATCCCTCCTCGGTGGCTAATTACCGCCCGATATCACTCTTAAATGTGGATATCAAGATATACGCTAAAGTTCTTGCTAATAGGTTGGCCCCTTTGGTTCCCGGTCTTGTCTCGGGGGACCAGGTTGGCTTTGTCCCTGGTCGTGAGGCCAGGGACAACACCATTCGCACCCTGAATCTACATCATTGGCTCACGACCTCCAAAACGCAAGGCTTCCTCCTCTCACTAGATGCTGAGAAGGCGTTCGACAGAGTGGCCTGGGACTACATGCAGGAGGTACTCAGGGCCCTGGGCTTAGGTGCCCGTATGCTGTCACGTATCTTAGCCCTGTATGCTGGTCCCACGGCCGCGGTTAGAGTCAATGGCCACCTGTCGGACGCCTTTCCCATCAGCAATGGCACTCGCCAGGGATGCCCCCTGTCACCCCTGATATACATCCTCTCTCTGGAGCCCCTCCTCAACAGGTTAAGAGATAACCCGGATATCCCGGGAATTAGTGTAGGGGATAGGGAATATAAAGTCGCCGCCTTTGCGGATGATGTTCTCCTCTCCCTGCGGCTCCCCAGGATCTCCTTACCCAACCTTCTTAAAGACCTTGACCATTTTGGCACCCTTTCGAACCTCAAAATAAACCACTCGAAGTCTCAGGCGTTGAACGTCTCCCTCCCCCCTCAGGAAGTGACACACTGCCAGACTTCTTTCCCTTTTAAGTGGGCGCATGACTCACTAACCTATCTGGGCATTCAAATCCCTTCCAACCTAGCACACCTATACTCCAAAAATTTCCATCCTGCCCTCCAGCAGACGCAGAAAAGCTTTAAAGATTGGATGGGCTTGAATGTATCCTGGTTCGGCAGGTCGGCCCTGGTTAAAATGATAATCCTACCCCGCTTACTCTATCTAATGCAATCGGTACCCATTTCCTTACCCCCGGGCTTCTTTACATCATTTAGGAGAGCCTGCTCCACTTTCCTTTGGAGAGGTTCTCAGCCCCGCATAAAGTTCTCCCGCCTTACCTTACCTAAATCTGGTGGTGGCATTGGCCTTCCAGATCTTCAAAAGTACTATAACGCTTGCCATCTCACGAGGATTGCGGATTGGAACATACACTCTTCTAAGAAACTATGGGTCCTTCTCGAGATGAGTTTCTCGCAAAGTCCCCTTCACTTGCTTCCATGGTGGCCTTCTAAGAATTGGCCTCACTCTCTGTTAGCCCACCCACTCATTTACCCCTCACTCCTCGCATTTAAAAAGGCCTCGGCTCTGGGCCATCCGTCTCCCCACCCAAACCCCCTTACGTCCTTGCGGGGAAACCCGGACTTTCAACCAGGCTTATCGGCGGACTTTTTAAGCCAGGAGTGGCCCTTCGAGGACGTGCTGGCCCTTCAGTTTTACTCCTCTGGTCGGCTTTTGTCCTTTGAAGCGGTACAATCTCTCTCTAAGACGGCCTCCTTATCATTCTGGACTTACAGGCAGATCCGGCACTTCCTCACGTCCACTCCCGATCAATCACTTTGGTCGCGGCAACTTACGCCCTTTGAATCCCTGTGCCACCGTAAAAAACCACAAAGGCATTTAATTTCACTTCTGTACACCCTTTTAGCGGGCGGTCCTCCACGCATCCCCATCCCGACACAAACTTCGTGGAATAGAGATCTTCAAACAGACCTGTCAGGGGAGGACTGGCACACCATTTGTGAATACGCCCACAAGGGTTCCTTGAACGTGGCCATCCAAGAGAATGGCTACAAAATAATCACTAAATGGTACAGGACCCCGTCGCGCCTACACAAATTCTCCCCTAATATTCCCGACACCTGCTGGAGATGCGGCAGGGGCGTGGGAACTATGCTTCATGTGTGGTGGGAGTGTGGGGCTCTCCAGCCTTTCTGGAGGGAGGTTCATGACCTCATTTCACATGTTACGACCTATGTATTAGACTACACCCCATCTCAGTACCTACTCCACCACACGTCACTCCCTAAAAAAGATTATTTTAAGTCCCTGGCCATGCACATGGTCAACGCTGCTAGACTTTGCATTCCCAGACACTGGCGCTCCACCACCGCTCCTACTGTTAGAGAGTGGCTTGCACAAATTTCCTCAATAAAAGAAATGGAAGAACTGATTTACATTTCACAAGACAGAATCCACAAATTTTCCTTTACTTGGGCCTGCTGGAACCACTTTGTAACCACTGACCGCTACCGCCAATGGATCCCTTGAGCCACCAGGGGCGGCGACTTCTCATCCGTACGTTATGGGGGGGGCCCTGGGGGGGGCGCTGGGAGCGGATCCACTCTTGTCCCCCCTCTATCCTCCCTTCTCAGTATGCCTGTCTGTTCTTCCCCTCCTCCCCCCCTCCCCGCTCTCTCCCCCATCCCCCCCATCCCTCCCTCTCCTTCCTTTTACCCCATATCTCTCTCCCCCTGTTTTACTCTCCCTCCCATTCTTTCTTAATCTCTCTTCCTCTCTCTCTCTCTTTTCTCCCCTTCTCTCCCTCTTCTCTCCTTCCTCTTTTGTTGAGTGACCATAGGCTTGCCATGATACACTATCTCTTGCTTATATGACCTTGATCGGTACCCTGCTCCTTTCTCCCCCCTGGCACCAGAGTGGGGAGGGGAATTTGGGGGGAGGGGAAAACTGCAATCACGATCCTCCGCCCTCTGTCGCTTCATTACACTACGTGTACCTTAATTCGGGTCTGGAAATTTCATTTATTGTTATGTTACACTGTATCATGTAGCGTACCCTTTTTTGTAACCTTGTGTCACTCCTTGTTATGTGATAATTCTTATGTCGTTTTTCTTCTTTGTATTCTGCATCTTGACTCAATAAAACGTTTATGGAAAAAAAAAAAAAAACGGAAACTGTATTACCAAATACTTGCAGTAATTTTCCTTTCCTGATAGACTTCATGGCAGACTACATGTGGGTTATCCCCGCCTCCTCTCCAATGTTATAGGACATGATACCCTATAAGTTTGAGCTCACCACTCTGGACTGTGTTCCGTTTCTAGCCGACTCTTAGTCCAACTGTTACATTTGTACTTGTATGGGTGGAAACTCCGTCTGCCATGGAGTCTATCGGAAAAGGAACGAACCAACCACCTGTCCCAGAAATGCTGGAAGGGGTTCAGAGCTGTTTTATAGGAAAAAAGGCTTGTCCTGAGAAGAAAAGGAACCAGGTCCCAGAAGTTGGGTCGGGTCAGGAGGGGAAATAAGCTTGTTTAGCCAGTAAGGCGCCAACAAGCACACCCTCGAACACTTCTGTTTAAAAAAACCTAAGACGAACAGGAAAGGGAAAGGCATATACCTTGCTGAAAACCCTGCCAGTCTGTCAGTATCTCATTCTGAAGGCTTGGCTGCAACGGCCCCGATCCTTCTCATCTTGCAGTTACCGGGAAATGCAATAGGCCCACTTTGGGATCGACTCCCAAGGCCAGGATGACTTGGACTCCGAGAATGAAGTCTGCCGCGATTTTGGCCAGGTTTTTTTTGCCCGTAGTTCCAGGACATTCGAGTCTGGGTTGTGATAATGGGCATTCCACCTGCCATATGCAAGCTCTAATCAGCCGAAGGCTTCCTGGTCGTGACCCACAAAAACAGGGGCAATGGCACGTCAGCAGATTCTTGCGCTGAAGCCATCAGGAGATCCCAATCTCCATCAATGGTGTCATGCGAGTGGATTTATCATTATCTTCTAAGTTCCACTGCTGGAGAAAGAGACCTAGAGACCACTGTGCCAGTAATATTCTTCCTCGTATGGCTGGGATCTCTTTCCTGGAATAGAGATGACATTTTCATTGTGTCAAGCTAAGACTCCAAACATAGCAAGCATTTAAACAGGATCTACTTGGTTCTACCCTTAACTTAAGAGCCAACCAAATGTGATGATAAATTGCTGTCTGTGGATCGACAGCTGCTTTTTGTCCTGGGACAGTAGCAGGAAGTCTTCGAAATGGTGGTACCACCGTATCCTTCTTGTTTTGATGAGGGCCACCGTGACAAGAGGAAACTTTCAAAAAGACTTGGAGGATGTCAGCTTAGAAGGGAGGCAGGTGAACTGTAGATGTTCCTGCCCAACCATTAACCAGAGATATCTTGAACAATTCTACTGCTATAGGCATGTGGAAATAGGTAACCTTTAGGTTGATTGAAATTAGCCAAAGACCTAGCTGCTCGGCTTGTTGGATGGTAGACAGAATCTTCATTTGAATCTCTTTTTTTTTTCTTCGGGACAGGTGCTTTGGCCCTTTGCCATCTGTGAAACCGCATAGGCCAGAGACATCTTCTTCTTTCTTTAAACCGTGGACGCAGAGCAGAAACAAAGCTGTTCTAATCCTCTCTGAAACCCTGGCTGGGCCTGTAACGACGTGCTTCTCTTGAATACTTTGGCCCTTAGTTTTCTTCACTGAGGCCTTTTCTGGCCTGGTAGACGCTCGTCCTGGGGTAAGCGCCTAGCCGTGACTGAGGACAGCACAGTCTGGGTCAACGGGCCGAACAGGTTGACAGAAGCTTCCCCCCCAGGAGAACCACTCCTCAGCTTCAATTCCTGGCCTACTAAGCCCCTGGCGAAATCTTCCAAAACTCCTTTGAGCGTGGAGTACACATATTTTATCCAAGCTTCCATCACCTTGGACATGGCCGCAGCAGACACAGCTGGCTTACAAGCCACACCAGCTAGCCTCTAGGACCTCTTGAGGTCTAATTTATTCTCTTAAGCTTGTGTATGGAGGATTCCAAATCTTCTAGGGGAAGAGTGACATGTTTAGCTAGTCACATTAATTCTGCGTCTACCAGGGGAACATTTCCCAAATATATATCTTCCTCTGTCCTGAAGGTTTGCTTGATAAAGAAGTTACAATGTTTACTTTTCTCCCACAATGATACAATTTTCTCCAAAAGAAGAGGGAAAATTGGAGCACCCCTTCCCCAGATGCTTGAGGAATCTCCTTTGAATCGCCAGGGGGAGTGGGAGTGTCTTTTCACTTAACCACTTTCCGACCAGCCGCCGCAGTAATACGGCGGCAGGTCGGCTCGCCCAGGCGAGAGCCCGTAGCTCTACGTCGGGCACGTGAACGGCCAGGGAGCGCGCGCGCGCGCCTCCCCGCCGTTCCCGACGATCGGATTCGATACAGAACCGATCACTCACCAGGTCCAGGCCAATAAAATCTGGCCTGGACCTGGTGATCACCCTCAGCCAATGGTTGTTCTCCCCTGCCAATGTTTTGTAAACATTGACAGGGGAAATGCTGCTCTCTCCCTCGTGTCGGTCTTTCCGTTCCTGACCGTGAGGGAGAGAGCATCTAACTGTGAGTTGCACAACACTACACTGACACCAGGTCACGTAGGCACACAATTCACCCCTGTTAACCCCCCGATCGCCCCCCAAATTAACCCCTTCACTGCCTGTCACTGTGTCACTCAGTACAGCAATCAGATTTTTTTTTGATTGCTGTACAAGTGTCATTAGTGACTAAAATAATTGTAAGGGTAATTAGCCTTAGACCCTAATAAGTCTAGGGACCCCCCTAACCCCCCCCAATAAAGGTTTAACCCCTTGATTACCCCCTGTCACCAGTGATCACAGTATAAGTGTCACGGGTGACACAGTTTAGCTAGTTTATTTTTTATAGCATCAAGGCACCCGCCATATTTTTTGCAATAAAGTTTTAACCCCCTGATTGCCCGGTGGGTGATCAAAGTTTGGTTTTAGCGCCGGATAGGGTCTGCGTTGCCCCAGGCAGAGTCAGATTAGTGCCAGTAGCGCTAACACCCACGCACGCACCATACACCCCCCCTTAGTGGTATAGTATCTGAACTGATCGATACCTGATCTGATCAGATCTATACTAGCGTCCCCTGCAGTTTAGGGTTCCCAAAAACGCATTGTTAGCGGGATCAGCCCAGATACCTGCTAGCACCTGCGTTTAGCACCTTCGCCCAGCCCAGCCCAACCAAGTGCAGTATCGATCAATCGATCACTGACACAAAACACAAAAACACATAACTGCAGCGTTCGCAGAGTCAGGCCTGATCTCTGCGATCACTAACAGTTTTTTGGTAGCGTTTGACTGTCGCTAACAGGTCAGGTGCTTTTTTTCCTGTGAATCTCACCACCGTACCCCTAAATTTAGAGCCCAAAATGGCAAATAGAATGTACGGTGATGAAGAGGCCTACTTGTTCATGAGCCTGTCAGATAGTGATGAGAAGGTCACGCATCTGTCAAATTCTAGCTCATATGATCCTGTAGACGACAGTGGCTCCCTGACAGATAGCTCTGACGACGGAGTGGTCCCTGCTAGGGTCAGGCGTACCAGATCCTGATCTTCTGCTGTCGCTGAGGTGCAAGAACCGCAGGGCTCTCGTATGGGGCAGAGTAGTACTAGCGCCACTATTCCTTCGGGTGATCTGGCAAGCACCAGCGGCCTAGTACATCCTGTTCATACATCCAGCACTGCAGTAACACTTGGTGACGTGGCGAGTGCCATAAGTGCAGTTCAAGCTGGCGAGGTGGCAAGCACAAGTAGTGTCCCGCTGCCACCAAGAAGAAGAAGACGACAAAGACAGGCCCGTCGTGCCCATAGTGCCCTTCCTGCTGCATTAGCCAATCCTGATTGGGTCCCCGCCACTTCTGCAGCACCCGTACTTCCCCCATTCACTGGCCAACCTGGAATTCAGGTGGAAACAGTTGATTTTACGCCACTGGATTTTTTTTCACTGTTTTTCACGGAAGATCTATATAGATCTATTGTGGACCAAAGCAATTTGTATGCTGGTCAATTCATCGCCGCTAATCCCCAGCTGTCCCTTGCCAGAGATTGGAAGCCAATTACGGTTTCCGAATTTAAGATCTTTCTGGGCCTTACCCTCCTCATGGGCATTACTAAAAAGAGTGAATTGCAGTTGTATTGGTCCACGCGCCCAATTTACTATATGCCCATTTTCTCTGCCTCCATGAACAGGACACGATACGAGCAGATCTTGCGGTTCATGCATTTTAGTGACAATCAACTCTGTCGTCCTCGGGGAGACCCTGAATTCGATCGGCTCTACAAAATTCGGCCCCTCGTAAACCACTTTAACGAACGGTTTGCAGCCTTGTATAATCCCAATCAAGTTGTCTGCGTTGATGAGTCCCTGATTAAGTTTTCTGGTCGCTTGTCATTCAAACGGTTCCTTCCCAGCAAGCGTGCCAGATACGGGGTCAAGTTGTATAAGCTCTGTGACAGGGCAACAGGCTATACATCTAGCTTTATGGTTTACGAGGGAAAAGACAGTCACGTAGAGCCGGAAAATTGCCCTGATTACATAGGGAGCGCTGGTAAGATAGTCTGGGAATTGGTGTCACCCTTATTCGGAAAGGGGTACCACTTGTACGTGGACAATTATTACACGAGCGTGCCACTTTTTAGTCATCTTTTTGATTATGGAATTGGCGCATGTGGCACCGTGTGACCTAATCGCCGGGGCATCCCCCAACGGCTTGTAGAATCCCGTCTTAGTCGGGGGGAGAGAGCCTGCTTACAGTGTAACAATTTGTTAGCAGTGAAGTGGAGGGATTCACGGAATGTTTTCGTTCTGTCCTCGCTTCACGCAGACACGGCAGTCCAAATTCCTACGGCGACTGGTGTTGTGGAGAAACCCCTCTGTATCCACGAGTACAACCTTAACATGGGAGGGGTGGACCTCAATGACCAGTTGTTGGCGCCGTACCTAATTACCCGTAAGACCAAACGCTGGTACAAAAAAGTGTCGGTTTATTTGTTTCAATTGGCTTTGCTGAACGCTCATGTGCTATACACAGCTTCAGGACAGGCTGGATCCTTCCTAAAATTCCAGGAAGAGATCGCCGAAGCCCTTCTGTTTCCAGATGGTGCTTTGCCCCACCTTCCCAACGCAAATGCAGTGAGCCGGCTGTATGAGAGGCATTTTCCTTTTATCATCCCTAGTACCCCTACCCAAAGAACCCGCCAAAGAAGATGTCGTGTCTGCAGCAAACTCGGATTTAGGCGTGACACTCGCTTTTATTGTCCCGACTGTCCTGACCAACCTGGTCTTTGCATTGGTGTATGTTTCAAACGCTACCACACACTAATTGAGTTTTAGCGTAGGGTACAGCACCACACAGTCCTAGGCACATAAACACAGGGTTTCGGAAGATGTGATGGCCATCACATTTTGAGAGACCATAATCTGCAACGTTCAGTTTACAGTTTATAAAAGTGAAAAAAGTGGAAAAAATTAAACTCACACAAAAACACAAAAAAAATATAAAATAAAAAATCCAAAAATAGTTGTGGTTGTATTTTTCTCCTCTATTTGTTGTTCTCTTATGTTCACTCTCTACTGTCTACTCACTATTGTTCTATATCTATTCTCTCTATTTTTTTTATAGTATTTGCTTTGCAGGTATGGTATGTTATACTGTAATGTTTGTTTTATTGTTAACCATCATTTACTTAGCAGGTACGCCATTTAGTTGCATCGCGGATTTATTTAGCGTGACAGCAACAGCGTTTGCTCCCACGATATATAAAGCCACGACTCCAACACTGTGGGAGGTGATTTCACCACCACAGCTAAAAAAAGAGCATATATGCCGAAGCATGGGGGCATTAGGGGCGGAGGAGCGATTTTGCTCCTAATGCCGCATACATACGATCGAAATTCCGTCGGAAGCTTTCCCGTGGAAAAGTTCAACCGTGTGTACTCGGCATAACTTTTTTTGAGGGAGGATGCCCCCATGCTTCGGCATATATATTTTTTAGGCACAGGTTGCGTTAATTTATTTTTTACTGTTTTTTTATTTTTTGGTATTTGATTTGCAGGTATGGTATGGTAAGATCTTACTGTTAGAATGTAATGTTACTTTGTTTTATTGTTAACCATCATTTGCTTAGCAGGTACGCCATCCAGTTGCATCGCCGATTTATTTAGCGTGACAGCAACAGCGTTTGCTCCCACGATATTTAAAGCCGTGATTCCAACACTGTAGGAGGTGATTTCACCACCACAGTTAAAAAAAGAGCATATATGCCGAAGCATGGGGGCATTAGGGGCGGAGGAGCGATTTTGCTCCTAATGCACGTACATACGGTCGAAATTCCGTCGGAAGCTTGTCCGTGGAAAAGTCCGACCGTGTGTATGCGCCATAACTTTTTATGCAGCGTACATACGTCTGTGAGCGGCATAACTTTTTTGAGGGAGGATGCCCCCATGCTTCGGCATATATAACTGGTGCATGTATGCCCATCATTAGAAGTGGGTGGATGAAGGGAGGTATTCTAATGGTAGGCATACCCACCGATCAATCAATTTTTTTCGTTCAACCAACAGGCTGAATGAAAAAAAAAAGATTACAATACATGTCCAACAAGAACCATCAACGTATGGTATGTTGCTGGACTTTGAATGGTTATACCAGAATGATGCCTGCGGGTTTAGGTATCATCTTGGTATCATTCTCTTCAGCCAGCGGTCGGCTTTCATGTAAAAGCAATTCTAGCGGCTAATTAGCCTCTAGACTGCTTTTAAAAGCAGTGGGAGGGTATGCCCCCCCCCGGATATAAACTGCGCCATTGGGAAAGTGGGAAAACATTTTATCACACCGATCTTGGTGTGGTCAGATGCTATGAGGGCAGAGGAGAGACCTAGGGTCTGATAGACCCCAATTTTTTCAAAAAAGAGTACCTGTCACTAACTATTGCTATCATAGGGGATATTTACATGCCCTAAGATAACAATAAAAATTATAAAAAAAAATAAAAAAAGGAAGGAACAGTCTAAAATAAAATTAAAAAAGCAAAATAAATAATAATAAAAAAATAAAATAAAAAAAAAGCACCCCTGTCCCCCCCTGCTCTCACGCAAAGGCGAACGCAAGCGTCGGTATGGCGTCATATGTAAACAGCAATTGTACCATGCATGTGAGGTATCACCGCGAAGGCCAGATCGAGGGTAATAATTTTAGCAGTAGACCTCCTCCGTAAATCTAATGTGGTAACCTGTAGAGGCTTTTAAAGGCTTTTAAAAATGTATGTTGTTTGTCGCCACTGCGCATTTGTGGGAAATTTTAAAGTATGTCGTGTTTGGTATCTGTGTACTCAGCCTATGATCATCGTTTTTATTTCATGAAATATTTGGGCAATATAGTGTGTTTTAGTGCTTTAAAATAAAAAAAAGTGTATTTTTTCCCCAAAAAATGCGTTTAAAAAATCGCTGCGCAAATACTGCGTGGAAAAAAAAAATGCAACACCCACCATTTTAATCTGTAGGGCCTTTGCTTTAAACAAATATATAATGTTTGGGGGTTCAACTTAACTTTCTTGCAAAAAAAAAAAAAAGTTTTTATGTAAACAAACAGTGTCAGAAAGGGCTTTGTCTTCAAGTGGTTAGAAGAGTGGATGATGTGCGACATAAGCTTCTAAATGTTGTGCATAAAATGCCAGGACAGTTCAAAATCCCCCCAAATGACCCCATTTTGGAAAGTAGACACCCCAAGCTATTTTCTGAGAGGTATGTTGAGTACATGGAATATTTTATATTTTGCCACCAGTTGCTGGAATATGACAAACTTTTTTTTTTTTTTTTTTGCACAAAGTTGCCACTAAATGATATATTGCTCAAACATGCCATGGTTATATGTGGAATTACACCCCAAAATACATTCTGCTGCTTCTCCCGAGTACGGGGATACCACATGTGTGAGACTTTTTGGGAGCCTAGACGCGTACGGGACCCCAAAAACCAATCACCACCTTCAGGCTTTCTAAGGGCGCAAATCTTTGATTTTACCCCTCACTGCCTATCACAGTTTCGGAGGCCATGGAATGCCCAGATGGCACAAACCCCCCCAAAATGACCCCATTTTGGAAAGTAGACACCCCAACCTATTTGCTGAGAGGTATGGTGAGTATTTTGCAGTTCTTGCTTTTTGTCACAAAGATTTAAAAAAAAAAAAAAGAGAAAAAAAAATAAAAATAATATCTTTCTTCATTTTCAAAAATAAATGAGCGCTGTAAAATACTCGCCATGCCTCTCATCAAATAGCTTGGGGTGTCTACTTTCCAAAATGGGGTCATTTGGGGGGGTTTAGTGCCATCTGGGATTTCCATGGCCTCCAAAACTGTGATAGGCAGTGAGGGGTAAAATCAAAGATTTGCGCCCTTAGAAATCCTGAAAGCGGTGCTTGGTTTTCGGGGTCCCGTAAGCGGCTAGGCTCCCAACAAGTCCCACACATGTGGTATCCCCGTACTCAGGAGAAGCAGTAGAATGTATTTTGGGGTGTAATTCCACATATGCCCATGGCATGTTTGAGCAATATATCATTTAGTGGCAACTTTGTGCAAAAAAATAAAATAAAATAAAAGTTTGTCATATTCCAGCAACTGGTGGCAAAATATAAAATATTCCATGTACTCAACATACCTCTCAGAAAATAGCTTGGGGTGTCTACTTTCCAAAATGGGGTCATTTGGGGGGGTTTTGTGTCACCTTGGCATTTTATGGCCTTCAAAACGGTGATAGGTAGTGATAGGTAGTGAGGAGTGAAATCAAAAATGTATGCCCTTAGAAATCCTGAAGGCGGTTCTTGGTTTTCGGGGTCCCGTACGCGGCTAGGCTCCCAAAAAGTCCCACACATGTGGTATCCCCATACTCAGGAGAAGCAGCAGAATGTATTTTGGGGTGCAATTTCACATATGCCCATGGCATGTGTGAGCAATATATAATTTAGTGACAACTTTGTGCAAAAAAAAAATAAAATTCATATTCCCGCAACTTGTGGCAAAATATAGAATATTCCATGGACTCAAAATGCCTCTCAGCAAATAGCCTGGGGTGTCTACTTTCCAAAATTGGGTCATTTGGGGGGGTTTGTGCTATTTGGGCATTTTATGGCCTTCAAAACTGTCATAGGTAGTGAGAAGTGAAATCAAAAATTTGTGACCTTAGAAATCCTGAAGCCCATGCTTGGTTTAGGGGCCCTGCACGCAGCTAGGCTCCCCAAAAAGTCCCACACATGTGGTATCCCCGTACTCAGGAGAAGCAGCAGAATGTATTTTGGGGTGTAATTCCACATATAACCATGGCATGTGTGAGCAATTTATCATTTAGTGACAACTTTTTGTAAATTTTTTTTTTTTTTTGTCATTATTCAATCACTTGGTACAAAAAAAAAAAATATTCAGTGGGCTCAACATGCCCCTCAGTAATTTCCTTGGGGTGTCTACTTTCCAAAATGGGGTCATTTGGGGGGGTTTTGTACTGCTCTGCCATTTTGGCACCTCAAGAAATTAGATAGGCAGTCACAAAATAAAAGCTGTGTAAATTCCAGAAAATGTACCCTAGTTTGTAGACGCTATAACTTTTGCGAAAACCAATAATTATACGCTTATTGCGATTTTTTTTACTAAAGACATGTGGCTGAATACATTTTGGCCTAAATGTTTGACTAAAATTTAGTTTATTCGATATTTTTTACTTTTTGTTATAAGAAAAATCATTTTTTTTCAAAATTTACGGTCTTTTTCCGTTTATATCGCAAAAAATAAAAATCGCAGAGGCAATCAAATACCATCAAAAGAAAGCTCTATTTGTGGGAAAAAAAGGACGCAAGTTTCGTTTCGGTATAACATTGCATGACCGCGCAATTACCAGTTAAAGTAACGCAGTTCCAAATTGTAAAAACACCTCTGGTCTTTAGGCTGACAAATGGTCCGGGGGGAAAGTGGTTAAAGGCCTTCTTTGACCGTTTTAATCTGTGGTGACTCAGCCAAAGTTGAGGCCTCCGACAAGCTCCTCTCCCTCTAGCTCACTGTGCAAGGAATCAGGGAGGCATTATAAGGCTCCTGGGCTTCATCAGTCACAGAGCCAGGTAATGTGGTAGACTGGCTCCGCGTGCGGAATGTACCCTACTCCTTCACAGATTGCTGCATCACACACTTAACTAGAGACTCTATTTAAGGGATTTCTGATTGAAGGATGAATGGAAACATCTCCTCTGATTGAAGGATGAATGGAAACATCTCCTCTGATTGAAAGAGGAATGGGAACATCGCCTCTGATTGAAGGATGAATGGAAACATCTCCTCTGATTGAAGGATGAATGGAAACATCTCTTCTGATTGAAGGAGAAATGGGAACATCTCCTCTGATTGAAGGAGAAATGGGAACATCTCCTTTGATTGAAGGAGGAATAGTAACATCTCCTCTGTTTGAAGGTGGAATATCCTCTGATTGAAAGGAATAGGAAACATCTCCTTTGTCTGGAGGAGGAATATGAGCATCTCCTCTGATTGCAGGAAGAAAAGGGAACATCTTCTTTGTCTGGAGGAGGAATGGGAACATCTCCTTTGTCTGGAGTAGGGATGAGCCGAACACCCCCGGGTTCGGTTCGCACCAGAACGTTCGAACAGACCGCGGGTTCGCGCAAACATTTCGAACCCCATTGAAGTCTATGGGACCCGAACGTTCGAATTCAAAAACGGTCATTTTAAAGACCAAAATTCAATGAAATGCTGGAAAACGTCGTTCAGAACCCGGGTCTTGCCCCAGGGAACATGTATCAATGGAATTTTTTTTTTTTTAAACGGCCGTTTTTTGCGGAGCAGCCATTTTAATGATGCTTAAAGTGAAAAAAAAAAATTCCTTTAAATATCACACCTCCTGGGTGTCTATAGTAGTGGCACGTGTTTAGAAATGTCCCTGCACAACATGAAAGGACCAAAAAAAAAAGTAATTAATGCTACTTGCGCAAGTTCTGTGTGGCAACATTATGTCAAATATTTTAGCGGTGGTGGGGGGCCATTATTGTTGTGTGAAAGAAAATTTTTAGAAAAAAGGGCACCCCTCAAACATACTGTAATTGGAGCGCAACAAGGAGCCACGTGCAAAGTATTGCATCAAAATTTTTTATTAGGCGCCCCTGTTAACCACTTAAGGACCCCCACACGCACATATACGGCCACAGAATGGCACGTACAGGCACAAGGGCGTAAATTTACGTCCCCGCCTAAGTGCGGTTCGGGGGTCCCATCGGGACCCCCTCCGCGGCGTGCGGGGGTCCCCCTGGCTCCGGGAGCGATCCGGGATCTGGGGGCGGATGTCGGCGAATAACCGCCCCCCCCGCGATCGCTCCCAGCCAATGGGAGCGCGCTCCCAACCTGTCACTTCCTCCTCCTGTGTTTACACAGGAAGGAGGAAATGATGTATTCTCTCATCGCAGCGCTGTTTCCCAGCGCTGCTGATGAGAGAAGACATCACAAGTAAGTGTGCACCAACACAACACTGACACACACTCACATAGGCATATTAACCCCTTGTGATCGCCCCCCCCCCACCCCCCTGTCACAGTGTCACTGAATGCAGTGATCTAATCACTGCATTTAGTGTCAGTGTGACAGGCAGTGTAAAAAACAGTTAGTGTTAGGTTCAGGATAGCCCCCCCACCCCCCCTAATAAAGTTTTAACCCCCTGATCACCGCCAGGGTTAACCCTTTCACTCCCTATTGCCATCACACCTATTCTCCTGCTCTCCAGGATTGAGTCTGAAAGAGTGACTCCTCCCTAGGGCTTGATCTGACTCCAGTAGTAATCGGCGTGCGTCCTAAGAGTAGGACGTACGGCTCCTGGAGCCAGATAGGCAGGGTTCTCCTCCCCCAGCATCAGCCTCCACTGTCAGATCCGCTCCGACCTCGAGCCGCCCCTGGATCCCCTGGTTTCTCTCTCCCTCTGGAGCCCCCACCTGCCAGAAACCAGACAGGCAGACGGTGACAGACACTGCTAGGCAAGCCTGCACTATCCCTCCATTCCTCCTGCAATCCACCGCTTGGCTTCCCCCTGCTTCACCTGACCCCCCTGGCTTCCCTCCGTCACCCTTCTCCAGCAGGTAAGCCTTTCACTGAGGCTGCAGACGGCCGTCCTTTTGAGGACAGCAGCTGCTGCCACTTAAAAGCCCCTGCTATCTCCCTATCCACATCTCCCCTCCTATACCCCCTCACTACCCATCCGCCACCTGCCCTGCAATCCTTGGCAATTTTCAGCCATTTCTGGCATTTCTAGCTTCCAGGCCGGCGTTTTTCGATACATCCGCGCCGGCCTGGAAGCAATCGCGGCAGCCGCAATTTAGGAAAGGCCGCAGGTTCACCCGCGGCCTAGTGGCGCGCCGCTTCTCACCCCCTCCAACCGCCACCAAAGTCCGAAAACGGACTTGAACCCCACCCCATACCCCCAGGAAAGTTACCTCACACCCCGGTCTAGTAATCCTGGCCCCAAATAGTAGCACCGATCCACCCAATCTGGAAGCTTTACCAGTCTGGATCCTGCTACCGATCGGCAGGCCATTTTTGCTGCACCCAGCCCCAAATCTTAATCACCACTACAACTTGATCCAGGGGTTACCCGATCGCCTCTTACAGGGGTCAGGAAGGAATTTTTTCCCTGCCGGAGCATATTGGCCGAGCGCCGCCAGGGTTTTTTGCCTTCCTCTGGACCAAGCCAGGAGAGAGGAGTTTAGCCAATTCCTCTCCCCACTGCCCTAAAATCCCCCCCTCCCCCCCCTGGTGTATTGGCGAACATGGCATGTAGGCAATATTCTGCCGAGACCATTTGGAGTTTGAGGCAATGCACCGCAATACTGCCAGCCATCACCAGAAAGGCCCTAAGAACTGAGCGACTATGGAGAACCAATCATAGATCGACGGTTAGACATTTCAGACATTTACCCCAGGTCAAGCACATATCATGTGCTCTGATCAATACTAGATCGGCAGTAAAACACCGACTAGAAATCCGCGACTTCATTCAACAAAAGGATCTAGACTGTCTTTTTATTACAGAGAGCTGGCTTACAGCCGACTGTAACACCATTCTAGGAGAATTGGTGCCAGAAAATTACCGTATTATAACGGAAAACAGAATAGGGCAAAGAGGAGGCGGCCTGGCGGTGATCCACAAGACTCATCTTACGATCACCAAACCAGTCCGCCAAAACCCTCTTCCATTCATGGAAACCCTTACTCTGCAACTGCAAGCAAGTTCAAAGGAGACCGTCCACATTCTGCTCTGCTATAGGCCACCCGGCCCAAAATCGCAGCTGCTCTCATCATGGACGGATTTCTTCTCCACTTATACCCTCAACAGTAAACAACTTTTGCTGTTAGGGGATTTCAATCTCTGGGCCAATTCCTCACAAGACCCCATTGCCGACGCCTGTATTGACCACCTGGAAGGATTAGGATTGCAGCAACTAGTATGTGGGCCTACACATGCTTCAGGTCACACACTCGATCTTATTTTCAGACAAGCTCTGGAAATAAAAATTAGGGAAAATGAAAAATTGCCATGGACAGACCACCAGGCAATTATATTCAGTATTTCCACCATCCCCCCCGCAACAAAAACATCGAATCCAGTGGCAACACACTGGACTAGATGTCAGAAGAAGCTCCACTCGGAACTCTTCAAAACGACTTTAAGGAAAAAAATAGTAACAACCCAGCCGCAGCAAACGGCCGTTGAAACATTGAAAGCCATAAACTCGGCCATGCTACAGTCAGCCGACTTGGTAGCGCCGAAACGAATAACCCGCATTCGGAAAAACAACCGCAGCTGGTTTAACAACCAGCTGTCGTTACTGAAGCAAGAACGCAGAAGGGCAGAATCTGCCTGGAAAAGATGTTCTTCTGAGCTAAACCTATCCATCTACAAGGCGACCACAAGAAAATACCACAAAGGAATTTTCCAAGCCAAGAAGAATTATTTTTCGGAGGCTATCAACGGTGCCCAAAACCGCCCCCGCGAACTCTTCAAGATGGTCACCCAGACCATGAAACCAGGATGCATTGAAGCCCCCAGTTCGGACACACAAGAATTTTGCAATGAGCTATCGGATTATTTCGTTAATAAAATCGAGGCAATCCGTGAAAGCATTCAGCAAAATTTTTCTCCCCTCAGCCCCCCCTGTAGCCTCTCACACAGCACCCATAGTAATTCTCCGATATCAGGTAAGTTCACCCTGGAACCCATCTCCATCGAGTCCACTAAGAATGTCATTTGTACTCTGCGCAATGGCGCAGCACCAAATGACATTATCCCCACAAAACTGCTGAAGGAATGCGCCGACATCCTGGCTCCTCCCATCACGCAGCTTATCAACCAGTCTTTCTTGGAAGGCATAGTGCCCTCACAGTTGAAAGAGGGTGTAATCCAACCCATCCTGAAGAAACCCTCCCTGGACCCCAAGGACCCACTCCACCGCCGTCCCATAACAAGCCTCAACGTATTCTCTAAGATAATGGAAAAAGTAGTGGTACAACAGCTGCAACTGCATCTAGAGACCTACAAGCTACTTGACCCATTGCAATCAGGCTTCCGTCCCGGACATGGGACGGAAACAGCATTACTGAAAGTATGGGACGATGTTCTCAAGGCCGCAGACGAAGGAGAATCTTGTCTCCTGGTTCTGTTGGACCTAAGTGCAGCTTTTGACACTGTAGACCACAATCTGTTACTGACTCGGCTTTCTGAAGTAGCCAGGGTCGCAGAAGGCGATTTATCTTGGTTCTCCTCTTTTTTGGAAAACCGATCGCAAACAGTGAATCTAGGACCTTTTACGTCTGAAAAACGCACAGTAACATGCGGAGTCCCTCAAGGATCGCCTCTGTCACCAGTGCTATTCAACATCTACCTTCGTCCTCTTTTTGAGATTATTAGCAGCCAAAATCTGCTTTATCACTCTTATGCAGATGACACGCAACTGTATTTCCGCATTTGCAATAGACAGGATCACCACCTCAATCTAGAGACATGCCTCTCTTTGATAGAGGACTGGATGACAGAGTTATCTTAAACTCAATGGAGTGAAAACAGAACTTCTTCTGTTTCACGCCAAGCGAAGGAATCAACCCTCAACAGCGTGGACCCCCCCGCCTATTTTGGGCAAGCTCATCACCCCTAGTGCCAAAGTCAAAAGCCTAGGGGTCATTTTTGACTCCTTTATGACAATGGACGCACAAATAGGGTCAGTGGTCAGCGGATCTCACCATCTACTGCGCCTACTACGCAGACTCACTCCGTTCATCCCTAAAGAAGATTTAGCGGTCGTGGTGGGAGCAGTTGTAAACTCCAGGTTGGATTATGCAAATGCCCTTTACCTCGGTCTCCCCAAATACCAAATCGCTCGTCTGCAAGTCGTTCAGAATACGGCCGCCAGACTTGTGACTGGGAAAAAACCCTGGGAATCTATCTCACCTTCACTGAGAGCCCTTCATTGGCTGCCAGTTAAAGACAGAATCGCTTTTAAAGCTCTCTGTCTTACGCATAGATGTGTCCATGAGAATGCCCCCCTTTACTTATGCGAATTAATAAAAGCGCATAATCCAAATCGCGTTTTGCGATCCACGAATCAGAACCTGCTCCAGGTTCCGAAAGCCAACTTCAAGTCCAAAGGAGAAAGAAGATTTGCGATCCAGGGTCCCAGACTATGGAACGCTTTACCAACCAGCATTCGGTTGGAGGAGAACCACCTAGCATTTAGGAAAAAGGTCAAGACTTTTCTCTTTTGATATCAAAGGAGACAGGAACAACAAGCGCCCAGAGGCGATTCAGTTCGCATGTGCCGCGCTATATAAGTTCTCATTCATTCATTCATTCAGCGTCACTAAGCGATCATTTTTCTGATCGCTGTATTAGTGTCGCTGTTCCCGCTAGGTAGCTATTTTTTTTTTGCGATTTTTTTTTTTACTAAAGACATGTGGCTAAATAAATTTTGGCCTAAATGTTTGACTAAAATTTAGTTTATTTGATTTTTTTTTTAACAAAAAGTAAAAAATAGTGTTTTTTTTTCAAAAATGTCGCTCTATTTTTGTATATAGCGCAAAAAATAAAAATCGCAGAGGTGATCAAATACCACCAAAAGAAAGCTCTATTTGTGGGAAGAAAAGGACGCAAATTTTGTTTGGGAGCCACGTCGCACGACCGCGCAATTGTGTGTTAAAGCGACGCAGTGCCGAATCGCAAAAACACCTTGGGTCATTTACCAGCGTATTGGTCCGGGTCTTAAGTGGTTAAACAGGGGCAGAAAAATTGTGCATTGGGCACAACACAACACTTGCAACTCCTCCCAATAACTCCAATTGGAGCGCAACAAGGAGCCACGTGCAAATTATTGCATCAAAAATTGTTATTAGGCGCCCCTGTTAAACAGGGGCTGGAAAATTGTGCCTTGGGCACAACACAACACTTGCAACCCCTCCCAATAACTCCAATTGGAGCGCAACAAGGATCCACGTACAAATTATTGCATCAAAAATTGTTATTAGGCGCCCCTGTTAAACAGGGGCAGAAAAACTGTGCATTGGGCACAACACAACACTTGCAACCCCTCCCAATAACTCCAATTGGAGCGCAACAAGGAGCCACGTGCAAATTATTGCATCAAAAATTGTTATTAGGCGCCCCTGTTAAACAGGGGCAGAAAAATTGTGCATTGGGCACAACACAACACTTGCAACCCCTCCCAATAACTCCAATTGGAGCGCAACAAGGAGCCATGTACAAATTATTGCATCAAAAATTGTTATTAGCTAACTATTTAGGTATCAACCTGACCCCAAATTTCCAGAATTTATACTTAGCCAATTACCCTCCTATGTATAGGAAACCCGAGAAGGACCTTACCGAATGGGGAGCGCAGAAAATAGGCTGGATCGGCAGAATTAATTCTACCAAGATGACTCTCCTCCCGAAACTCCTATATCTTTTTCGATCCCTTCCGATCCCGATAATAAAAAGCCATTTAAAATCCTTTCAAGGTAAAATCACCAAGTTTATCTGGAACAAAAAGGGACCCCGTCTTCCCTCTCGTAGTCTGTTTAACTTACCTGAACAGGGAGGTCTAGGAGTGCCAAACTTGTTATGGTATTATCAATCCGCGAAGGTTAGCGCAATTATCAGAGGTTTACCTTAAAAATGATCGCCCAGATTGGATAGAAATAGAAGAACAGGCTTCCCCATTGTCCACAATTGAAGAACTCATGTGGCGCACTCCTAAAAGTAGACCCCCTATACTATCCCCCACCCTATCACAAGCATTGGTATTATGGGATTCACTTAAAAGCAATCCACTCTTAATTTCTAGAGGCAAACCTTTGTCAAGTATCTTTCTCGACCCATCTTTCTGCCCCAAAACGGAAGTGGACTCCTTCAAATGGTGGCTTGATAGGGGGGTGTACCGCATTGGACGTTTCTTTCAACATACAGGTCCTCTTCCTGAGCAATTCCTTATAGACAACCTTTGCCCCCCCCCCCTCTGAAAGATCCAGACTACACCAAATACATACCTTTGCTCAGAAACTTTGGAACGTAAAACAATTTCTGGCCTTTTGACCCCATATGAACACAAATGCGAACAAGCTCAGAATAGGAAAGGTAATATCTCTATCATCTACAAATCTCTTGCATCACATAACATAAAATTACCTCATATGCTAGCTTGGGAAAGAGAGCTTCAAGAGGACTGGGACTTGGTGGACTGGCAAAAAAACTACTCTAGATCTCTTAAGGGTTTTAAGAGTCCATCCCTCATTGAAGCTAATATAAAAATTTTCACTAGATGGTACTTGGTCCCATTCAAATTGGCCACCATGTATCCGTCATCCTCACCACTATGCTTTAGAGGTTGTCAAGGAATAGGCACCATGATCCATACTTGGTGGGAGTGCCCTAGGATACGGGGATTCTGGAACAGGGTATTCCAGATTATCAGGAGAGTTATCGGTTGTAACCTCCATCAATCTCCTGCAATAGCCTTATTGAATGGACTAATACCACAGAGCTCCAAGGCCATTAGACAGCTGATTCTATTTATACTGACTGGCGCCAGAATCACTTTAGCGGCTGCATGGGAGAAACCGTCGGTTTCCATTTTACACATGAAGAGAAAGGTTACATGGATTATGGAACAAGAAAAAAGAATTAACTCTATGTTAGATACCTCTACCCAGTTCACTGAAATTTGGGAACCTTGGTTGATTTACATGGGAATCTCCCACAACATGTAAGTTTAGTTTTGGCTCTGGACTCAGACTGGCGTAATCCTATGGCAGGTAGGCCCACCCTCCCTTTCCCTTTCCTCTCCTTCCTCTTTCCTCCTTCTCCCCCTCTCCTTTTCTTTATTTTTATTCTTTCTCTTGAACAGGAGATATTCATTACATATCATATTCTCCACTGGTCTCAGGTAGTGCTGATTTAGTTTAACTGGATGTATGTATTAAATTCCATTTGGATCTAATTTTTTTGTCATCGGGGGGGCTGCCCCCCCTCCTCGACACAGATTGCTCCCGGTGGGGGTGTCGGGGGGAGGGGATGCCCCCGGAAACCTATCCTCTCCACGGTTCGGTATGATTTATTCCTTACATATATTTTAGTTTTATGATCTCAGCTTATAATAAAAGTTTTATAGATTGCTTAGTAAACAGGGAATTTTAGCCCTAAAATGTTGTCGCTACCTCTACTGATTCCCATCCCTCCTGATTATACACGTTTACACTCCCATGTCAGACTTACCAGGTATATAGTTGGGACATTGGGGGGGGGGGGAGGAGAAGGGGAAATCTAGTTAAGAAATGTAATCTATTGTTTACTACTATAATTGTCAACACGATGTTTCCTAATGCATTTATTGTATTACGTTTATTACTCTGTATGCTCTTTATTTTATTATAATAAACTTAAATTTAAATGAAAAAAAAAATTGTTATTAGGTGCCTCTGTTAAACAGGGGCAGAAAAATTGTGCATTGGGCACAACACAACACTTGCAACCCCTCCCAATAACTCCAATTGGAGCGCAACAAGGAGCCACGTGCAAAGTATTGCAACAAAAATTGTTATTAGGCGCCCCTGTTAAACAGGGGCTGAAAAATTGTGCCTTAGGCACTGGTGGCGGAGCCCAGAAACACAACATTTCTTACTAGCTATCAGCAAGAAAAGTGAGGAGAAGGATATCCCATCAGCAGCATAAGAGGACAGTCACTCAGCATCAGCAGTCTAAAAGGGATCCGACATTTCAACAAAAAATATATTATTGATTAATATCAGCATCAGGTGCTTGGTAGCTAGTGTTGATCCAAGCCTGATTCATTTTGATGAAGGTCAGTGGATCAACAGAGCTGGTGGAGAGGCGCACCCTGTGATCAGTGACAAAGCCTCCAGCAGCACTGAATGTTCGTTCTGAAAGAACACTGGATGCAGGGCAAGCCAGTAGCTCAATTGCGTACTGGGCAAGCTCTGGCCAGTGATCTATCCTCAAGACCCAGTAAGCCAGAGGATTTTCGGTGGGGAAGGTGTCCAAGTCGGATATTGCCCCTAGGTATTTCCGGACCATGTAAAGCAGACGCTGGCGATGGTTGCTGTAACCGGTCAGACCTTGGGGCTGCGGACTAAAAAACTGCCTGAACGCATCGGTCAGATGACCACCTTCTCCACCACCCCTCCTGTGACTCACCGAAGCCTCAGCAAGACGTTGTCCAGAGCCAGGTTTTGGTAATCCCCCCGGTTCTGGGAACGCATTGCACAGACCCTTCTGCAAGGCCTCCCGCAAAAGTTTCATCTTCTGCTCCCTCTGCGATGGCAACATAAGGTCCGCAACCTTACTCTTGTAACGTGGATCAAGGAGAGTCGCCAGCCAGTAATGATCCCTCTCCTTAATAGCACGTACAAGAGTATCCTTACGCAGGCTTTGCAGAATCAGGGAGGCCAAGCAGCATAGGTTTGCTGAGGCATTCGGGCCACAGTCCTCTGGGTCACTGAGGATGACAGGATCCACAGGCACCTCATCCCAGCCACGTAAAACTCCACGTGCTCCTTGGGACTGTAAATGATCCCTTGAAGACTGCTGCTGCTGAGTGCTAGGCTCCACCTCCATGCTGCTGATACAATCCTCCTCCTCCTCATCCTCTACCTGTGTGCTAGGTGGGCAAGCAGGACCACTGTCTTTGTAAAGGGGGCCTTGAGAGGTAAGGAAGTCCTCCTCTTCCTCCCTCTGTTCTGCCTCAAGGGCCCTGTCCATTATTCCACGTAGCGTGTGCTCCAACATGTGAATAAGACTGACAGTCTCACTGATGCATGCACTGTCACTGCTCACCATCCTCGTGGCCTCCTCAAATGGTGACAGGACAGTGCATGCATCCCTGATCAAAGCCCACTGGCGTGGTGAAAAAAAACCTAGCTGCCCTGACCCAGTTCTGCTGCCATATTGGCACAGGTACTCATTGATGGCCCGCTGCTGCGTGTGCAGCCGCTGCAGCATGGCTAACGTTGAGTTCCATGTGGTGGGCATGTCACAAATTAGGCGGTTCTTGGGCAGGTTGTATTCCCTTTGGAGGTCAGTCAGCCGAGCAGTGGCATTATATGACCTTCGAAAATGCACACAGACTTTCCTGGCCTACTTCAGGACATCCTGCAAGCCCGGGTACCTGCCCAAGAACCGCTGCACCACCAAATTGAGGACATGCGCAAAACAGGGCACGTGGGTGAGTTTTCCCTGTCGCAGGGCAGAGAGGAGGTTGGTGCCATTATCGTTGACCACCATTCCAGGCTTCAGCTGCCGTGGCGTCAACCACCTCTCAGCCTGACCCTGCAGAGCAGAGAAAATCTCTTCCCCAGTGTGGCTCCTGTCTCCCAAGCACACCAGCTCTAGCACCGCATGGCATCTCTTGGCCTGCATTCCTGCGTATCCCCAGCCGTACGCCTACGGAGCACGGCTGGTTCGGAGAAAACATCCCCACAGGAAGAGGCCACAGAGGAAGAAGAAGAGGAGGGGGTGGAGGAAAGAGGTGTGTCACAAGCAGTAGTATTTTTTTGGAGGCGTGGTGGTGGAACAACCTCCAAAACTACTGGACCTTGCCCTGCGTCCTTCCCAGCTGCCAGCAGAGTCACCCAATGCGCCGTAAAAGACAGGTAACGTCCCTGTCCATGCCTGCTGGACCATGAGTCAGCGGTAATATGCACCTTACCACTGACCACCCTGTCCAGCGAGGCATGGACATTGCCTTCCACATGCTGGTAGAGAGCCGGAATAGCCTTCCGTGAGAAAAAGTGGCGTTTTGGTACTTGCCACTGAGGTACTGCACATTGCACAAACTCACGGAAGGGGGCAGAATCTACCAACTGAAAAGGTAGCAGTTGAAGTGCTAGCAATTTCGCTAAGCTAGCATTCAACTGCTGGGCATGTGGATGGCTGGGATTGTACTTCTTTCGGCGCTGCAGCAGCTGGGGCAGGGAAATTTGCCTGGTACTATCAGTAGATTGACCGCTACTACTAGCTTGTGACACACCTATTTCTACACCTTCACTGCAGGCTTCAGAAAGGACTGGGGGTCTACTGGGGTTGGAGGTCCCAGAAGGGCAAGGGGGGGTACGCTTTTGTATTTGGTGTGGGTCTTTCTGGTGTGCTTGCCAACGAGCTGCATGGCAGGTCGACATATGTCTGGACAAGCATGTGGTACCCAGGCGGTTGATGTTTTGGCCACGCAAGATACGCTTGCGACATAAGTTGCAAATAGCAAAGGTACGATCTTGTGGACATGTTTCAAAAAAGGCCCACACCAAAGAACTTTTGCTGTACCGGTCAGACACAGTAGCGCCATGCACAAGCGCCGTAGATGTGCGCTGTAATGCGAACCTTAAGCTGACCCCTGGAGGGCATCCTGCTTCTTTGGAGATGTGCCTGTGCCTCGTCGTCCTCCTCCTCCTCCTCCTCCTCTCTCCTATCAGGCACCCAGGTAGAGGCAGTGACCTCATCATCCCCTCCCTCCTCATCACTGTCAACAACCTGGCAGTATGCTCCAGCTGGGGGAACATCATCACTGACAAATTGCTGTCCCTCTCGGCCACCCCCTCTCCCTGGGCTCACATCAATACCTTCCTCTATCAGTGTTCCGTCATCGGAGTCTACAAAACGCTGCGCATCTGCCTGCAGCATGTATCCCACACTGTGTTGAAACAGTTCGGGGGACTCCTCAGGAGGACATGGTGGTACTAGGGAAGTATTGTGTGAAGCCATTGTGCAGAGGGAAAAGGACGCCTTGGCAGCTGCTTTGCCAGATAAACTTTGATCTGTCTGTGTGAGAGAGGATGAGGAGGATGAGGACGGCTTGGTCATCCACTCTACTAATTCCTCTGCATGTTGAGGTTCAACACGGCCAGCTACCGAAAAGAATGACGAGCGGCCACGGCCACGGGCTGAAGAGGATGCACCACATCCACTACCAGCGTTACCTCTACATGCAGAGCCTGCTTGCCCTCCTGACTCTCTGCCTCTCTTTGTTCTCCTTTCAGACATATTGAAGTGCTCAGGTGGTATGTAACAGCACAAGCGGAGTGACACCAAATGCGCTCAGGTGATATATAACAGCACACGTACAGTGGCACTACCTGCGCTCAGGTGGTATATAGCAGCACAGGTACAGTGGCACTAACTGCGCTCAGGTGGTATATAGGAGCACACGTACAGTGGCACTATCTGTGCTCAGGTGGTATATAGCAGCACACGTACAGTGGCATTATCTGTGCTCAGGTGGTATATAGCAGCACATGTACAGTGACACTATCTGTGCTCAGGTGGTATATAGGAGCACACGTACAGTGGCACTATCTGTGCTCAGGTGGTATATAGGAGCACACGTACAGTGGCACTATCTGTGCTCAGGTGGTATATAGCAGCACACGTACAGTGGCACTATCTGTGCTCAGATGGTATATAGGAGCACACGTACAGTGGCACTATCTGTGCTCAGGTGGTATATAGCAGCACACGTACAGTGGCACTATCTGTGCTCAGGTGGTATATAGGAGCACACGTACAGTGGCACTATCTGTGCTCAGGTGGTATATAGGAGCACACGTACAGTGGCACTATCTGTGCTCAGGTGGTATATAGGAGCACACGTACAGTGGCACTATCTGTGCTCAGGTGGTATATAGGAGCACACGTACAGTGGCACTATCTGTGCTCAGGTGGTATATAGGAGCACACGTACGGTGACCCCAAATGCGCTCAGGTGGTATGTCACAGCACACGTACGGTGACCCCAAATGCGCTCAGGTGGTATGTCACAGCACACGTATGGTGACTCCAAATGCGCTCAGGTGGTATGTCACAGCACACGTACGGTGACCCCAAATGCGCTCAGATGGTATGTCACAGCACACGTACGGTGACCCCAAATGCGCTCAGGTGGTATGTCACAGCACACGCACAGTCAGAGCGACTGCGTTTCTGTGCAATTCAATAGCCCACTTGCCTTTCTGTGCAAATAAATAGCACACGTGCAGTAACAGTTAATGCGTCTATGTGCAATGAACTAACACGTGTACACTAACACGTTAGAGCATCAAGCACAATCTCCTGCCTGACAGATACTAATAGCAGAACTAGCTAAGTTATACAGTTTATAAATATATTGACAACTCCTAGGGATGTCAATATATTCTCTAAAAAACGGTACATTTAACTATACTAACTAGTAGCCTCCCTGATCTATCTATCTATCTATCTATCTATCTATCTATCTATCTATCTATCTATCTATCTATCTATCTATCTATCTATCTATCTATCTATCTATCTATCTATCTATCTATCTATCTAAAAAGACACTGTGTCTCTATCTATCTATCTATCTATCTATCTATCTCTCTCTCTCTCTGTCTGTCTGACTTCTCTGTCTGAAAGCAAGCCGGAACACACTACACAAGGCCGCCCGGGAGGCGGCCTTTTATAGTGTGGGGCGTGTGCTAAAGCCCTGAGCCCTAATTGGCCAAAGCACCCAGGCTCTGGCCAATTAGGTCTCTTCGTTTTTTGGGCGCTGTGATTGGCCAAGCATGCGGGGTCATGGTGCATGCTTGGCCAATCATCAGCGTGCAACGCCGCAGTGAATTATGGGCCGTTGCGCGTCATTCGAATATGGCGCGAATAACCCGATTTGTTTGTGTTCGTTTTCGACGAACAATCGAACGGCCGATGTTCGATGCGAACAGTCTGGAGGAGGAATGGGAACATCTCCTCTGTTTGACGGAGGAATGGGAACATCTCCTTTATCTGGAGGAGGAATGGAAACATCTCCTCCATTGACAGGCCCGAGACGGAGAATCACGGCTGGACCTGAAAAAAAAAGAAGAATGACATAGCAGCCTGGCAAGGTCCCCGATGTCTGAAACAGCGAACTGGTAAAGCTAAAAATAGTGAGGGGTAGGGAGAAGATACCTATGATAATGTGGCATGTGTCCAACCAACAGCGGACCTAGCCCCCTTCCTTACACCCCCACGTCCCAAGAGCGTGTGGGTTAGCCGCGCAGGTGGTACCCCATCCATGGCACCCTGGAGGACTAGGCGACAATGTGCAGATTGAAGGGACACTCCATGTCCCAGAGAAAAAGGAGTAAGAATGGCCGCATAACTATAACTGGCATGTACTTCTCCTTTAAGAGACTACTGTCATTCTCCCCCCTGCACCATAGTCTCAGGTTGTCACTTACCTAAACCTGGGAGCCTGGTGCCTGGAAAGAGTGTGTCAATCTGCGCCCAGTCTCCAATGTGACTAAAAAAGGTTAGCAGGGATTTGAATTTCCCTGCTGTGAAGATGTCACCGTAATTCCCTTAAGCGCGCCTGTGCCATAGCGATCCGTCACACTGCGCCTGTGCAGCTGCCGGGTCCCCCGCCGAGCTGCGCATGCACGAGCCAAGCCTCGGTTTCACACGATGATTCGCGCATCCGCGTAAGCTCGTTGCGGCTGCGACCCGGAAGGGGGAAAAGCGTCCTGGAATGCAGAAGTGTTCCAGTCGCCATAGCAATACTAGATATACCAAACAATGTTAAGGGAAAGACAATACAACATACATAAACATTCTGTCATGTAAAGGTATTTAAAAGTTCTTCAGACCTTGCCAGCCGATCCCTTGAAGATGTCTGATTCCTGGCACACGCAGGCCGTCTCTACCACTGGACACATATGCCTGAAGCCACACACCTGCCCATGGCTGGGCCCTGGGCTCTCTTGACAGAAGTAACATCATGTGCCTGGCACCAACCAGGCACATGGCTTAAGTGATTTTCTAAACAGAAGTGTGATTTTTAAACACAAGTGGGAAGAGTTAAACAACAGGAGTTTGCTTTTAACTGTTTCTGCTTGCAAGTGTCATTTGTTTCTCTGACACTTTTTAAACCGGTTTTTATTTCTCTCTGCCAAGGAAAGTGTTTAATTGTGATCAGGTGAACAGGTTTTTTCTTTTTTTTTTCTCTGCTAATCAGTGGGGAGTGTTTAATTGTAAACAGGTGAAGAGGTGAGTATAAAAGTCTCAGTCAAACTCCCATAAGGAGCTGGCTCCCAGTTCATGTTGCTGGCTTAAGTGATTTTCTAAACAGAAGTGTGATTTTTAAACACAAGTGGGAAGAGTTAAACAACAGGAGTTGAAAACAGAAGTTAAGACAGGAGTCTTCTAAACTGTAAGTAACATCTTAAACTTCCTACAAGTAATTATATTGTAACTGGGAAATGTGTGCTAGCAGGGTTGAAGGTTTTGCTCAGTGCACAGTGTGTCACATGTATGGAAAATTGGTGCAACAGCTCCAGGATGGATACCGCTGTGACAGATGTGAGCAGGTTGCCCTTCTGGAAGCTCGCATTAGAGATCTGGAGGAGAAAGTTGCAACACTGGGCAGAAAGGACAACCTTGAAAGGGGTCCTCTGCTCGCTGAGCAGGTGGTCAGTAGGGTTAATGTGGAGGGTGGAGGGGCAAGTCAGGATTATCAGATAGGAAGATGGGTTAATGTAGTTAGAGGGAGTGGAAGGGGCTTGCAGACAAGGAAGGCCAATCCTGTGTTTGTGCATCAAAACAAATTTGCCAAGTTGGGTGAAGATGTGGAGGTGGCTAACACAGAGGTGGCAGCCCTAGATGTTACTGCTACCCCTAACAGCCGGGAGAGCAACCCATCTAGTAGAAGTGGTGAGGGGAGTGCAGGTAGGCCTAGACAGTTGGTGGTAATAGGGGATTCTATAATCAGAAGGACTGATAGAATAATTTGTCGCCAGGATCGCCTCAACTGAATGGTTTGCTGTCTCCCTGGTGCCAGGGTTCGGCATGTGGTGGACCGGGTGGATAAATTACTGGGAGGGGCTGGGCATGACCCAGCTGTCTTGGTCCATGTTGGAACCAATGACAGTATACATGGAAGGTGGAGGCTCCTTAAGAATCAATTTAAAGAACTAGGCTGCAAGATGAAGGGAAGGACCTCCAAGGTGATATTCTCTGAAATATTGCCTGTGCCATGCGCAACACAGGAAAGGCAGGGGGAGATTAGAGAGCTGAATGCATGGCTAAAGACCTGGTGTAGGAAGGAGGGATTTGGGTTTCTAGAGCACTGGGATGACTTTTCATTGGGGTGCAACCTATATGCTAAAGATGGTTTGCACTTGAATGGAAGGGGGTCTGCTGTGCTGGGGGAGAGGTTTAGGGGAATGCTGGAGGAGTATTTAAACTAGACTTGAGAGGGAGGGTGAACGTGAATTACATCGGGCACACAGGTCAGTTAGGGGTCAGACATTAATGGAGAGTGGAATGGGGATAGATGGAGGTGGGGTTATGGCAGGTGACAAGAAAGTTCCCATGTTGCAAACAGCCATTGGAAATTATAGTGCCATTTGCACTACTAAAAATTATATGAATCATATGAAAAACGCCAGCGAAAAATGTAACAATACATTTATGTGTTTGTTCACCAATGCCAGAAGCCTGCCAAGCAAAACAGGTGAGTTGGAAGCTCTGGTGCATGAGGAGAGCTATGATGTAATCGGTATTGCTGAAACTTGGCTTCAATCCTCACATGACTGGGCTATTAATATTCCTGGCTATGCTCTCTTTCGGAAAGACAGGGTAAAAAGGAAAGGTGGAGGGGTCTGTCTCTATGTGAGAAGTGACCTCAAAGCAAGCGTTAAAGAGGACCTGGTTGATGGAGAGTGTGATGAAGTTGAAGCATTAAGGGTGGAACTGCATACAGATGTGCGTAGTTCAAAGCTAATCATTGGAGTTTGTTATAGACCACCCAATGTTAATGAGGAGGTGGAGACTCGGCTCCTTGCACAGATGGAAAGGGCTGCAAGGGCAGGGACGGTGATAATAATGGGGGATTTTAACTACCCAGAAATTGACTGGAATAATGGAATTTCTGGGACAGTTAAAGGACAAAAATTTAAAAACCTATTGCAGGACAATTTTATGGTCCAGTTTATTGAGGCCCCAACTAGGAATGATGCTCTGTTGGACCTGGTAATCTCAAACCATGCAGAGCTCATTACTAATGTTCAGATAAGGGAACACCTGGGTAGCAGTGATCATAACATGATTTCGTTTAATGTAAACTATAAGCAAGAAATGCATACAGGAAAGATAAAAACACTTAATTTCAAGAGAGCAAATTTTCAAAGCATGAGGACTGCTCTCCAGGGCTTGGACTGGGAGGGAATATTGGCACCGATGAACACAGAGCAGAAATGGGAATTCTTCAAAAAGACTCTTTGGAACCTCACTGCAAAGTATATTCCCATGGGCAATAAGTTTAAAAGGCTAAAGATAAAACCTATGTGGCTCACGGTCAAAGTTAAAAAAGCTATAAACAATAAGAAAATAGCTTTTAAAAAATATAAAAATGAAGGAACACTAGTGTCGTTTAAATGTTACAAAGAATATAATAGAATATGTAAAAAGGAAATCAAGGATGCAAAAATTCAAAATGAACGACAGATTGCAAAAGATAGTAGGACAAACCCCCAAAAATTATTTAAATATATTAATAGTAAAAAGGTCAAGTCTGAGCATGTAGGCCCTTTACAAAATAATCTAGAGTGGGTGACTGAGGACATAGAGAAGGCAAATTTATTAAATGCTTTCTTCAGCTCTGTGTATACAATGGAGAATGGGGGAGCTCATGTCGATATAGGGGGTGGGAGTGACACAGCCCCAAATCCACAATGGCTCAAAAGTGATATGGTCCAGAAATATTTAGACAGAATAAAGGTGGATAAAGCACCTGGACCAGATGGCATCCACCCACGGATCCTAAAAGAATTGAGCTCTGAAATTTCAAAGCCACTGTATCTAATATTTAGGGACTCATTAATGACAGGAATAGTACCACTGGATTGGCATAAAGCCAATGTGGTGCCCATATTTAAAAAGGGAACAAAGTCTTTACCTAGTAACTATAGACCTGTTAGTTTAACTTCTATAGTTGGGAAGATACTGGAACGTTTAATAAAAGACCACGTGGATGAGTTCTTGCTGGAAACAAACTATTTAAGCAGCAGACAGCATGGATTCATGAAAGACAGAAGTTGTCAGACAAACCTGATTTCTTTTTATGAAGAGGTAAGTAAAACCCTGGACAGAGGCGTAGCAGTGGACGTGGTATACTTGGATTTTGCAAAAGCGTTTGATACAGTTCCCCACACACGGCTCATGTGTAAGGTAAGGTCTACAGGATTAGATATATCAGTTTGTAAATGGATAGAAAACTGGCTGAAAGACAGAATTCAGAGAGTTGTGGTTAATGATTCTTACTCTGAATGGTCCAAGGTTATCAGCGGTGTACCCCAAGGTTCAGTGTTGGGTCCCTTACTTTTCAATATATTTATAAATGATATTGGGTCTGAGATCAAAAGTAACATTTCTGTTTTTGCAGATGACACCAAGCTATGCAGTGGAATAATGTCCTTGCAGGATGTCTCCAATTTACAAGCCGACCTCAATGCTCTGTCTAATTGGGCGACTAAGTGGCAGATGAGGTTTAATGTTGATAAATGTAAAGTTATGCACTTGGGGGCTAAGAATATTCATGCATCATACCTGCTAGGGGGAGTACAACTGGGGGGATCTGTAGTGGAGAAGGATCTGGGTGTTTTAGTTGATCATAAGCTCAATAATGGCATGCAATGCCAAGCTGCGGTTTCCAAAGCGAGCAAAGTCCTTTCTTGTATTAAGAGAGGTATGGACTCCAGAGATAGAGATATCATTTTGCCCCTGTACAAATCATTAGTAAGACCTCATCTGGAATATGCAGTCCAGTTTTGGGCACCAGTTCTCAAAAAGGATATCGGAGAACTGGAGAAAGTGCAGAGAAGGGCAACCAAACTGATAAGAGGCATGGAGGAGCTCAGCTATGAGGAAAGATTAGAGGAACTGAATTTATTCACTCTTGAGAAGAGGAGAATAAGGGGGGATATGATCAACATGTACAAATACATAATAGGTCCATATAGTGAACTTGGTGTTGAGTTATTCACTTTAAGGTCAACACTGAGGACAAGGGGGCACTCTTTACGTCTGGAGGAAAAGAGATTTCACCTCCAAATACGGAAAGGTTTCTTCACAGTAAGAGCTGTGAAAATGTGGAACAGACTCCCTCCAGAGGTGGTTCTGGCCAGCTCAGTAGATTGCTTTAAGAGAGGCCTGGATTCTTTCCTAAATGCACATAATATAACTGAGTACTAAGTTTTGTAGGTAAAGTTGATCCGGGGTAAATCCGATTGCCTTTCGAGGGATCAGGAAGGAATTTTTTCCCCTCCGGTAGCAAATTGGATCATCGCTTTGCTGGGGTTTTTTGCTTCCTCTGGATCACCTGTGGGTATGGAGTTGGGTGTATGGGAGGATGTACTGTGTTTTACTTTGTTTTATTTTTTTATTTTTTTATGGTTGAACTGGATGGACTTGTGTCTTTTTTCAACCTGACTAACTATGTAACTATGTATGTAACCCCCTTGGAGCTATGGATCGATCGATCTTTTGGACGTCAGGGAACATAAGTGCATTGTAGAAGGTCCAATTGACGAGGACAAAAAAGGAACTCAGTCCAGAGTCCAATGTTATAGGGTATGGTGTCCTATAGCATTGGAGAGGAGGCAGGGTTAACCCACACATAGTCTGCCATAGAGTCTGTCAGGAAAACTGAAAGCGGGGGTTCACCCTACAAAAAAAAATAAAAAATTATTTGTCTCCAGTGCCATTCAGTATACTAGCGTGAGCTACAGTATGCCTTTATTTTTTTTTTTTTGTGCTGTACTTACAGTTTAATCCTTTAGTTTCGTTTTAGACTCTGGCCAGGAAATAGGCGTACCTATCAAGAGGGGAACATGATTGACGGCCGGCTATGGCGCGTCACGCGGTCCGAAAATAGCCAGAGTCAGACTCGGCTCTTCACGGCGCCTGCGCAGTCTGCTCCTAGTCTGTGCGCAGGCGCCGTGAAGAGTCGAGTCCTACTCCGGCTATTTTCGGAACGCATGACGCGCCATAGCCGGCTGTCAATCATGTTCCCCTCTTCATAGGAATGCCTTTTCCCCCGCGGTAGGCTGAAACAAACTAATAGATTAAACTAAGTACAGCACAAAAAAATAAAATAAAGGCATACTGTAGCTCACGCTAGTATGCTGAATGGCATGGTAAAAAGTTGTTTTTAGGGTGAACCTCCGCTTGAAATAATGCACTTAAATTTACTGCAGTAAACCTGCAATAACACACTGCAATATACTGTTGTAAACATGCAGGTAACACACTGAAATATACTGCAGGAAAAATGCCCTGACAAAATAAAATGACACTAAAGTAACAGTCATACAGTCGCATTACACTCACACTGCACTATCACTAGATTCACACAAAACTGATACTCTACACTCACAATAGAATCACAATAGTACACTATAGCACACTAACTCTCTAGTAACACTGAACAGAACCCTGTTTTATCTGTCTCCACGCCAATATCACAGTGCAAATGGCCGCAATGGGAAGATTTTTTTTATAGTGTGGGGGGGAACTAAGAGCAATAAGCCATGATTAGAGTCATCATCACAGTTTCCAATCATGGCTCTGACAGTGCTATACACCCTCATTGGGAAAAGCTTTTATTGCTTTAGCCAATCAGGGCTTCCATTGCACTGTGCGGTGGCGCAGTGCATGGTGGTCGTTCGGCAAGCTGAACATACGGTGGAACGCCCTGATAACTCATGTGCTTTTTGTCACTGTCTTTTGCTTATCATTCCAACCTACAAATATACTTATACTGTGTTTACATCTTCGAAAATCCTTTTGTCTACATAAGACCATCCCTGAAGAAGATTTATTAATTCTCTATTCGAAATGTGTTGGATGTATATAATCAAGGTTTTTAACCCATTTTTATGGATTGTGATATATTGTAATAAAGATTTGTATATTTTCACTTTTTGAAGCTTATTTTTCTGTGGTGCCAATATATAGTTACTTTGCCTCCCTGAGGATTACTGTGTTTTCAATTTGATTTTGGAATGAAGGCACATTTCCACCATTCCACCATAATTCCATACCTTACTTTGACTTTCTGAGCAGTTAGCCTTTGGAGAAGTCATTTGTTGAATACTGCATGTGATGGGGATTTGTCTGTCATCAATGAAAAAGGGGGGGCTTCTGCGCTAAAATTACAAGGTCGCCCGAAACACACAGAAAAAACAATGCAGCATAAACAAAAGTGTAAACACAACACCTGAAAAAGAACAACTGTAAAGAAAAAGTAATTGCGCAAAGTGCATAAGACCAACATATGTTGGATATAGGTTTGCAGAGTGATGCAAGTGACATATAGATCAATAGTGCACAATACTATAAAGTGCAAACAGAGTGCATGATGTTAAGAGGTGTTCCAGGATACCCGCTAGTTCCGTGAAAGATGTGCACTTCACCACACACATACTCTGGTCTCCCAGAACTCTCACCTCTAAACGGCTAAAAAGAGACCTCAATGTGCAGATCCACTGCTGGTTATCTCCCTGGTGTTCCTGGTGTCCACAACATGGATAGTATGATCTGGGTTTAGAGGTGGGATAAAAACAGGAAAGAGGACCTCCAATAGTGCATTATCATTGATACAGAGGAGTTTAATAAATAAAATTAGCACTTACAAACATAGAAGTAAAACGAGCATATAACACAGCGGCACCGCGCTGGTATCACAGCAATCCCGGTGTACGTCTCCCTTCACCCTACGCGTTACGACATACGTGTCTTCAACTGGGGTTGAAACCTATATCCAACATATGTTGGTCTTATGCACTTTGCGCAATTAATTTGTCTGTCATCGCTCGAGCAAAATTTTTAAAACTCTGGGTCTAGTAAAGTAGTGGGGGCTTAACAGATGTGCCAGGGTATGGATTCTGGTAGATGCATGACTATGGTATCCCAGATATAACCTTTACTGCTAGGACCCACTGTTTATACTCCCCCTTAAACCTTTAATAATAATGAGACCAACACTGTAACTTGGAGTAAAAACTGGCCGTAGCAGCCACCTTTATTTTAGATAACTTCCAATAATAAATAACATATATAAACCATATAATTCCTGAGAAAAAAAAGTTCTTCTCATACTAGTGCTGGACTTTGCAGGCACCACTAACACTGACTTGTAAAACCTTTTAACATTATAACATTTTATTGGCACTGCGGTACCTCACCTCTGGTCATAGGCCTCAAGCCGACAAGCTGGCTCAGAGATGACCACTGACCGCAGTGCCCCAACATTCCAGCTACACCTTGGTAGACTGGAAACCACACCCTTTCAGAACCCATACCACCTCTGGGTAATGGCATCCATATTTGGGGTAATTTCTTCTCCTGCAAAAGTCCAAACACCCGCCACTGCCACAACAGCATGCACCTCGTACCTGCATAAGGAGAAACAAAACACAAGGAAAGCACCCAAAAACAAAAATTCTCTCAACCATCATCACCACTATCAGCAAGCCCATAACAAAAAAGGGAGGGTGGGTGGGAACTTTTCTCCCCAGACTGTGTTACCCGGGAAAGGAGGGGGGAGGAATTTATAGCCTCTCCTCCCCTCCCCACTGCACTCTCTATGACCACTCCCCCCTGGCTTGTAAGGGTTTCTGTTAACCCTGTCATGCCCGGCCCTTCGTCTATTGCTTGTTGTTTTGCTCCGGGCCTCTCTTGACTATGGTATCCCAGATATAACCTTTACTGCTAGGACCCACTGTTTATACTCCCCCTTAAACCTTTAATAATAATGAGACCAACAATGTAACTTGGAGTAAAAACTGTCCGTAGCAGCCTCCTTTATTTTAGATAACTTCCAATAATAAATAACATATATAAACCATATAATTCCTGAGAAAAAACATACTAGTGCTGGACTTTGCAGGCATCAATAACACTGACTTGTAAAACCTTTTAACATTATAACATTTTATTGGCACTGCGGTACCTCACCTCTGGTCATAGGCCTCAAGCCGACAAGCTGGCTCAGAGATGACCACTGACCGCAGTGCCCCATTAACCAACATTCCAGCTACACCTTGGTAGACTGGAAACCACACCCCTTCAGAACCCATACCACCTCTGGGTAATGGCATCCATATTTGGGGTAATTTCTTCTCCTGCAAAGTCCAAACACCCGCCACCAGCACCCAAAGGTAACCCATTGCCTTTGGGCGCACCTCCACACCCTCAATGCTTGCTGTACCCCGTCCTATGGACCCAACCCCCACCATATCGATACCAACATCTGTGCGGTGAACTCCACCATCCCTAAGGTATCTCCACGTAGACACCTACAACTCCAGATGCCTAACCACCAAGTCCCCTTTTCTACTTACAAACAACATTTGGTTGGCACTGCGTTATCTAACCTCTGGTCATAGGCCTCAAGCCAACAAGCTGGCTCAGAGACGACCACTGACCGCAGTGCCCCCACCACCTCTCTGTCTATCTTCCCCCAAGCTCTTTTTTGCCCCCCTCCACTGTCTGGCCATCCTCTATGATGTCCCAGCTACCATGACCGATCATACCACTATCGTATCCGGGAACCTCGCGACCCCAGCATTGACCTCACCCCTAAATCATTTCTCCTCACATGGCGACCCAGTACCTCCGTTGATCGGTCCAAACGTGCAAACCTGTGCACTTCCGATACCACTCTACTTCCCCAGCATTCCCGGGAAACGCAACCGAAACACCTGATCCCGCCGTCTTGGGACCCCCAGCTGTTGACCCACCGGTCGCACACACGTTCTCCAAGCCCCCCCCAATACCCGAAGGGGCGGCCCATAATCCAGACCAATCCTTGCACTGTACCCGAAAGACAGTAAGCAACATATACCACCATTGATGCAGCCCCCCAAATTACCCTTACGCCAGGCCCACCAACCATTGTGGCCTACATCTAGTCGAAACCTCCTATATCCTATTGACTGTTTCCTCAAGATGATGGGGTGCAGCCACCGTCGCTGCCCCAATCCCAAGGGAATGCCCGAGCATTTCTTCTCCACAAAGACCCACTCCCCCCACACATTTCCTAAACCCTGCCACGAACTGATACCGCGACACTGGAGCCCCATTCTCATGTAACCAAATGAACCGCCCACCTTCGGGCGTACCTGCAGGAATTCCCGCACCAGCCCGACTGGGCAAAGGTCTGACCAACAATAGTGATCACATGCACTGAACTTACCCTACCCCCTCTGATCCATTTTGGATCTACTTAGAAGCAGTGCGGCCCCGTCATGTGCCCTCCACACGTCAGCAGCCAACATGCCGCCTTGAACTGTTTCCTGGAGGGGCTAACTCGCCCACCCTACACGCTCCAAAATTTGCCAAAGCACACACTGTGCAGAACGACACAACACCATGCCGGGATAAACCCAATGTCCCCACATTCCCCATAACACCTCTCAAGATGTAACGATACTGGGCGCCGCACATACATCCACCGTCCCTGCTGGCTATAACCCTTGAGCGCTTGTCGCACCCAACCACCTTAGTAAAATTCGGACACCCTAGCCACGCAAACGAGAATACCCGACTCGCCCACTTTTCTCATCGAGTACCAACTGTGACATACCAGCCTACCTGTTCACTGTACAAAACAAATCCTCAATCAGGACCCATACCTCTGGTCCCGCCGGCTACACCTCCGCCTCCCGAACCAGCATCTGCCACACCAACCAGACCTTCTGCTTCTATGGGAGATGATTCAACTGAATGCTCCACCCCCACCCCGGACAGGGAACCACTTGCTCCTCTGCCCACCACACCAAACCCCAGAACCTGTCCCCACTGAAACCGAGACAAGGCGTACCCCACAACATTGTCCACTCCCGGTAAATGAACTGCATAAACAATTATTTTCATCTGTAAACAGCGCAGCACCAGGTGCCGCAAGAGACGAACAACCGGTGGAGAGGACGCCGTCACCCTGTAGAACACCTGTACCACCCCCAGATTATCACCATGGAAACAAAACCCTTCGGTCCCGAAAGGAAGCGCCCCATAGTTACACCACCAGCACTACCGGAAACCGTTCTGGCAGGACCAAGTTCTCAGTGAACCCTGCTGACACCCAGGACTGGGGCCGAAGGCCCGCACTCCACTGTCCCTGAAAGAATGCACCCCAGCCGGCACCCCTGGCCGCATATGTGACCTGTTCCATGTCAAAGTTGCTGACCGGACCGAACATCCACAGAGTCCTACCGTTAAAGGACTCGAAAAACAGGAGTGCCAAACCGACAGGTCTTCCCTGTGTTCCTTCACCAACATCACAAAGTGTTTTGGTTGACTTAAACCCCCGCCGAGCTTGCCGAGTGGCGCCTGCAAAAAAACTTGCCCCAGAATACGACACGCGGAAACTAAGTTTCCCAGGAGCGACTGCAGCGCTCGGATTTGTACTTTCTGTGAACCCAACATCTCGCCAATTTTTTGCTTTGAGGCATTCCAGTGTGTCCAACGGCAATCTGTACTCCATTTTCTACGAGCCAATCACTATGCCCAAAAATTGTATGACCGACTTCGGTCCCTCCCTTTTCTCGGGTGCCAGCAGCACCCCAAATCGTTCCGCAATGCATTCCAGCGTGGCCAACAACACCGCGCAGATACGCGACCCAGCCGGGCAAACGCAGAGTAAGTCGTCCCGATAGTGGATTACGGAGTTCACTCCAGCCACATGCCGACCCACCTACTCTAGAAACGAACGAAACTGTACAAACAAGGCACATGAAACAGAGCAACCCCTCGGTAGACACTTTTCCCCTTAGAACTCCCCCTCCCCGTGACAGCCCAATAGCCGGAAACTATCCGGGTGGACTGGGAGAAGCCGAAAGGCAGCACCGATGTCAGGCTTGGCCATCAACGCCCCTCGACCATACCCCTGACCCAAACAACCGCCCCATCAACGGAGGCGTAACATACCGTACAATACCCCCCGCTAATAGCCTCGTCGACCGACCCCCCCCTACTTGAAAAGACAGGTGATGAATGAGCCTAAACTTGTTTGGCTCCTTCCTTGGCACCACCCCCAAAGGGAAAACGACCAACTCATATCAAAGGGGGAGGGGGGGGGCGAATGGGCCCCCCCATCCGGCCACGAGCTACTTCCTACCGCAGTGTCTCCGAACCCACCTCAGGGTGACGTAGAGCGGAGCGCCAATTCTTTTTTGGCACGGGGGGGGGCACACCAACTTGCAAGGATTGCTAAAATCCTCTGACAAAAACCCCTCTCCCACGATAGGGCAGCCGCCCTGTCGGGATACTACCGAGAAAACGGTCGCATCCTTTTCACCATCACCGGATTACTCCCCCTTACTCGTAAAATCTCAGGGACATCCTTTGCCTTGTTAAAACACGGGCAGGGGGATGGTTACCACCGCAGCCGGAGCACTCGTGCTTGAACCGGCAGGCCCCCAAACTTGCAGTTACCCTCATTACACTGCCAACAGACCCTCTTTTCTTTCCATCCAACTGTCCCGGGGAGTAGGTTACACCGCCCCCCCCCCCCCCTGAAAAAACGTTGTGGACGTCCGTGGGGCCGACATGAGCTGCATCCAAAGGCCAATGTCCTCAGTCTCTCCACCTACATGCCCGGTGCCACCGCCCTGCGGTGCCTGAACTGTTCGTTGTAACGGAGACATCCCATACCCCGGTAACACCGGGAGGCCTCGCTAATCGCCTCCTGGTAACTGCAAAGTGCTGAACAGTGTTCAGGATTTTTTCTCACCGATCACGCTCGCCCTGATCTAGTACGCCTGCGACCACTTCGCAAAAGTCTTGGGTATAAATCTATACCTCCTTTTTTCTTCATCCTCCTTTTGGACTACTCAGGCTTAACCCTGTCCAGGTTAAATTCCTCCAGAGGCAACAGCGCAAATATCTCTACATATTCGTCCTTACAGCTCTTCTCTCTCACCTCCTGCTTCAAATGTGAACCCAGGGGTGACTCATAACAAGTATACACTTCCCCCTTTTACGCTTCCGCCAACCAGACCAGATCCCTCTTCTTTGCGGCCACTACCCCCCGCCACTGCGGGCACTACCAACGACTACGGGGACCCTCCCTCCATCCCCCCCACCAACACACCAGCATTTCGTAACACAATAAAATTGCTGAAAACGACCTACCAGGCTGCCTGGAAGCAATCCCACCAGCCGAAACACTCATCTCCCGTGCTGTAACTGCGTCCTGGGGACGAACTCCTCCTCGGAACCCGACAGCTCCCCCTAGGAACGATCTCCAGGCCGGAAGTCCCCCTCAGATAGTGGCCCACCAAGCGGCTCGGGCCTGGCAGCCGAGGGCCCAGAGCTGGCATACCTCCCTCTGCGCCCTCTGGACCCGTGCACGGATGTCCACGTCGCTTTCTGAGCGCTGTTCCTCTGTCTCCCACTCCCCCTCTCCTCCGAGCTGGATTGGAGGTGGCTAGCCGTGGAAGGCAAGGGGCTCACCGAAGGCTCCTGACCCCCCGGTGCCCAACTGGGGTGAGAGCCCGTAGCAGCCTGCTCGACACGCAGAGCCAGGCCTGGCCGCTGTGTTGGATCCATAAAGCCACTAGTACCCCCCCCCCCCCACACCGCGCTTCGTGGGGCCTACAGGACCCGCCGACCCCGCCGATGTGAGTTATGCTGGGGGGGACAAAGGTGGCCCGAGCTGGGCTCCCATCCCTTGTGTCCTGACTAGTGGATGGCCCCCGGGGGGGGGCGCTAATGGGCCGCGAGTGCCGCGATCGCGGGGGTACCCCCCCGCAGGGTAAAATGTCCTGATGGCTGAACTGATTGAGGAGCGGCTCCAGCATAGACTGCAGCCACCCCTCACTGAGCCAATCGGTCTGCTAATGAAGCTGGTCGAGTATGGCTTCAACCCCAGCAAAAATTCAGGCAGAGCCCAAATCCCCAGAGCAGCATCCTACCTGAAACTTTTCTCCCCAGACTGTGTTACCTGGGAAAGGAGGGGGGAGGAATTTATAGCCTCTCCTCCCCTCCCCACTGCACTCTCTATGACCACTCCCCCCTGGCTTGTAAGGGTTTCTGTCAACCCTGTCATGCCCGGCCCTTCACCTATTGCTTGTTCTTTTGCTCCGGGCCTCTCTGGAGCAGTGTGCCCACACACAAACAAGGATGTGTCAGAGTTGCAGAATCTAAGAAGCGATCTGGTCTTCACCAGAGCCACTGGAGGTGTGGATGTTGCACTACAAGTTAGCTCTTTGACACACATATGTGGGAACAGTGGCAGCAGATAGCACACTGGATGGACTCAGGGTACACACAGGATACAAGAACCAAAGGAAGGACTACAGCAGCTAGCAAGAAAATACACTAGGGGGAGGGCGCTGGGAACAAGTGAGAATGCACAGAGATGCGGGGGAAGCTGGGAAATGGTGCAGAGAGAGATGGACGCAGCAAGTAGCAATGATGGGCAAAGCAAAATTGCAAAAAAAATGCTGTTGAGAGCACCCAAAGCAACATAAAATCATGCTGTAGAGAACAATCCAAAGCAACATAAAAGGTTAAAAAGACAGAAACTGAAGGAAACATAAGAGCTCAGCAACAGGGAAAACACAGAGAACATTGACAAAACCAAACAACCACACAGAATACAAGTAACAGAAAAAGGTGCTGTGCTAAATTATATGACAGCCTGTGAACTATTAATTCATTAGTTCCTCTGCTTATCCTTGTATTCACACTCTACTAATGCCTATAGAAAATCACATGCATAAAGTGCTCATTAGTGCCACAACTAATTATTAATTAAAGTGACTGTGCGAAAAATAAAAAATATATACATTAATACTCAAATATCTACATCTGTCATGAAGTAAATCCAATATATATGTGCTCAAAATATTCACAAACATGTTCCCATTGCACTAAAGAGTGCCATGTGCAAAGTGCTATTTTGCTTGATTCACAAACTGACATGCATTATATATACAGCCCATTCACAGTTCAAAAAAATCCAAATCAACTGGTGATGGCAAAACGTGTCCTTGTGTCCACTCTGTTGCTCCCCCCTTCAGTATATGTGCTCAACTTAAAGTGTAAGACCCTGGAATTAAGCCTGGTCAGAACATGCATATGAACCACCTCTGGGTTTAGTGTTTATGTTGAAATTCTGGGCTGGTTGCTGGTTACGTTTTCAACATGTGTATGATGAAAAAAACTTGATAGTGTGATATAATTTTAAACAATTTATTGTGTAAATAAAACTTAGCCCCTACTGTGGGGTACTCACACTTCATGGGTGCTACAGTGCACCACTCTTTACAAGCTCAGGGATCCTGCTGAGGTAATGTGACCCCCTGAGGAAGATACAAGTTAATCCCGGTATTGACACACATGGAGGAGGGGACAGGACGGAGCAGGAGGTAGTGGAGCGTTCTCAGCTAATGGAAAGGACACTTTACTTCAGCGGTATCCCTTTGCACATTTTGGCGCAAATTCCCAGACTGCAGCTGCCACACAGGCGATTATGCCTCCCCATCAGCCATGCCTGATGCCTGATGCATGATGCTGGGAGGGACCCAGGGCAGTGCCATTGGTATATATGTCACTCCGAGTTGAATTAGACAGTCTAATTTTTCTTTCTCTCCTGAGGACATTGCACACCACACCTAGATTATGTTGCTAACATGTGGGATCATCAGATAATTAGTGCTTACTAGGGCTCACTGCTCAGTGTGAAAATCTTTGCTTTTATATGGGTTCCTTTAGTATTGTGTCATCCTTTACTCTATCTATCTATCTATCTATCTATCTATCTATCTATCTATCTATCTATCTATCTATCTATCTATCTATCTATCTATCTATCTATCTATCTATCTATCTATCTATCTATATGTAGCACTACCCCCGCAGGAGCCGCTGGTTAGATTTGGGATGGCGTGTTATCTCGTGGCTCTGGTGAAGTGTCTAGGGTAAACGATGAATACAGTGGCAATAAAGGAATGTCCGCAAAATAGGAAGTCTCTTTTATAAGTGCTCTTTATTACCCAGCCTGGTAAAAACAAACAACTGGTGATGGGAAGGATAGACAAAGGTTTGAGGAGGTATAGCAGACTCAGGACTTGGATATTGAAGCAATCCTGCTTCTGACAACTATCAGTCTTTTTGCGCCACTCCAAACATGAGTGGGTATAGCGTACCTGGACAGGTTTCTCTCACAGACCTGGCAGCCAGAGTATCACTCTAACTTGAGAGGGGTGCCTCTGCCACAGGCTCTTCTGAATGACCGTCAGACAAGCACCTCTGCCACAGGCCTTGCCCGAGTATGAACGAGGAGGTACTCCTCCTGAGTAAAAGGTTTACCTGAATCTTCCTCCAATGTAGCCAGGGTACTGACTGAGAGAGGAATCAATCCCTCCAGTGTCCAGTACCTCGATCCCCGATGGTTCGTTCCAGTGCTGTTGGGCCACCAGCCTCTCATTGGTGTCCCTCAACTGGATTCCCCACTGAACAGCTCAACTCGCTTGGGATCTCCGATGGTGGGAACCCAGTCAGTCACTGGGTCCCCATTGGGCTCAGAGTGTTCCAGACCATCTTAGCTCCGGAACCAGGAACTCTACGTAGCACCCACGCCCCGGCCAGGTAGGCCATAACGCACGGGTGTGGTGATGTACGGCCACCCTAAAGGTGGGTGCCGCACCAGGAACCAGAAGAGAAGATCAGACAAAATGACGTCTGCTTCATAAGTACCTTCTCCCAGCATGCCCAGTGAGGCCCAAGCCTCCCGATTGGCTGCTAGAAAAGAGCACCCGAACCTCAGCTTCCACTACTGCCACCTGCTGTCCCAGGGCTGAACAACACCCCAGGCACAGCAGAATGAGCCCACAGCACAGCCGAGCTGAAACAGAGAGCCCTAAATAATTACAATTGAGATCAGAGTAATTTTCACACTCTGATCTTTCCCCTTAAATTTACTAGCACCCCGTACTTTGAAGTACATGGGCGCTACATATCTATTTTTCTCACATTTTTCTCCATATTTTTCCTCCTATTAATAGTCATAGGTTTTGTTACACACAGCACCACTAATGCCCTGTACACACGATCGGTTCATCCGATGAAAACGGTCTGATGGATTTTTTCATCAGATATCCGATGAAGCTGACTTTCATCAGTCTTGCCTACACACCATCAGTTAAAAAAACGATCGTGTCAGAACTCGGTGACGTAAAACACAACGACGTGCTGAGAAAAATTAAGTTCAATGCTTCCAAGCATGCGTCGACTTGATTCTGAGCATGCATTGATTTTTAACCGATGGAAGTGCCCACAGACGATCGTTTTTTTCTATCGTTTTTTTAACCATCAGATAATTTTAAAACAAGTTCCTAGTTTTTTCACCAATGGATAAAAAAATGATGGGGCCCACGCTCCATCAGTTTGTCTGATGAAAACGGTCCATTAGACCGTTTTCATCAGACAAACCGTACGTGTGTATGCGGCATTAGTGTATTTAGTCACAATTCAAATTTCTCTACAGAAATTAACTGGATCTGTCACTTGCATTGATAGCTACTATTACACAGAGACCCATACTTTTCTGGGGGTTTGCTAATGTGTGCCTTGGGTTTCCAAAGTCCACTGCCACAGCTCCCAAGGCAGACACATCCCCAGCAGCCCTCAATTTGCAAAACCACATGCTGAATCAGAATTCCTTATTTGAGTTAAACACACGTCATGCTTTTTCATGCGTTTACAGTTTTGATTATTATGAACTTTCTGCAATCATTAATGTTTTTAATATATATTTTATGATATGAATTACAAGCCAGCTCAGACAATTTTTACTTTACACTGCAATGTGTTAATCATATATATATATATTGTACAGGACGCCAGGGATGGGTCCTGGATTGACGCTACATAGCGCCAATTTTTGGAATCTGGTCCCTTTAAGCACTGGTTCAGGAGGTCACCCAAAGGGGGTGAGAGGTTCCGGACAGATAAAATGGATCCAGAGAGGACGGGCTTAAAGTCCTCTCTGTCTTCTTTTAATGATATTTGGGGGTCCAGGATTTCGGAGGCTCTGAAGCGACAATTGGGAGGGAAGAGAGCCTCCCCTTCTGACCCCTGGCTTCAGGCACACAAGAGGTTAACCACTTCCAGGAAGTGAGTTAAAAGGAAAGGAAGTCCTGACAGAGGGTGGAGTAGTTTTGGAAGTGAAGCTGTGTCTGCAGGGAAGGACTGGAGGACTTCTTACTAAAACGTATGTGCCTATCTTTTGGTTGTTTTGCTGTGCTGAAGCTCTCTTATTAATGCTGGAAACAAGCAGGACTTTTGTTGACATAAATTATCTAATTTATGCTGGAAACAAGCAGGACTTTTGTTGTGACATTTTTGTGCTGAAGAAAGCATTATTTTGTTTTGTTTTGTTTTGGTCGCCAATAAAGACCCTTTGCTTTACTGACACGGTTTACGCACTTGTCTCGCTGAGCTAAAGAACCCCCAAAGTTCACAACTGGTGGAGAATGCGGGCAAAGTGCATTTGCAGGCGCAAAAACCGTTTAAAAACTGACATTTAAAGAGACAGTGTACTTATAGCATGTCTTGGGTGAAGTCAGCCCAGACATTACAAACAGCACGCAACGACATGGAAGAGGTCATTAGGGCTTTGGCACAAGCCACCGTGACCCAGCAGCAAGCGTCAGCGGACGCCAACCGTCGCCATGAGGAAGCGATGGCTCAGCAGCAGCAGCAGGCCCTGGCACAGGCTATAGCTGCGCAGCAAGAAAACACACAATTTACAGCCCAGCAGGAGTCCACTCAAGCACAGGTGGCTGCCTTGCAGGAGGCAGTACAGCGGCTGGCTCAGGGACAAGAGCAATCGGCCGTTGCCATTAGCAACCCAGTGTCTGTTAGAGCCAGCCATTTCTTGCAAAAACTAACACCCAGCGATGACGTGGAAGCCTTTCTGACCACCTTTGAAAGCATAGCAGAGAGAGAAGCATGGCCCCGGGACCAATGGGCCGGCATTATCTCCCCTTTTCTCACTGGTGACCCACAAAAGGCCTATTTTGACCTCCCAGCTGAGCACATCAAAGACTATGAACGTCTAAAAGCCGAGATCCTGGCCCGCCTGGGGGTGACCACAGCTGTCCGGTCTCAGAGGGTGCATCGCTGGCGGTACAAATCGGACCAACCACCCAGGTCCCAAATGCACAAACTAATTCAGTTAGTTAAAAAATGGCTGCAGCCGGAGAACGGGTGGTGATGGACTGGTACCTACGGTCCCTACCAGATGACCTACAACGCTGGGTAAGCCATGGAAACCCTACTAACGCTGACCAGCTGGTCGAGCTGGTCGAACGGTACACCGCGGTGGAGGACCTGCTTGGGCCTGCCAAGCGTCGGGAACTCATGCCAAGGACACCCAGACCAGCCACTACCCCGAGGAGAGAAGCCTGGCCAGATGTTGGCGTCCGCAGATCTACACCGTCTGCCATAGAACCACGGAGGTCGGTTCCTGTGCCAAAGATGGGAGACATTCAGTGTTGGCGATGTCGGTCCTGGGGGCATACCCGGGCACAGTGCCCGCTCCAGGAGGAGCCTATGGATTGCGGGGCTGCCCGAAGAAGCTCTTTCTATGCGCAAAGAGCGTGTGCCACGCATCTTGACCTGACTTCCGGACAGTTCGAGTGTGAAGTGTGGGTAAACCACCTTCCGGCCAGGGCTCTACTGGACTCTGGTAGCATGGTCACGCTGGTACATGCCCGGGTACTTGGAAGGATTGGTCCAGTAACTAAGACCCTACGGGTAGTGTGTATCCATGGGGACACCAAGGAGTACCCCTTGGTCCCAGTAACTGTGTCCTATGGTCAAACCTCGATTACCCAGGAGGTTGGGGTGGTAAAAAGCCTGATACACGATATCATAGTGGGGCGGGACTGTCCAATACTTTTGGAATTATGGAACCAGGTACAGACGGGTCTGCCAGGGAAACTAAGGACACTGGGTTTGGAAGGGCCAGAGTCTGGGGGATCCGGGCCTGAAACCTCCACAACACACCCCTCTAATGTAGAGAGACTTGTTAGTGATAATGACGTTGCAGAAAATCTTAGTTCTAATAATATTAGTTCGGTGTCTGGTCTGAAAACCTAGTTGACCTCTGAGGGGGGGGAAGTCTCCCCATTACAAGTCATGCTGGGGGAGGATGACGAGGAGCTTACCCCGGTTGAGGAGGGTGAGGGGGAAACATCCCAAAGGCCAGTGCATCCAGACCTGGACGTACCCAGGGGTGCGTTTGGCACCGCCCAGTTACAGGACCCTACTCTGGTCAATGCTCGAGAGCAGGTTCCTGTCATTGATGGGGTTTCACAGATACCAGATGCAGACCAGAGGTTTTCTCATTTTGCATTAAAGGGGGACCTAGTATATCGTGTGGTTGAGAGCCGAGGGGAACCCATAGAACAGTTGCTGGTCCCTCAACCTTATAGGCGGATGCTCCTTGATCTAGCCCACAACGATGCACTAGGAGGACACCTGGGGGCGGAGAAAACGGAGGCCAGGATAACCGACCGGTTTTACTGGCCAGGGGTGAAGGCTGAGGTTAAAAGATATTGTGAGTCTTGTCCTGTTTGCCAGTTAACTGCCCCGGTGCCTCGCTATAGAAACCCCCTAGTACCTTTGCCAATTATTGAGGTCCCGTTTGAGCGGATCGCTATGGATCTTGTAGGACCCCTGGTAAAGTCAGCAAGGGGGCACCAATACATATTGGTCATCCTGGACTACGCCACTAGATACCCAGAAGCAGTCCCGTTGAGAAAAACGTCCTCTAAGGCCATTGCCCGGGAGCTATTTCAAATGTTCTCACGAACTGGGTTCCCCAAGGAAATATTAACGGATCAGGGCACCCCTTTTATGTCAAAGGTGATGGCGGACTTGTGCAGGCTGTTTCAGATTAAGCAGCTGCGGACGTCCGTCTATCACCCGCAGACCGATGGCCTAGTTGAGAGGTTTAACAAAACTCTGAAGTCTATGTTAAAAAGAGTCGTCCAGAAAGACGGGAAAGATTGGGATATGTTGCTCCCTGCCCTATTGTTCGCTATCCGGGAGGTACCACAGGCATCCACGGGTTTCTCACCATTTGAGCTAGTGTACGGATGGAGGCCCCGGGGGTTGCTTGATCTGGTAAAGGAAACATGGGAAAGTGAGTCCTCCCCGCACAAAACCGTGGTGGAACATATTTCTCAAATGCGAGAAAGGGTGGCTAAAGTGATGCCGCTGGTAAGAGAGCACATGCAGAAGGCTCAGGATGCCCAAAGAAGGGTATATAACCGGTCGGCTAAAGTGAGACAGCTCCAAGTAGGTGACAGGGTAGCTGTCCTAATACCAACGGTAGAAAGCAAGTTCTTGGCCAAGTGGCAAGGTCCGTTTGAAATAGTGGAGAAAGTGGGTGAGGTAAACTATAGGGTACACCAACCAGGGAAAAGAAAACCCTACCAAATTTATCACATAAATTTGTTAAAGCTCTGGAAAGACAGAGAACCGGTGTCCGCAGTGGTGGCGGTACAGTCAGGGGACCAGGTAGGGATCGACATGGTGCAGGTTGCAGCTACCCTAACTAGGCCCCAAACCCAGCAAGTAAAATAGTTTCTGCAAAGAAATGGGGACATGTTTTCAGGGTTGCCAGGACTCACCAACGTCATCGAGCATGACATTGTGACCGAGCCTAAGATGACAGTCCGGCTTAAACCCTACCGTATCCCAGAAGCTCACAGGGTGGCGGTGTCTGGAGAGGTGAAAAGGATGCTTGAACTTGGGGTCATCGAAGAGTCGCAGAGCGAGTGGTCCAGTCCGATCGTATTGGTGCCCAAACCCAATGGTACTCTACGCTTCTGCAACGACTTTAGAAAACTCAACGAGGTCTCCAAGTTCGATGCATACCCCATGCCACGGGTAGATGAGCTGATTGAGAGGTTGGGCCCTGCCAGGTACATCACCACACTGGACCTCACAAAAGGTTACTGGAAGATTCCCCTAACCAAAGAGGCCAGAGAGAAAACAGCTTTCTCTACCCCGGAGGGTCATTTCCAGTACAAGAGAATGCCGTTTGATTTACACTCTGCCCCCGCCACATTTCAAAGGGCCATGGAAAAAACTCGGCGTCCCCACCAACGGTATGCCTCCGTTTACCTGGATGACATTGTCATTTTTAGTACGGATTGGGATTCCCACCTTCCCTGAGTACAGGCAGTGGTAGACTCCTTGAGAAGGGCAGGGTTCACCATCAATCCGGAGAAGTGTGCGGTTGGGGTGGAGGAAGCCAAGTATCTTGGATACATTGTAGGTAGAGGGTTAGTGAAGCCCAAAATGAGCAAAGTAGAGGCTATACAGGGCTGGCCCCGCCCCCTAACAAAGAAACAGGTCAGAGCGTTTTTAGGCCTAGTTGGGTACTACAGGAGGTTTGTCCCCAACTTCGCCACCATTGCGGCACCGCTAACTGACCTCACCAAAGGCCGAAAGTCCGTCATGATCAAATGGAATGCCGAGGCTGAAAAGGCATTTCAAATGCTTAAGACGGCACTGTGCCAGGACCCGGTGCTTGTAGCGCCAGACTTTTATAAGGACTTTATAGTGCAGACAGATGCCTCAAGTGAAGGGCGAGGAGCAGTTCTGTCTCAAGAAATCAACGGAGAGGAGCATCCAATAGTTTTCCTAAGTAGGAAACTGATGTCAGCTGAGAAAAACTATGCAGTGGTGGAACGCAAATGTCTTGCCATCAGGTGGGCTTTGGACTCCCTATGGTATTTTCTCCTAGGCAGGAAGTTTCGCCTCATATCAGACCATGCTCCTCTTATGTGGATGAGACAGAACAAGCACACCAATGCCAGGGTAACTAGGTGGTTTCTGTCTCTGCAGGAGTTCAACTTTGTGGTGGAGCACAGACCCGGGAAACAGCATCAGAATGCCGATGCCCTCTCCCGAGTCCACTGTATGATGGCGAGTGGTGCCTCCAACACCTCCGCGTTGAGGCAGAGGGGGGGGATATGTACAAGACGCCAGGGATGGGTCCTGGATGGACACTACATAGCGCCAATTTTTGGAATCTGGTCCCTTTAAGCACTGGTTCAGGAGGTCACCCAAAGGGGGTGAGAGGTTCCGGACAGATAAAATGGATCCAGAGAGGACGGGCTTAAAGTCCTCTCTGTCTTCTTTTAATGATATTTGGGGGTCCAGGATTTCGGAGGCTCTGAAGCGACAATTGGGAGGGAAGAGAGCCTCCCCTTCTGACCCCTGGCTTCAGGCACACAAGGGGTTAACCACTTCCAGGAAGTGAGTTAAAAGGAAAGGAAGTCCTGACAGAGGGTGGAGTAGTTTTGGAAGTGAAGCTGTGTCTGCAGGGAAGGACTGGAGGACTTCTTACTAAAATGTATGTGCCTATCTTTTGGTTGTTTTGCTGTGCTGAAGAGAGACTTATTTAATTTATGCTGGAAACAAGCAGGACTTTTATTGTGACATTTTTGTGCTGAAGAAAGCATTATTTTGTTTTGTTTTGTTTTGGTCGCCAATAAAGACCCTTTGCTTTACTGACACGGTTTACGCACGTGTCTCGCTGAGCTAAAGAACCCCCAAAGTTCACAATATATATATATATGTATATATTATAATGATAATACGCCATTATGATATCTGTATGTTCATGAAAGATTAAATGTGCCATCATGCATTTGACCACTTTACCAGCTGCAGTATGTGTCACATGCTTCATTTAATGTCCCAAACCTTTTCCTTTATATTTTAGATTCAGGGATGGAGGTGCATGACTATAGTATATCATAAACCTCATTTAAAGTCCCAAAACCCCTCATCTACCCACTTAGCTTCAGAGTGGAGACACATTGCTCAAACACTAACCCACAGGTGCAAATGCTTAATAATACCTAGGTTATGGGTGGATTGGCAGGAACCTGAGCAGATCAGACAGGGGGTAAAACCCAGCACCAGGTCAATATACAAAGAGCCGTAAAAGGATTCAACCTTAAATATAATTCAGCTCATTTATACATCCCGCTTCCGGCTCCCCTGTACTGCCTAGAGACCATCGTAATTGGCTCACGACCCAACGCATATCCTTCTTTTGCTCTGACCTATTCTCCTCGTCCCAGACTCACAGACCCCTAACAGGTTTTGAACAGCTGTGCTCTCTCTCAGAAACACAGAGACATTTGCTCTCCTCTATGTACACTCTGCTGCACACGCTGATACATGATCAACCTTCCTTCTACACAAGGAAGTGGTCCACGGATCTGGGAAAGGAACTCCACGCAACGGATTGGCAGAAATCGTATTACTTCACTCACAAGTCCTCTATCTCCTGTTACTCTTAGGAGAAAAAACTTTAAGCTCCTCTCTCGAGGGTACAGGGACCCTCACTCTTTACATCAAATATTTCCATCTGTGCCCCCGGTATGTTGGAGATGCAGGTCGATGGATGAAAGCTACTTCCATATTTGGTGGAAATGTCCGGCCGTTCAGCCCCTTTGGTCTCAGGTCTTTACCATATATAGTAAGCTCTGACACCCTCACCTGAAATAGCCTTGCTGTCCATGTTACCTGGTTCCACAGCATCACAGAAGGGTACCTTGCTGCGTTACTTTCTTTCGGCCGCACGGCAGCTTATCCCCCTATTCTGGAAATCTACCTCTACCCCTCCATTATCCCTGTGGGTCTCTTTAGTTAATGATATCATGCAGATGGAGGAGATGTTAGCCCTAGATACCGACACCTACGATAAGTTCAAGACCTTATGGCCCTTATGGATTGATTACTCCACCTCTGATTCCTTAAAGAGGTTGCTGACACCTCAAGCCCAGCCCTGATGTTCGATCCGTGTTTTCTCTACACAGCTGGGGTGTCGTGGCCCGCCCGGTTCTCGGTTCTTTCTTCCCTCCTCCCCCCCCCATCTTTTTCCTCCTTCTCTTCTCTCCTTCCTTACTTCTTCTCCTTCTCTCTTTTCTAATGATAAGCTGTAGCTTTGCTGACTTATGTCTCCTCAGTTCTCCTTGTTTCTCCATATCATACACTGTTAGTAACCTGACATTGGGGACAAACTCATTGGACTCATGTTGAGTTTTCGTTGTGAAGAATTTCAGACAGTATGTATTAACATGTTTCTTCCTATACTGTAGACACGTGATGATTACATGTGTTGTATTCTTATGCTGAAAAACAATAAAGACATATTTACCTCTAAATATAATTCAAATAAATATGATGTTTTGTGCTATGAAGGTTTAGTAGCTGCTGCCCACCCCAGCTAAAAACTATGGGTGGTTTGAGAGGAGCCAAGGAGGGCTACGGATGTGGACGTCTGATCCGTGAGCTCCGCTACAGGCTGTCAACCGCGGCGCCCACAGCTCGGTACACGGCTTCCCCAGGACAGCGAAAGACCGCAGGCTTACTCCTCACATTAGCGGGCACGTTTCTACACCTCCCGGTCCGCTGTTAGACGAGGTTTGGAAGCCGTTTTATGAAGCTGAGGAAATGTGAGGTAAATCCAAGATGGCCGCCACACAGCTGCCTCAGGCTCAAACGCTCAGCCTAAACAACCAAAGGAATTACAGGTCAGAGCCATCCCTCTCCCCTCAACAAATCACCCCTGATACAATGGGGAATCCCCCACAAATATGCTACCTGTCCTCTGCTCCCACTGATTTAATGAATAAGCATTTTGTGACTGAATTATCCCCCTCATCACTGGGAGTTAATGCATCACTGCAGCAAAGTTACCTCAGCCATGAAGCATGTTCACTGGATCCTGCTATCCTAATGGAGGACCTATTCTTCAAGTTTTCAACCTTACTAGATAGAGGATTGTCTCAAACTGCAGCTAAAATCACAGGTGATTTAAAAGCGGATTTTCAATCTCTGGGCTCTAGGATTGAAGCTATTGAAAACAAGATGGAGGAAACGATTGCCGCTACATCTCAGAACTACAAGCACATACATACACTCCAGGACCAACTAGATTTGGCAATGTCCCACATAGATGACCTTGAGAACAGGTCAAGGAGGTCAAATATTAGAATTTGTGGACTCCCCGAGACCATTCTTAATGTGCCTGAGGCAGTGCAAGATCTAATTAAAAATCTCCTTCCTAACATCTCCCCTTGGCGACTGGAACTGGACAGGGCTCATAGGGCTATGGGGACTCCTAGGAAATATGGCTCCCCGAGAGACATCATTGTCAAACCCCACCACTACTCCGTTAAGGAGGAAATCATGAGGCAAGCAAGGTCTGCTCAATCTGTGATGTGCCAGGGACACCAGGTACAACTTTTTGCGGACCTATCTCCATCCACTATACAAAGACGGAGATCTCTAAAGCTGCTGCTTCAAGCCCTAACCCAGAAAGCCATTAAATATAAGTGGGCCTTCCCATTTGCGGTCAAGTTCGCTGTCAATGGTAAACCTTATGCTTTTTCCACCCTTTCTGAAGGTGAGAAATTACTCCTACACTTGAAGCTCATTGCACACGAAGCTGACATGGATACTTCCTACGTTGGACAGGGATCTAACAAACCTGCTGTCCCTACCAGTCATCAATCTCCCCTGTGGCCTAAGGGCAAGACTAAGAAAGCAAGAGACAATAGAGCCACCTGAAGATCTGACTCTCCTGCTCTACCAGCGTATCCTCGCTTGCCTTAGTGTTTGGTCCTGGATGGGCTGAACAAACCATTTTGATCCTCTCCATGATTTGACTATATCTTTTTGGTGTTTTCCCCCATTTATCGTTCTAAATCTTATGAGCTTTTTGCTTTTCCTCAACTGGCTACCCCAGATGACTGTGATGTTTTCTCGGTCTAACCTAGACTTAACAGGTTCTTCCTATCTACCTTGTTATGGCCCTGTATCGGAGCTCTCCCTACTGATCCTGGGGGGGGGGGGGGCATCATGCATGGCCACCTATTTTGATCACCATATGTTTTTTTTTTTTTTTATATACTTTACTGTATTTCTCTGGAGGAGTGACGCTGTTTCGTCACTGATACCCTTCTGTGGTCCCTGCGGGTTCCCCCCGCCTCATTTAGTGGGGTGACGGGCGCCCGCAGCGATTGATTGGGGCTAATTGAATAACGCTAGAGAACTATTTTACTGCTGTGTACCGTTTAATTGATTATTAGCTTGACATATTTAAGATTATGGGCGCCCGGTTCCGGCCTGGAACCACTGCGCCTCTATCCAGCCGTTTGACACCTGATGGTCTCCGAGGGTTGGACAGCTCGCTCCCGTTTAGGAGGAGCTGACTATGGTCTCTATTTTCAGAGCATATGAGGAGTCTCCCCCCCAGTGCTCATTTTTTCACTTCAGGGAGATCTTTTTGATTCTTTTCTTTCCTGTCCCTCCTCACCTTACCCAGTTCTCCCTATTTATTCACAAATGTGCCTAACATCTGTTATGCTTGCAGGTTCCTTACTCCTTCGCCTTATGCCCAGGGGTACAGCCTTCGAGGCTTCAGCTGCTTCTGGACCCAGATTCCTCCGGGACCTGAGACTTCGACGGGTGAGTGGGGGTTGCTTTGGCCAAGGTGCTCACTCTGTGCTCCATGGCTGACACGCTTGACATTAGACTCCGCATTGCCTCCCATAATGTACAAGGCATCAACTCTCCAATTAAACGGAGAAAGGTGATGGACCACTACAAATCTCTTCATCTTGATATAATTATGTTACAAGAGACACATTTTCCTATCCGTTATAGCCCTATTTTTCTCCACTCATATTTTCCTCAGTTCTATTTAGCCAGTGCCGAAAACAAAACCAAAGGGGTGGCAATCCTGTTCTCCAGGAAATGTAATTTTGTCAAAATATCTGATATTATTGATCCTGACGGGAGATTTATCATGGTGAAAGGCAAGGTGGGGGACCAATTATTCTCTCTAGTTTCATATTATGCACCTAACAGGGGACAGGCTAAATTTTTCGACTCAATGCTTAACACCCTATCTCCCGAATTAGAGGGCACCATTGTTTTCGGAGGAGACTCTAATACAGCTCTGGATCAGGGCTTGGACAAAACAAAACCGCCAGGGTCTAGATTGATACGTCCCACAAGAGAGAGCCTTAAAATTGCAAAAATTCTTCACGAATATGGCCTTGCTGACACGTGGAGAGAACTCAACCCCTCTAAGAGAGATTACACTCATTTTTCTCATCCTCACCTTACATATGCACTCATAGATCACATCCTCACCCCTTCTACCATTCTCCCGGCAGTCCTTTCTGCCTCTATCAGGGATTCTGCATTATCCGACCATTCCTTAGTGATCATATCTCTTAAGTTGGGGCTTCCGGGAGGGACACGCACGTTTTGGAGACTGAACGAGTCTTTGCTCTCTGACCCAGCCAGAGTCACGGAGATAGGAAAAGCCCTGACGGAATACTTTACTCTTAATGACACAGGGGAAGTTTCCGCTGAAACACTGTGGGCTGCCCACAAAGCCTTTGTCAGGGGTAGACTCATTCAGATCTCCACGCAAGTAAAGCGGGAAAAAAAAGTTGAAATACACAAATTGGAAACTGAATATATTTCCCTTAAGGCTTTGCATAAAAAGGACCCTTCCGGAATCCCCACAAACCAACTTGACAATGCCAGGTTAGCTCTTAACCTCGCTCTCACGACCCGGGCAGAGAAATCGATCAGGTGGAGTAAACACAAATTCCACACCCAGGCAGACAAATTTGGCCCCCTCCTTGCGTCTAAACTCACCCCTAAATCCAAGCTCCTTTCCATGCCCAAAATCAAAATAGGGGGGCACCCTCCTACGACCAACCTGACCAGGATATTAGAAGCTTTTCAAGGTTTCTACTCACGCCTATATGATTCCACCACCCTACCTACTGCTGACTTAACTTCACGATTTCTAGAGGGACTTCCTATCCCTTCCCTGTCAACAGCCTACAGAGACATAATGGATTCCCAAATCACAGAGAATGAGGTGATGGAAGTAGTCAAAGGTCTCCGTAGTGGGTCGGCCCCCGGGGGCCGGATGGACTACCTATTCCTTATTAGTGATGAGCGGAATACGCCATATTCGATTTTGCGATATTTCACGAATATATAGAAGAATATTCGCGAAATATTCGTTAATATCGTTAATATCGAATATTCGTGATATTTTACGATGCGAATGCGAAATTTCGCTAATGCGAATGCGAAATTGATTGCGAAATTCTCGTCAACACGCGAAAACGGAGATCATTTCCTGGATTACTAAACTAATATGCACTAAACACTAACTCTACTTACACAAACTTATATGACTAAACTAAAGCTATTTTTTTTTTTTTATATATATACACAAAACACAGAAGGGCAGAGAAAGTATTCGCGAATATTCGTAATACGAATATTCGCATTGCGAATATTCGGCAACATAAAAGGATCGCCTCAGCTACTCGGCCCAGGGTCTCTAATCATACCAGCAATGCTTTTAGACGTCGATAGAGATCACTAGGATGTGATCTGTTTTAAAAATAAATTTGAAAAAATACGAATATTCGCAATAGCAAATATTCACCGCAGTATTCGATTTATTCGCGAATACTCGAATATGCAATATTCGTAACGAATATTCACAATGCGAATATTCGTGAGTAACACTATTCCTTATTACAAAACTTTTTTGGACATACTAACGCCACATCTGGCCAGATTTTTCAATTCTAAAGCCAAAGGCGACCCCTTTGATTCCCAGATTAACACAGCCTTTATCACAGTGATTCCCAAACCAGACAAAAATCCAGAAGATGTCAATAATTATCGCCCGATTTCCCTTATGAATAACGATCTTAAGGTCCTCACTAAAATTCTAGCCAATAGAATGGCAGGGTTCATCGGGCAATATGTACATAAAGACCAAGTAGGCTTTATCCCCGGCAGACAAGGCCCAGACCAAATTAGACGAGCAATAGACCTGGTATCGATTTTACAAACCAATTGGACGGGGGGGAACCCTCAGAAGGGATTCTTTTTGTCACTGGACCTCCAGAAGGCCTTTGACTCTGTGTCCTGGCCCTATATCTTCAATATACTAGAGCGTTGGGGATTTGGGGCCGGGTTCTTGGGAATTATTCGGGCCCTTTACTCGAACCCTAGAGCGCTCATTAGGATTAAAGGTCATTACTCCACACCTATTGAAATTAAATGAGGCACTCGACAGGGATGCTCTTTATCTCCACTAATTTTCGCCATTGCAATCGAGACTCTGGCAATTGCTATACGACAGAACCCTAATATATCAGGAGTCCAATGCGGGGAACAGAACCACAAATGTGCCCTCTTCGCGGACGACATCCTGCTATTCTTGACCTCCCCCATCTCCACTCTTCCCAACCTGTGCCGCACTCTTGATGATTTCGCTAAAATATCAGGCCTATCGGTCAACTTCTCCAAATCGCAGGCACTTAACGTCTCTCTACCCCCTCAAATGATGTCGGACCTTAAACAATCCTTTAAATTTGTCTGGAGTGTCACCTCGATCCAGTACCTGGGTATCGCCCTATCGGCTAGGACAGAGACTCTATACGACTTTAACTACCCCCCTATCTATAAAAAAACTGGAGGCTGATCTTATTATGTGGTCCAAATATAACCTCTCTTGGCTGGGAAGGATCAACTCAATTAAAATGACCCTGCTCCCAAGAATGCTATACTTATTTCGCTCCCTTCCAATCCCACTCAGGAGAAATCATCTAAAATCTTTTCAGAGAAAATTACTTAAGTTTATTTGGGGTACATCGGGGTATCGAATTCCGCAGGAAACACTTTTTCGCCACAGAAGCAAGGGGGGTCTGGGATTGCCCGACCTTCACAAATACTATCTCTCAGCTAGATTGGCGCAATTTTCCACCCTATACTCCAGATTCGATAAACCGGATTGGGTCAATATTGAGAAGCAAGCTGTCCCCACTATTCCTCTAGACTATCTCCTATGGTCCCCCACCAAGTCCCGCCCACCCATCCTTTCCCCAGTGTTGTCTCAGTCTTTTGCCATGTGGGACTACCTCAGACGCAATCCCTGCCTAACATCTACTGCTCATCCTCTCGCACACATTTTTAATACCCCCGACTTTCCACCAGGCTTACGAACCACAGAGTTTAAGTGGTGGCTAGACAAGGGGCTGTTTCGGATAGGTCAATATTTTACTTCCAGTGGTCCCATCTCCCTAGACTACTGTATTCACACTTTGAAACTTCCTGATTCCGAGAAGGTCCACTTTAGACAAATTTCACAATTTCTACATAGTATCTGGAAGTCCAAACCCCTACCCCCTAATTTCACTTCATATGAGATTTGGTGCGGACAAGCCATGGAGCGGAGGGGGGGCATTTTGGTGGTCTACTCAGCCCTCACTCACCCCACAGATAAAACATCTTATATGGAGGCTTGGGAGTCTGACTTTCAGAGCAGCATTAGCTTGGAGACTTGGCACAAAGCCATCTCCAGATCATTCCGGGGCATTCAAAGTGTCTCCTTAGTGGAGGCAAGCGTTAAAGTCATTACCAGATGGTATCTCACTCCCTCCAGATTGGCCGCCATGTTTCCTGATGCAGATCCCCTTTGCTTTAGGGGTTGCCAGCTTCGGGGCACCATGGCCCACATCTGGTGGGAGTGCCCCAGGATCCGCTCCTTCTGGAGAATCATCTTCAACATGATTTACAGAGTGACCGGATGTCGGATCCCAAGGACCCCCGATGTAGCCTTATTGAATGCCCATATCCCACAGCTTTCTAGAACTACACAAAAGCTGATCCACTTTATTTTACTTGGCACCAAAATTGCCATTGCCAAATCTTGGAAACAGCCCAAGCCGCTCATTTCGGTTGTTAAAAAGAAAATCTCATGGATCATGACTCAAGAAAAATTATCCAGCATACTGGCTAATACCACCGTGATGTTCCATGAGATTTGGGCTCCTTGGGCTGAATATGTTGGTATCCACCTTGCCCCTGAACCTAATGGCGTTTGACTGAATTTTTGATTGGAGTTAGGCACTATGCTTCCCCTCCTCCCCTTACCCCTGCCCCCCTCTTCTTCCTCTCCTTTCCTTATTTCTTTGCCTCTCTTACAATCTCTGTTTGTTTTTGTATTTTTAACAATCTACATAAGCGATTGTTGCATGGTTTCTATTTTCAAATTTTTTTTTTTTTTTTTTTTGGGGGGGGGGGGGTATTCCTTGTGTTACCCTTACAATAATATATCTTTCTTACCCACATCAGTAAGGGTAGTATGGAATCGGGACGGGTGCTGGGGGAGTCGGGGACCTTGCTCTTGGTGCAGCATGTTCCCAAGAGGGGTGCTGACGGTGTGGGTTCCGGATTGCCCTTGGGTCCGGGCTTTTTTTACAAGGTAATGAGGCTCCACATTTGTGAGAGCTCTAATATATCCCAATCAGACTGTTTTCCAGGCAGTCATAATATTTGAATTACCTCTCCATTATAGGTTATTATTGTTTTCATTATATTCTTTGCTTTGTTTGTAAAATTGTGTGCGTCGCCCCTTGGGGCTATTGTAATTTCTGACGCTTATGTACTTGCTGTAACCTTATCCATAAACTCAATAAAAATTTATTGAAAGGAAAAAAACTACGGGTGGTTTGGGATTAGAGGAAAGTTAAAAGAGAATAAGGGGGTGAAGTGGCACTGCTAGGTGGTAGTAATATAATGTAAAGAATAATTGAATAATTAAATCATGTGATATCACTTTACATGGAAAAAACACACACATTTGTAAGTGTGTGAAATGTCCAGGTGCAACTCTGCTGTCTGTTGGCATCAGTTATTAACTGTAAACACAGTGCTTAAGTGCTAATAGTGCAAAGCAATAAAAAGCAAATTCATGTCCATTCGTTGAAAGAGTGTTCAATATATAAACAAACTAATGTATCAGCAAAAAGTTTCAGTTCATAATTCCACATAGGTAATCATCTAAATGTGACTGGTGCTTGAATAAATATTGTGATATATAAAACTTAGTGAGTCTTCACACTTGCTCCCTCCCCTCAGGTCTGCACTCACCAAAAAGATGTACCCCTGCAGGGGTGAAAAGCTTCACAATGGCGTCAGCTCTCTGTCCTGCGTTCCTTCCTCGTCGTCCATGATAACCATATTAAACATTTATGTCAATATAACTATCCAATAAAGGGTATAACTAATTTTGAGTTATGCACAGTTTTACAGAAAAGTAATCACATTGCCATATGATTAGCGTGGGTAGGGGTACAATGTACAATGTGCCGAACGACTGAAACAAAGGTAAAAATGAAACTGGGGCCATCAGTGACCTATACTGATTCATGATCTCAAGGCCTATATTGTGATTAGATCAGTGGCAGTGCGTCCATAGAGGGTGCAGGAGCCGCCCCCTCTCTCTCCTGTACCGCCACTAAAATACAATACATAGATTCATGCATTGCATGAATCTATGTATTGTTGCTGCCACCCACTATTCAGATGGCCAGCCCCTTGGCGAGCACCGGTCATATGAAAAACAGCAGCTGGTTGGCTTTGGAAGTGCCTATCAGAGCCAGTGCATTCCCTGGATAACACTGACAGGCGTCTCAGCCAATCAGGTTCACCGATTCTGGTTACCGGTAAACTGATTGGCTGAAGCGTCATCAAGGGCAAGGCTGGGAAGTAGTGATGAAGTAAGGTCATATATAATTAACACTCATTAGTATATCAGTCCAGCGTATAGCATGGCATATTGTTATCAGTGTGACCAGTGTTCACTTCAGTACAAAAAGACACAGCATAGGAGTATATGCAGCCTGGAAGCAGTGTGGATGTGCATGGATACTGGCTGTAGCTTTCCCGCCTGCAGATTCGCTGGATTTGGATCAGGGATGTGGCAGTTTGGCACTAGATCAGCAGTGGGTGCATTTTGATGTGATCCGGTCCTGTAGCAGTCTCAGCGTCCCTTAGTTAAAATGAATGCCGTGGTACTCGCAGATTTTCGTAAGCATGTGCAGGCTAGCAAGACGACATCGATGGTGACATCAGTGCGTCATTCACGTGGTGTCGTGACAACTGACTAGTTTCGCCCATTCAGCTTGAGCTTCGTCTGGGATTTATTTTAACCTATTTTATTACAATTTTGTTGTTGGTGATGGGATTTTTATCCAGTGTTTTTTGCATTACCATTTTTTTTTCCCATAAAAGTGTTTATTCAATCAAAATACAGCAAAGAACAAAAGAAAAGGTAATTGTCACAGAGTAGGACACAACAACAGGGTCATGTACGAGACAATGATACATGATACAACAAGGAGGTGATAGAGAACATAAAAAATTGCTTACGATGCGTTATACCAGGACCGAAGCCTAAAAAGTGTAATGAAGCGGAGGAGGGCGGAGGATCATTAATTTCAGTTTTCCCCTCCCCCACCCCTCCCCCAAAATTTGGAGGAGGGGAAGTGAAGCAGGGCACCGTTCATGGTCAGTATATAAGGCGTGATGTATCATGACGACACAAGGGTCAAGAGATCAAAAGTAAAAAAAAAAAAGAAAAAAAAAAAAAAAGAAGGAGGAACAAAAGAATCGCCAGAAGGGGAGAGAGAAAGGAGGGGAAAAAGACACAAGAGAAGGACAAAGGAAGAGAGAAGGGGATAAAAAGGGAAAAAGGGAGGGGGTAGGGGCAAGAGAGCCCGAGAGAACGAGAGTGAGATTGGCTCCGCGTCCGGCCTCCCCCAACATCTTTGCATTACCATTTAATATTTTTGTGTAATAAAGTTTCCTTATAAAGCTGTATGGTCTCTAGTAATTCCTGCAGGTGAGGCTCTCTTTTCATCTTTTCTTTTTGTATGCTTGGCTGCTAACCAGGATCACACCTTATTGAGGTGAGTCAGGTATTTGAGGGATGATGTGATTGCTCTCATACAGAGCCTTCCCAGCCCATACACCCCAGTGAGCTACTGGCTATCTCCTGGTTTTCTAGAACCTTCAAGGAAAATTGTATTTGATTGTGGTTGCACACATAGAGGTTGACAAAAGTAAAGTAAAGTAATTCCCCTTTCCCTTTGTTTTTAACAGTCCTGGAGCAAAATGAAATTTCTAAAGGAAAAAATTTAATTTAAAATTGCTTACGGCTGTAATGTATCATCAGATTCCAGCAAAATACATTAAAAAAATTATTGAAAAAAACAGAGTGGATCCCCCCTCCCCCAGTCCATTATCAGGTCCTATGGGTCTGGTATGGATATTAAAGGAAACTTCACGCTACAATTAAAAAAAATAGGACTTCTGGTTCCGGCGCCACATGGAGTAGCTGCCCCTCACCTCAGCTCCCGCAGCCAGGCTAAAAAAACAGCCTAAAAACCTGGCAGACCCGCCACAGACCACCGGCAGCACCATCGGCCACCCACCTGGCAGAGGATGGACAAGTTTGTAGAAAAAAAACGGCTTGTGATCGTACACGGCCACCACGGCCGCAAATCGAGGCCCTGGCTTCGGCCTGCACGAATCCATCCACGGAAACGGCTCACGTGATGGAGGTAAGCGGCGCTTCGCCCCCCCCCTCCTCCCCACAGGCTGTCTCTGCTCCTCCACACACTGGGGACTCCAATATTGAGCTCATCGCCCAGGCAGTGGTAGCTCTATTATCCCCTATGATCTCAGCCTCTGTGGAGAAGGCAATCAGCTCCAGGCCCAGCTAGGGGAGCATGCATCAAGATTGAATGAGGCCGCGTACACACGACCGATTTTCTCGGCAGAATTCAGCAAGAAACTCGATGGGAGACGTATTCTGCCGAGAAAACCGGTCCTGTGTACACTTTTCGCCAAGAAAACTGTCGAGGAACTCTTCGAGCCAAAAAGAGAGCAGGTTCACTATTTTCTCGAGCTATTTTCCCGACGAGAAACTCGAGCGTGTGCATGCTAAGAAACCCACGCATGCTCAGATAAAAGTAGGAGACTGGAGAACACCCTCAGTAAAAGTAGCGTTTGTAAAGGAGATAGCACATTCGTCAAGCTGCAACAACATTATTGCATCGTTTAATTGAAGCGCTTTACAATAAATATTAAAATGTCACAAAACTGCACCAGTCTTTTTTTTATTTTGCTGCTGATAAAAGTTCTGACAAAGTTTTGGTGATCTCATTATTATTTTGTCAAGTTACCCCCATTGAAACATTATTGTTTGGTCTTATCTCATCTGTCCCTTTCTAATTACACCTTTCTAATTTTTTAAAAAGATAACCTGCCTTCTCACAAGCTACATTATTTTTTGGAGTAAAAACACATAGACAAGTATGAACTGTAAACTCAAAAAAAAAAACATTTATTTTGGTTAAATATATAAATAAAATAACAACAAGGCAGCACTAGATAGCCTGCTGCCATTTGTGCACTTCACGTCAGTGTGGAGACAAAAATTGGGACTTGAGAGGATCATCCAGGAAGGAACGCAACCTGGTCTTGGACTCCCATAGGTCAGAAACTGGAGCAGGGCAGGCAGATGTCACAAGGTTGTGGTAGTGCAGCAAACTTCCCTCTGGTACACCACATGGAAGCAAGGGAGTCACTTTTTTTGTCTTCCTGCCAGCCTTCCTTGGTGCCTTCCCTGCAGCCTGCTCTGCAACCTTCTCTGCAGCCTTCTCTGTAGCCTTCCTCTTCTGCCTGGCTGGAGGCGGTGCCACTGGGGTAGTACTTGTGCCAGGAGGAGGAGTATAAGAAGGTCGTGGAGAAGGAGGAGAAGAAGAGGAAGAAGAATGAAGAGAAGGAGGAGAACAAGAAGGAGGAGGAGGAGAAGGAAAAGGAGAAGAAGTAGTTGAAGAACGAGTAGGACAAGCAGTAGGAGCAGGAGAAGAACGAGTAGGAGAAGCAGTAGGAGCAGGAGAAGAATAAGTAGGAGAAGCAGTAGGAGCAGGAGAAGAACTAGTAGGAGAAGCAGTAGGAGCAGGAGAAGAAGAAGAAGAAGAAGAAGAAGAAGAAGGAGGAGGTTGTAAGGTAGCTGGTGGTTGAGGATGGACGTGTGAGCAAATGACTGTGTCCTCGGTGAGAAGGCCCCTCACCCCCTTATTTGCAAAAGTTACGAGGAGTCTCTCAAAGAGTAGGCGCTGGTCCTCAGTCATTTTGGCCATCTTTACCATCACCAGCGTGACATAGCCCTCCTCAGGGGTGGCAGGCTGCTGGAGACTGTCCTGTGCCTTGCGAATGAGGGCCAGTGATGCCTCACGCACCCTCGTATCCCTCATGGCCCTTCTGGGTTGAAGGCGTATTGGAGGCACCTGGCACCTAGTGCTGCTACTGGGCCCAGCCACCTCCTCCAAGCCACTTGGGCCTGCCACGTCCTCCAAGCCACTTGGGCTTGCCACCTCCTCCAAGAAAATAGGCCCTGCCACCTCCTCTGTGCCACTCACCCTGCCCTCCTCCTGCCTGGCACTTTCCTGAACCTCCTGCTGGCTGATGTCCTCCTGTGTAGAAAAAAAGGGACAGTTTTACTTTTGTGTTAAAAAATCACACACAATTTTCAGCTCATGACTGTTGCAAACTGTTTTTCAAGAAATTGATAAGTCAATCATTCTGACCCCTGCAGTTTGTATTATTTTCTCCTAAACATTAGTGGCCACTACTGATTAATGATATGTAAAACACATTTAGCTAGACCTTTTTTTTTCCTTTAACATATTAACATCTATTTTGCAGCATTTAAACCCCACACATTTGCACATTTAAAGTACTATACCTGGCTCCAGACAGCCAAATCCGGCTCTTCCTCCAGGATGGAAGGCTGCTGAGAGGGCTCACCTACAGAAGGAGCATCAAGTTGGCTGGAGGGAAGGCTGGAGGGAAGGCTGGAGGGAAGGCTGCAGGGACGGTTGGACCTTGCTCTTACGCTCTATCTTCTGGGGGGAAGGCTGGAAAGTGACTCCCTTACTTTCAGGTGGTCATCCAGAAAGGACAGTCTGCTGTAGTACCACAACTTTGGTACATATACCCAGGGGCGTATCTAGGGTATGGCAGCCATGCCAAGTGCCATGGGCGCCATGGGGAGGGGGTGGAAAAAAAAGTCACCCCCCTGCATTTAAAAAAAACCCTGTCCTTCCGCGGCCATCTCTCACACTAATGTAGCCAGTGGCGCTGGCACAGTAATTGCTAATATTTCTCCTTCTGCCTGGGGATGGGAGTGACAGGTGCACCCAAGATGGCCGATGACTGGCCAGACTGGTTTTACGTAGGGTAGTGTAACAGTAGCAGAGGCTATTGATGGGTACATTAGCTGTGTTTGATTGGCACAGTGGTTGCCTTTGGCACATTGGCTGTGTTTTGATGGGCACAGTGGCTGCTTTTGATGGGCACAGTGGCTGCTTTTGATGGGCACAGTGGCTGCTTTTGATGTGCACAGTGGCTGCGCTTGAAGGGCACAGTGGCAGCAATTGATGTTTTTTTTTTCAGTTTGCCAGTGCTCCCCAGTGTCCCTTTCTGTCTCAGGCGTGTCCATGGTTATCTGAAAGATGGGTTTCAAATGTTTTGACAAGGGCGCAGTTTCAGTGCTTGCCATAGGTGCCATTTTCACTAGATACACCTCTGCATATACCTGCCCTGCCCTGCTCCAGCTCCAGACCTCAAAGAATTCAAGACCCTGATGCGTTCCTTTCTGTATGAGCCTCTCAATGTCCTAATTTTTGTCTCCAACTGCTTAGCAGTCACATCAGGCCCCACCTGTCTGCGCACAAATGGGAGCAGGCTATCCAGTGCTGCTTTACATAGGTCTTTGTTACGTGACATAGGGTCTTTTGTAGCCCAAAGTACTGGTTGTTCTCTCCACTTGTCTATGAAGACTTCCAGGAAATCGTGTTTATTAAAGCGGTTCATGATTTCTGCCAGACAAAAACAAAGGAAAGAACAATAATGTCAATCCACAGTCTAGAAACTCGAGTACTCTTTATCCCCATCTTAAATGTCTGTCTTTCCTGAATAGGCCACTGCTGTCTCAAGTTCAAAGCATACCTACACGCTTGTCGTTCAAACGTCTTCCTCCGCACCCCGGACGGACGTACGACACGTATGTTCGAGCTCTATATACACGCCGCACACGCCGTCCACCCATGATTAAGAATTCGATGTTTCCCCACTCCTTCTGTTTCACCGCACAAACGACAAGGAGGAATTAGCAGATCATGTGTTGGTCAGTTCATATGGAAAAGATGACCATTTGTGTGTAATGAGGCCTAGATCATCATTTGTGGATGAAACGTTCTAAAAGCACTACGATCTAGTTTGGTCAAGACTTAAAACGACCATTTTCATCATGTAAAAAACGACTTGTTTTCAAAATGCATCCTGAGAAACGACATTGCCCACACACCATACATAGTTTTAGCAAAACGCTGAAGCAAAGCACGGGTTACGTATGACGGCACTATAGAGGGCCATTTCCTTAAATGTTTATTGTATCTTTCTCCTAGGTTAACTTATCACCATATGTAGCCCACAAACTCATCCGATCACTAAAAACATTTAAAATGTAGTTACGTACCGTCGCCTGACCCGATCGTTATCTCCGCCGTCTTCCACAAACTGAGAACGCCCCTTTCACTCACGTGGTATCCCTTTATACACGCGCATGTGTGACACTCCCCACGTCCTTTTCTTTCTTTTTTGGATCTGTGAGCACATGATCAAAAATATGGCAGCACCACAAGAGCCAGGCCAGGCGGAAGGAGAGATCTCCAGGAGAAGGAGATATAAGGCCACCAACATGAGCTTTGAAGAGATGGTGGATATGGTGACCATCTTTAGGAAAGAAGACTATGATGGGAAGCATGGCCCATACAGGTTCCCCAACAAGGTCAAGGCAGAAATAATGGAGAAGGAAGTGAGGAGTCTCCATCGCAAATTTAGGGTCAGAAGAACAAAAGAGCAGATAAGGAAAAGGTGGTCGGACCTAAAACTGCGTGAGCCAGATCAAATGAGCAGGATCAGAGTTATTAGTGGGAATGCTTTAATAAGCATTCCCAGTATTGTTATTCGTTTTTTATTATTAGTGGGAATGCTTTAATAAGCATTCCCAGTATTGTTATTCGTTTTTTATTATTAGTGGGAATGCTTTAATAAGCATTCCCAGTATTGTTATTCGTTTTTTATTATTAGTGGGAATGCTTTAATAAGCATTCCCAGTATTGTTATTCGTTTTTTATTATTAGTGGGAATGCTTTTATAAGCATTCCCAGTATTGTTATTCGTTTTTTATTAGTGGGAATGCTTTAATAAGCATTCCCAGTATTGTTATTCGTTTTTTATTAGTGGGAATGCTTTAATAAGCATTCCCAGTATTGTTATTAGTGGGAATGCTTTAATAAGCATTCCCAGTATTGTTATTCGTTTTTTATTATTAGTGGGAATGCTTTAATAAGCATTCCCAGTATTGTTATTCATTTTTTATTATTCTTATTAATTAGTGGGAATGCTTTAATAAGCATTCCCAGTATTGTTATTCGTTTTTTATTAGTGGGAATGCTTTAATAAGCATTCCCAGTATTGTTATTCGTTTTTTATTATTCTTAATTAGTGGGAATGCTTTAATAAGCATTCCCAGTATTGTTATTCGTTTTTTATTATTAGTGGGAATGCTTTAATAAGCATTCCCAGTATTGTTATTCGTTTTTTATTATTCTTATTAATTTTATTCCGTACGTTTTTTGGCTCTGCGTAACTTCGCCATACTTTCAGCGATTGAGACCATTCAACTTTTAAAATGTTCATCTCATTTAGCTAACGATGGGACTTCTTCAAGTTTTTTTGTGCTATTTATAATTTTTAAAATATTAAGCTTTTAGTCGCTTTTTTTTAACATTGAAGTCAATGAGAACATGCTTTTTCCTGCTTCAAAACTCATGCCGTTCAAAATGTATCTCCTCCTTCATACTTTCACTGACAGACACCAAACAAACTTTACCACGGTCACAAAATATTCAGCTATCCGGCTATGACTTTTCAGATTGAAATCTTTTATAGTTTTTGTGAAAAAGCAATTTACGTTTAGTGATTTTTTCAGAAAATTTTAAAGAAAAGAATCGGATTATCTATAAAAAAGGGGGAACAAATTGCTCTCACGCCCACAAGATCTACTTGTCATACACAATTTATATATCAAATGGAAGGTATTTTTGTCTGCTTTCAGGCAATGTGATCAGTTTTGTGATGCACATTTTACTTTTCGTTGCTGGAGCTTCTAAAGGACAAGAGTTCCACATTTTTCCCCATAGACCTTCATTATAACCGACTTTTAAAATTTGTTAGTAAGACACACAAAGATACTCTTTTCTAAATCGCTGACATGGCCACATTTTTAAGTTTATCAACATAAATTTCATATCGATGCGTTCACAAGAGTCTTGTCTTTTATACGGTGAAGTCGCTGTATCGATCGCATGTACGGTTGTGGATTTATTAAGGTTTGTTTGAAGGGTTATTTCACTTATTTTGTGTGTAGATAAAAAGCGTTTGTAATGGTAATTCTTTCCCTTAATAGCTTCCTTTACCTCAGTGCAATTATCCCCCTCACACACCTGGGGGGAGGGGAGAAAACCTCTTGAGGGGGAGGGGCGACCAGGAAGTCAGGACGCTCTGTACTTTGCAGATAGAGAAAGGAGCTGTGTGTTAGTGGGCGTCCTGCTCACCCCTCAAGAGGCTTTCTCCACACCAGGGAAAAAGCCTTGCATTACTGTGTGGAGTTACAGACAGAAGAACAGGAAGTGAGGGTTTCTCAGAAGAAATAAGGACATTTAAAAGCAAAATCAAAGGATGAGGTAAGTAAAGGAGGACTGCACAAAGGTAAAGGAAGTTATTTAGGGAAAATGATTTTACCTTTACAACACCTTTAATGATTAAAGAGAGGCTTTATAAGTACTGAAGGAACACTGCTTGTATGTCCTAAAGATAGTATAGCGGTTATGGTGAATGGGATTTGTGCGGGCTTAGCAATTCAGCTATTCAGCATTCCCACGTATTTTCCTCAGGAAATGCATTTTCTAGTTTTAATTTTATCCTTTATTCCGTACGTTTTTTGGCTCTGCGTAACTTCGCCATACTTTCAGCGATTGAGACCATTCAACTTTTAAAATGTTCATCTCATTTAGCTAACGATGGGACTTCTTCAAGTTTTTTTGTGCTATTTATACTTTTTAAAATATTAAGCTTTTAGTCGCTTTTTTTTAACATTGAAGTCAATGAGAACATGCTTTTCCCTGCTTCAAAACTCATGCCGTTCAAAATGTATCTCCTCCTTCATACTTTCACTGACAGACACCAAACAAACTTTACCACGGTCACAAAATATTCAGCTATCCGGCTATGACTTTTCAGATCGAAATCTTTTATAGTTTTTGTGAAAAAGCAATTTACGTTTAGTGATTTTTTCAGAAAATTTTATCGATTAAACAGTCTTCCTATGGACATGGCTCAGAGTGAGTCATGTGACCTTTACAGTGTGAGTTTTGAAAAAAACTCGGATTATCTAAAAAAAGGGGGAACAAATTGCTCTCACGCCCACAAGATCTACTTGTCATACACAATTTATATATCAAATGGAAGGTATTTTTGTCTGCTTTCAGGCGATGTGATCAGTTTTGTGATGCGCATTTTACTTTTCGTTGCTGGAGCTTCTAAAGGACAAGAGTTCCAAATTTTCCCCATAGACCTTCATTATAACGCGCTTTTAAAATTTGTTAGTAAGACACACAAAGATACTCTTTTCTAAATCGCTGACATGGCCACATTTTTAAGTTTATCAACATAAATTTCATATCGATGCGTTCACAAGGGTCTTGTCTTTTATACGGTGAAGTCGCTGTATCGATCGCATGTACGCTTGTGGATTTATTAAGGTTTGTTTGAAGGGTTATTTCACTTATTTTGTGTGTAGATAAAAAGCGTTTGTAATGGTAATTCTTTCCCTAAATAGCTTCCTTTACCTCAGTGCAATTATCCCCCTCACTCACCTGGGGGGAGGGGAGAAAACCTCTTGAGGGGGGAGGGGCGACCAGGAAGTCAGGACGCTCTGTACTTTGCAGATAGAGAAAGGAGCTGTGTGTTAGTGGGCGTCCTGCTCACCCCCTCCCCCTCAAGAGGCTTTCTCCACACCAGAGAAAAAGCCTTGCACTACTGTGTGGAGTTACAGACAGAAGAACAGGAAGTGAGGATTTCTCAGAAGAAATAAGGACATTTAAAAGCAAAATCAAAGGATGAGGTAAGTAAAGGAGGACTGCACTAAGGTAAAGGAAGCTATTTAGGGAAAACTATTTTTACCTTTACAACACCTTTAATGATTAAAGAGAGGCTTTATAAGTACTGAAGGAACACTGCTTGTATGTCCTAAAGATAGTGTAGCGGTTATGGTGAATGGGATTTGTGCGGGCTTAGCAATTCAGCTATTCAGCATTCCCACGTATTTTCCTCAGGAAATGCATTTTCTAGTTATTAGTGGGAATGCTTTAATAAGCATTCCCAGTATTGTTATTCGTTTTTTATTATTCTTAATTTTAATTTTAATTTTATCCTTTATTCCGTACGTTTTTTGGCTCTGCGTAACATCGCCATACTTTCAGCGATTGAGACCATTCAACTTTTAAAATGTTCATCTCATTCAGCTAACGATGGGACTTCTTCAAGTTTTTTTGAGCTATTTATACTTTTTAAAATATTAAGCTTTTAGTCGCTTTTTTTTAACATTGAAGTCAATGAGAACATGCTTTTCCCTGCTTCAAAACTCATGCCGTTCAAAATGTATCTCCTCCTTCATACTTTCACTGACAGACACCAAACAAACTTTACCACGGTCACAAAATATTCAGCTATCCGGCTATGACTTTTCAGATCGAAATCTTTTATAGTTTTTGTGAAAAAGCAATTTACGTTTAGTGATTTTTTCAGAAAATTTTATCGATTAAACAGTCTTCCTATGGACATGGCTCAGAGTGAGTCATGTGACCTTTACAGTGTGAGTTTTGAAAAAACTCGGATTATCTAAAAAAGGGGGAACAAATTGCTCTCACGCCCACAAGATCTACTTGTCATACACAATTTATATATCAAATGGAAGGTATTTTTGTCTGCTTTCAGGCGATGTGATCAGTTTTGTGATGCGCATTTTACTTTTCGTTGCTGGAGCTTCTAAAGGACAAGAGTTCCAAATTTTTCCCCATAGACCTTCATTATAACGCGCTTTTAAAATTTGTTAGTAAGACACACAAAGATACTCTTTTCTAAATCGCTGACATGGCCACATTTTTAAGTTTATCAACATAAATTTCATATCGATGCGTTCACAAGGGTCTTGTCTTTTATACGGTGAAGTCGCTGTATCGATCGCATGTACGGTTGTGGATTTATTAAGGTTTGTTTGAAGGGTTATTTCACTTATTTTGTGTGTAGATAAAAAGCGTTTGTAATGGTAATTCTTTCCCTAAATAGCTTCCTTTACCTCAGTGCAATTATCCCCTCACACACCTGGGTGGAGGGGAGAAAACCTCTTGAGGGGGAGGGGCGACCAGGAAGTCAGGACGCTCTGTACTTTGCAGATAGAGAAAGGAGCTGCGTGTTAGTGGGCGTCCTGCTCACCCCTCCCCCCTCAAGAGGCTTTCTCCACACCAGAGAAAAAGCCTTGCACTACTGTGTGGAGTTACAGACAGAAGAACAGGAAGTGAGGATTTCTCAGAAGAAATAAGGACATTTAAAAGCAAAATCAAAGGATGAGGTAAGTAAAGGAGGACTGCACTAAGGTAAAGGAAGCTATTTAGGGAAAACGATTTTACCTTTACAACACCTTTAATGATTAAAGAGAGGCTTTATAAGTTCTGAAGGAACACTGCTTGTATGTCCTAAAGATAGTATAGTGGTTATGGTGAATGGGATTTGTGCGGGCTTAGCAATTCAGCTATTCAGCATTCCCACGTATTTTCCTCAGGAAATGCATTTTCTAGTTAGTGGGAATGCTTTAATAAGCATTCCCAGTATTGTTATTCGTTTTTTATTATTCTTAATTTTAATTTTAATTTTATCCTTTATTAGTGGGAATGCTTTAATAAGCATTCCCAGTATTGTTATTCGTTTTTTATTATTAGTGGGAATGCTTTAATAAGCATTCCCAGTATTGTTATTCGTTTTTTATTATTCTTAATTTTATTATTCCGTACGTTTTTTGGCTCTGCGTAACTTCGCCATACTTTCAGCGATTGAGACCATTCAACTTTTAAAATGTTCATCTCATTTAGCTAACGATGGGACTTCTTCAAGTTTTTTTGTGCTATTTATACTTTTTAAAATATTAAGCTTTTAGTCACTTTTTTTTTAACATTGAAGTCAATGAGAACATGCTTTTCCCTGCTTCAAAACTCATGCCGTTCAAAATGTATCTCCTCCTTCATACTTTCACTGACAGACACCAAACAAACTTTACCACGGTCACAAAATATTCAGCTATCCGGCTATGACTTTTCAGATCGAAATCTTTTATAGTTTTTGTGAAAAAGCAATTTACGTTTAGTGAATTTTTCAGAAAATTTTATCGATTAAACAGTCTTCCTATGGACATGGCTCAGAGTGAGTCATGTGACCTTTACACTGTGAGTTTTGAAAAAACTCGGATTATCTATAAAAAAGGGGGAACAAATTGCTCTCACGCCCACAAGATCTACTTGTCATACACAATTTATATATCAAATGGAAGGTATTTTTGTCTGCTTTCAGGCAATGTGATCAGTTTTGTGATGCGCATTTTACTTTTCGTTGCTGGAGCTTCTAAATGACAAGAGTTCCAAATTTTTTTTCCCCATAGACCTTCATTATAACCGACTTTTAAAATTTGTTAGTAAGACACACAAAGATACTCTTTTCTAAATCGCTGACATGGCCACATTTTTAAGTTTATCAACATAAATTTCATATCGATGCGTTCACAAGGGTCTTGTCTTTTATACGGTGAAGTCGCTGTATCGATCGCATGTACGGTTGTGGATTTATTAAGGTTTGTTTGAAGGGTTATTTCACTTATTTTGTGTGTAGATAAAAAGCATTTGTAATGGTAATTCTTTCCCTAAATAGCTTCCTTTACCTCAGTGCAATTATCCCTCTCACTCACTCACCCGGGGGAGGGGAGAAAACCTCTTGAGGGGGAGGGGCGACCAGGAAGTCAGGACACTCTGTACTTTGCAGATAGAGAAAGGAGCTGTGTGTTAGTGGGCGTCCTGCTCACCCCCTCCCCCCTCAAGAGGCTTTCTCCACACCAGGGAAAAAGCCTTGCACTACTGTGTGGAGTTACAGACAGAAGAACAGGAAGTGAGGATTTCTCAGAAGAAATAAGGACATTTAAAAGCAAAATCAAAGGATGAGGTAAGTAAAGGAGGACTGCACAAAGGTAAAGGAAGTTATTTAGGGAAAATGATTTTACCTTTACAACACCTTTAATGATTAAAGAGAGGCTTTACAAGTACTGAAGGAACACTGCTTGTATGTCCTAAAGATAGTATAGTGGTTATGGTGAATGGGATTTGTGCGGGCTTAGCAATCCAGCTATTCAGCATTCCCACGTATTTTCCTCAGGAAATGCATTTTCTAGTGTTATTCGTTTTTTATTATTCTTAATTTTAATTTTAATTTTATTCCGTACGTTTTTTGGCTCTGCGTAATGTCGCCATACTTTCAGCGATTGAGACCATTCAACTTTTAAAATGTTCATCTCATTCAGCTAACGATGGGACTTCTTCAAGTTTTTTTGTGCTATTTATATTTTTTAAAATATTAAGCTTTTAGTCGCTTTTTTTTAACATTGAAGTCAATGAGAACATGCTTTCTCCTGCTTCAAAACTCATGCCGTACAAAATGTATCTCCTCCTTCATACTTTCACTGACAGACACCAAACAAACTTTACCACGGTCACAAAATATTCAGCTATCCGGCTATGACTTTTCAGATTGAAATCTTTTATAGTTTTTGTGAAAAAGCAATTTACGTTTAGTGATTTTTTCAGAAAATTTTATCGATTTAACAGTCTTCCTATGGAGACCTGTTAGAGTGAGTCATGTGACCTTTAGAGTGTGAGTTTTGAAAAAACTCGGATTATCTATAAAAAAGGGGGAACAAATTGCTCTCACGCCCACAAGATCTACTTGTCATACACAATTTATATATCAAATGGAAGGTATTTTTGTCTGCTTTCAGGCAATGTGATCAGTTTTGTGATGCGCATTTTACTTTTCGTTGCTGGAGCTTCTAAAGGACAAGACTTCCCAATTTTTCCCCATAGGCCTTCATTATAACGCGCTTTTAAAATTTGTTAGTAAGACACACAAAGATACTCTTTTCTAAATCGCTGACATGGCCACATTTTTAAGTTTATCAACATAAATTTCATATCGATGCGTTCACAAGAGTCTTGTCTTTTATACGGTGAAGTCGCTGTATCGATCGCATGTACGGTTGTGAATTTATTAAGGTTTGTTTGAAGGGTTATTTCACTTATTTTGTGTGTAGATAAAAAGCGTTTGTAATGGTAATTATTTCCCTAAATAGCTTCCTTTACCTCAGTGCAATTATCCCCCTCACACACCTGGGGGAAGGGAAGAAAACCTCTTGAGGGGGGAGGGGCGACCAGGAAGTCAGGACGCTCTGTACTTTGCAGATAGAGAAAGGAGCTGTGTGTTAGTGGGCGTCCTGCTCACCCCCTCCCCCTCAAGAGGCTTTCCCCACACCAGGGAAAAAGCCTTGCACTACTGTGTGGAGTTACAGACAGAAGAACAGAAAGTGAGGATTTCTCAGAAGAAATAAGGACATTTAAAAGCAAAATCAAAGGATGAGGTAAGTAAAGGAGGACTGCACTAAGGTAAAGGAAGTTATTTAGGGAAATGATTTTACCTTTACAACACCTTTAATGATTAAAGAGAGGCTTTATAAGTACTGAAGGTACACTGCTTGTATGTCCTAAAGATAGTATAGCGGTTATGGTGAATGGGATTTGTGCGGGCTTAGCAATTCAGCATTCCCACGTATTTTCCTCAGGAAATGCATTTTCTAGTTCTTATTAATTTTATTCCGTACGTTTTTTGGCTCTGCGTAACTTCGCCATACTTTCAGCGATTGAGACCATTCAACTTTTAAAATGTTCATCTCATTTAGCTAACGATGGGACTTCTTCAAGTTTTTTTGTGCTATTTATACTTTTTAAAATATTAAGCTTTTAGTCGCTTTTTTTTAACATTGAAGTCAATGAGAACATGCTTTTCCCTGCTTCAAAACTCATGCCGTTCAAAATGTATCTCCTCCTTCATACTTTCACCGACAGACACCAAACAAACTTTACCACGGTCACAAAATATTCAGCTATCCGGCTATGACTTTTCAGATTGAAATCTTTTATAGTTTTTGTGAAAAAGCAATTTACGTTTAGTGATTTTTTCAGAAAATTTTATCGATTAAACAGTCTTTCTATGGAGACATGCTAGAGTGAGTCATGTGACCTTTAGACTGTGAGTTTTGAAAAAACTTGGATTTATCTATAAAAAGGGGGAACAAATTGCTCTCACGCCCACAAGATCTACTTGTCATACACAATTTATATATCAAATGGAAGGTATTTTTGTCTGCTTTCAGGCGATGTGATCAGTTTTGTGATGCGCATTTTACTTTTCGTTGCTGGAGCTTATAAAGGACAAGAGTTCCAAATTTTTCCCATAGACCTTCATTATAACGACTTTTAAAATTTGTTAGTAATGACACACACAAGATACTCTTTTTAAATCGCTGACATGGCAACATTTTTAAGTTTATCAACATAAATTTCATATCGATGCGTTCACAAGGATCTTGTCTTTTATACGGTGAAGTCGCTGTATCGATCGCATGTACGGTTGTGGATTTATTAAGGTTTGTTTGAAGGGTTATTTCACTTATTTTGTGTGTAGATAAAAGCGTTTGTAATGGTAATTCTTTCCCTAAATAGCTTCCTTTACCTCAGTGCAATTATCCCCCTCACTCACCCGGGGGAGGGGAGAAAACCTCTTGAGGGGGGAGGGGCGGACCAGGAAAGTCAAGGACGCTCTGTACTTTTAGATAGAGAAAGGAGCTGTGTGTTAGTGGGCATCCTGCTCACCCCCTCTCCCCTCAAGAGGCTTTCTCCACACCAGGGAAAAAGCCTTGCACTACTGTGTGGAGTTCCAGACAGAAGAACAGGAAGTGAGGATTTTCTCAGAAGAAATAAGGACATTTAAAAGCAAAATCAAAGGATGAGGTAAGTAAAGGAGGACTGCACTAAGGTAAAGGAAGTTATTTAGGGAAAATGATTTTACCTTTACAACACCTTTAATGATTAAAGAGAGGCTTTAGAAGTACTGAAGGAACACTGCTTGTATGTCCTAAAGATAGTATAGTGGTTATGGTGAATGGGGATTGCGGGGCTTAGCAATTCAGCATTCCCACGTATTTTCCTCAGGAAATGCATTTTCTAGTTTTTATTAATTTTATTCCGTACGTTTTTTGGCTCTGCGTAACTTCGCCATACTTTCAGCGATTGAGACCATTCAACTTTTAAAAATGTTCATCTCATTCAGCTAACGATGGGACTCTTCAAGTTTTTTTTGTGCTATTTATACTTTTTAAAATATTAAGCTTTTAGTCGCTTTTTTTTTAACATTGAAGTCAATGAGAACATGCTTATTCCTGCTTAAAAAACGTACGTGATTCAAAATGTATCTCCTCCTTCATACTTTCACTGACAGACACCAAACAAACTTTACCACGGTCACAAAATATTCAGCTATCGGCTATGACTTTTCAGATTGAAATCTTTTATAGTTTTTGTGAAAAAGCAATTTACGTTTAGTGATTTTTTCAGAAAATTTTATCGATTACACTGCGTGTCTATGGACCTGGCTTAGAGTGTGTCATGTGACTTTAGAGTGTGATTTTTGAAAAGAATCGTATTATCTATAAAAAAAGGTGGGAACAAATTGCTCTCACGCCACAAGATCTACTTGTCATACACAATTTTATATATCAAATGGAAGGTATTTTTGTGCGCTGCTTTCAGTCAATGTGATCAGTTTTGTGATGCGCATTTTACTTTTCGTTGCTGGAGCTTCTAAAGGACAAGAGTTCCAAATTTTTCCCCATAGACCTTCATTATAACCGACTTTTAAAATTTGTTAGTAAGACACACAAAGATACTCTTTTCTAAATCGCTGACATGGCCACATTTTTAAGTTTATCAACATAAATTTCATATCGATGCGTTCACAAGGGTCTTGTCTTTTATACGGTGAAGTCGCTGTATCGATCGCATGTACGGTTGTGGATTTATTAAGGTTTGTTTGAAGGGTTATTTCACTTATTTGTTGTGTAGATAAAAAGCGTTTGTAATGGTAATTCTTTCCCTAAATAGCTTCCTTTACCTCAGTGCAATTATCCCCCTCACTCACCTGGGGGGAGGGGAGACAAACCTCTTGAGGGGGGAGGGGCGACCAGGAAGTCAGGACGCTCTGTACTTTGCAGATAGAGAAATGAGTGTGTGTTAGTGGGCGTCCTGCTCACCCCCTCCCCCCTCAAGAGGCTTTCTCCACACCAGGGGAAAGCCTTGCTTACTGTGTGGAGTTACAGACAGAAGAACAGGAAGTGAGGATTTCTCAGAAGAAATAAGGACATTTAAAAGCAAATCAAAGGATGAGGTAAGTAAAGGAGGACTGCACTAAGGTAAAGGAAGTTATTTAGGGAAATGATTTTACCTTTACAACACCTTTAATGATTAAAGAGAGGCTTTATAAGTACTGAAGGAACACTGCTTGTATGTCCTAAAAGATAGTATAGCGGTTATGGTGAATGGGATTTGTGCGGGCTTAGCAATTCAGCTATTCAGCATTCCCACGTATTTTCCTCGGGAAATGCATTTTCTAGTTTATTATTCTTATTATTCCGTACGTTTTTTGGTCTCTGCGTAACTTCGCCATACTTTCAGCGATTGAGACCATTCAACTTTAAAAATGTTCATCTCATTCAGCTAACGATGGGACTTCTTCAAGTTTTTATGTAGATTTATACTTTTTAAAATAATAAGCTTTTAGTCGCTTTTTTTAATCTGAAGTCAATGAGAACATGCTTTTCCTGCTTCAAAACTCATGCGGTACAAAATGTATATCTCCTTCATACTTTTCACTGACAGACACCAAACAAACTTTACCACGGTCACAAAATATTCAGCTATCCGGCTATGACTTTTCAGATTGAAATCTTTTATAGTTTTTGTGAAAAAAGCAAAATTTACGTTTAGTGATTTTTTCAGAAAATTTTATCGATTTAACAGTCTTCCTATGGACATGGCTTAGAGTGTGTCATGTGACCTTTAGAGTGTGAGTTTTGAAAAAGAATCGTATTATCTATAAAAAAGGGGGAACAAATTGCTCTCACGCCACTACAAGATCTACTTGTCATACACAATTTATATATCAAATGGGAAGGTATTTTTGTCTGCTTTCAGGGGATGTGATCAGTTTTGTGATGCGCATTTTACTTTTCGCTGCTGGAGCTTCTAAAGGACAAGAGTTCCAAATTTTTCCCCATAGGCCTTCATTATAACGCACTTTTAAAATTTGTTAGTAAGACACACAAAGATACTCTTTTCTAAATTGCTGACATGGCCACATTTTTAAGTTTATCAACATAAATTTCATATCGATGCGTTTACAAGGGTCTTGTCTTTTATACGGTGAAGTAGCTGTATCGATCGCATGTACGGTTGTGGATTTATTAAGGTTTGTTTGAAGGGTTATTTCACTTATTTTGTGTGTAGATAAAAAGCGTTTGTAATGGTAATTCTTTCCCTAAATAGCTTCCTTTACCTCAGTGCAATTATCCCCCTCACTCACCTGGGGAGGGGAGAAAACCTCTTGAGGGGGAGGGGCGACCAGGAAGTCAGGATGCTCTGTACTTTGCAGATAGAGGAAGGAGCTGCGTGTTAGTGGGCGTCCTGCTCACTCCCTCCCCCCTCAAGAGGCTTTCTCCACACCAGGGAAAAAGCCTTGCATTACTGTGTGGAGTTACAGACAGAAGAACAGGAAGTGAGGATTTCTCAGAAGAAATAAGGACATTTAAAAGCAAAATCAAAGGATGAGGTAAGTAAAGGAGGACTGCACTAAGGTAAAGGAAGTTATTTAGGGAAAATGATTTTACCTTTACAACACCTTTAATGATTAAAGAGAGGCTTTATAATTTGTACTGAAGGAACACTGCTTGTATGTCCTAAAGATAGTATAGTGGTTATGGTGAATGGGATTTGTGCGGGCTTAGCAATTCAGCTATTCAGCATTTCCACGTATTTTCCTCAGGAAATGCATTTTCTAGTTCTTATTATAATTTTATTCCGTACGTTTTTTGGCTCTGCGTAACGTCGCCATACTTTCAGCGATTTGAGACCATTCAACTTTTAAAATGTTCATCTCATTCAGCTAACGATGGGGACTTCTTCAAGTTTTTTTGTGCTATTTATATTTTTTTAAATATTAAGCTTTTAGTCGCTTTTTTTTAACATTGAAGTCAATGAGATCATGCTTATTCCTGCTTAAAATCTTACGTGATTCAAAATGTAACTCCTCCTTCATACTTTCACTGACAGACACAAACAAACTTTACCACGGTCACAAATATATTCAGCTATCCGGCTATGACTTTTCAGATTGAAATCTTTTATAGTTTTTGTGAAAAAGCAATTTACGTTTAGTGATTTTTTTCAGAAAATTTTATCGATTTAACAGTCTTTCTATGGAGACCTGCTAGAGTGAGTCATGTGACCTTTAGAGTGTGAGTTTTGAAAAACTCGGATTATCTATAAAAAAAGGGGGGAACAAATTGCTCTCACGCCCACAAGATCTACTTGTCATACACAATTTATATATCAAATGGAAGGTTTTTTAGTCTGCTTTCAGGCAATGTGATCAGTTTTGTGATGCGCATTTTACTTTTCGTTGTGGAGCTTTCTAAAGGACAAGAGTTTCAATATTTCCTCCATAGGCCTTCATTATAACGCGCTTTTAAAATTTGTTAGTAAGACACACAAAGATACTCTTTTCTAAATCGCGGACATGGCCACATTTTTTAAGTTTATCAACATAAATTTCATATCGATGCGTTCACAAGGGTCTTGTCTTTTTATACGGTGAAGTCCCTGTATCGATCGCATGTACGGTTGTGGATTTATTAAGGTTTGTTTGAAGGGGTTATTTCACTTATTTTGTGTGTAGATAAATAGCGTTTTGTAATGGTAATTCTTTCCCTAAATAGCTTCCTTTACCTCAGTGCAATTATCCCCCTCACTCACCCCGGGGGAGGGGAGAAAACCTCTTGAGGGGGGGAGGGGCGACCAGGAAGTCAGGACGCTCTGTACTTGCAGATAGAGAAAAGGAGCTGTGTGTTAGTGGGCGTCCTGCTCACCCCCTCCCCCTCAAGAGGCTTTCTCCACACCAGGGAAAAAAGCCTTGCACTACTGTGTGGAGTTACAGACAGAAGAAAGAAGTGAGGATTTCTCAGAAAGAAATAAGGACATTTAAAAGCAAAATCAAAGGTATGAGGTAAGTAAAGGAGGACTGCACTAAGGTAAAGGAAGTTATTTAGGGGAAAATGATTTTACCTTTACAACACCTTTAATGATTAAAGAGATGGCTTTATAAGTACTGAAGAACACATGTTTGTATGTCCTAAAGATAGTATAGCGGTTATGGTGAATGGGATTTGTGCGGGGCTTAGCAATTCAGCTATATTCAGCATTCCCACGTATTTTCCTCAGGAAATGCATTTTCTAGTTCTTAATTAGTGGGAATGCTTTAATAAGCATTCACAGTATTGTTATTGTTTTTTATTATTCTTATTAATTTTAATTTTATTCGTACGTTTTTGGCTCTGCGTAACTTCGCCATATTTTCAGCGATTGAGACATTCAACTTTTAAAATGTTCATCTCATTCAGTAACGATGGGACTTCTTCAAGTTTTTTTGTGTTATTTATATTTTTTTAAAATATTAAGCTTTTAGTCGCTTTTTTTTAACATGAAGTCAAAGAGAAAACATGCTTATTCCTGCTTAAAACGTTCGTGATTCAAAATGTCACTCCTCTTCATACTTTCACTGACAGACACCAAAAAACTTTACCACGGTCACAAAATATTCAGCTATCCGGCTATGACTTTTCAGATTGAAATCTTTTATAGTTTTTTGTGAAAAAGCAATTTACGTTTAGTGATTTTTTCAGAAAATTTTATCGATTACACTGCTTGTCTATGGACCTGGCTTAGAGTGTGTCATGTGACCTTTAGAGTGTGAGTTTTGAAAAGACTCGGATTATCTATAAAAAAGGGGGAACAAATTGCTCTCACGCCCACAAGATCTACTTGTCATACACAATTTATATATCAAATGGAAGGTATTTTTGTCTGCTTTCAGGCGATGTGATCAGTTTTGTGATGCGCATTTTACTTTTCGTTGCTGGAGCTTCTAAAGGACAAGAGTTCCAAATTTTTCCCCATAGACCTTCATTATAACCGACTTTTAAAATTTGTTAGTAAGACACACAAAGATACTCTTTTCTAAATCGCTGACATGGCCACATTTTTAAGTTTATCAACATAAATTTCATATCGATGCGTTTACAAGAGTCTTGTCTTTTATACGGTGAAGTCGCTGTATCGATCGCATGTACGGTTGTGGATTTATTAAGGTTTGTTTGAAGGGGTTAGGTAACTCATTTGGTCTGTGAATACAGGTGTTTGTCATGGTAATTCTTTCCCTAAATAGCTTCCTTCACCTCAGTGCAATTATCCCCCTCACACACCCCTGGGGGAGGGGAGAAAACCTCTTGAGGGGGGAGGGGAGAAAACCCTCTTGAGGGGGGAGGGGCGACCAGGGACACTCCTCTACTTGCAGATAAGAGAAAGGAGCTGTGTGTTAGTGGGCGTCCTGCTCACCCCCTCCCCCCTCAAGAGGCTTTCTCCACACCACCTCTCCTGTCACTGGGCAGTCATATAAGGTCAGGTCATGGACTCGCCTTTGGTTCTCCTCAGCCTTCCTTCTGGATCTATTAAACTTCTCTCAGTCCATATTCTATTCTACCTCAGTAACTACTTTAAAGGACTAAAAAAAGTAAAAAAAAAAAAAAATATGAAACACATAATCAGTGGGAAGAAATGTCCCTTACATTGGTGTCAGTGAGAAGAATTTCCCTTACATTGGTGGTCAGTGGGAAGAATGTTCCTTACATTGGTGGTCAGTGGGAAGAATCTCCCTTACATTGGTGTCAGTGAGAAGAATCTCCCTTACATTGGTGGTCAGTGGGACGAATACTCCTAACATTGGTGGTCAGTGGGAAGAAATGTCCCTTACATTGTGGTCAGTGGGAAGAATGTCCCTTACATTGGGTGTCAGTGGAGAAATGTCTCCCTTTACATTGGTGGTCAGTGGAAGAATGTCCCTTACATTGGTGGTCAGTGGGAAGAATGTCCCTTACATTGGTGGTCAGTGGGAAGAATGTCCCTTACATTGGTGGTCAGTGGGAAGAATGTCCCTTTACATTGGTGGTCAGTGGAAGAATGTCCCTTACATTGGTGTCAGTGGGAAGAATGTCCCTTACATTGGAGATCAGTGGGAAGAATGTATCTTACATTGGTGATCTGTGGGAAAGAATTCCCTTACATTGGGTGATCAGTGAGAAGAATGTCCCTTACATATGTGGTCAGTGAGAAGAATGTCCCTTGCAATTGGTGATCAGTGAGAAGAATGTCCCTTACATTGGTGTCAGTGGGAAGAATGTCCCTTACATTGGTGGTCAGTGGAAGAATGTCCCTACATTGGGGTCAGTGGGAAGAATGTCCCTTACATTGGTGTCAGTGGGAAGAATGTCCCTTTACATTGGTGGTCAGTGGGAAGAATGTCCCTTACATTGGTGGTCAGTGAGAAGAATGTCCCTTACATTAGTGATTAGTGGGAAGAATGTCCCTTACATTGGTGGTCAGTGGGAAGGATCTCCCTTACATTGGTGGTCAGTGAGAAGAATCTCCCTTACATTGGTGGTCAGTGGACGAATGCTCCTAACATTGGTGGTCAGTGGGACGGATGTCCCTTACATTGGTGGTCAGTGGGAAGAATGTCCCTTACATTGGTGGTCAGTGGGAAGAATGTCCCTTACATTGGTGGTCAATGGGAAGAATGTCCCTTACATTGGGGTCAATGGAAGAATGTCCCTTACATTGGTGGTCAGTGGGAAGAAATGTCCCTTACATTGGAGATCAGTGGGAAGAATGTATCTTACATTGGTGATCTGTGGGAAGAATGTCCCTTACATTGGTGATCAGTGAGAAGAATGTCCCTTACATATGTTGTCAAGTGAGAAGAATGTCCCTTGCATTGGTGATCAGTGAGAAGAATGTCCCTTTACATTGGTGGTCAGTGAGGAAGAATGTCCCTTACATTGGTGATCAGTGGGAAGAATGTCCCTTACATATGTGGTCAGTGAGAAGAATTTCCCCTTACATCATTGGTGGTCAGTGGAAGAATGTCCCTTACATTGGTGTCAGTGGGAAGAATGTCCCTTTACATTGGTGGTCAGTGAGAAAAATGTAGGTCCTTACATTGGTGGTCAGTGGGAATAATGTGCCTTACATTGGTGTGTCAGTGGGAATAAATGTTGCCTTACATTGGTGGTCAGTGGAAGAATGTTCCTT